>VZDJ01000274.1:156464-327579 GCA_008694505.1 Cyanoderma ruficeps | reverse complement strand
GGGGTGGGGGTGCAGGTGAGGTTTTGGGGTGCTGCAGGGGTGCAGTGCATGGGGGTCAGGACTTGCCCACCCGAGGTGTAGAGGGTGGGGCAGGGCTGCAGCTCCCTGTGGGGCCCCCAAACACGCAGGGGGACAGGAGGAACTTAGGATGCCCCAATGTTTTCCTGGTGGCATCGTCTCACAGGTGGATGCTGGGGTGATGCCTCCAAATCCCCCACCCTCCTGCTGCTGCTTCTTCAATTTGCCTTAAATCTCATGTTTTTCTCAAAAAGCCTTTTCTTGCTTAATTTGAGGAACAACAGAGAGGTCCGAGCCCCAGCATCGCTGCGCCCCAAATTCATCCTGGGTCGCATCCCATTGATGGGTCTTCTCTTTGAGATCCCGGTTTAGGGACCAAAGCAGCATCACAAGCATTTGTTGGGACAGCTGCTGATGCTCAGCATCAAAAATCCTGGAAAGCAGAAAGTTGTAGTTTAGTGAAGTATAGGCTGTTTTTTTAAGGGAGGAGACTTTGAGGTCTTCCTGCCCCTCTTGAACCAGCTCATTTCATGCTGATACATTATCCAGGTGCATCCAGACACCAACCCCCTGGTTTTTTGGAAAAGGACCGTTGCTTTCCCAAATGATCATTTAGTTGTGCAATGGTGCATGTCACCACTGCCACTTCCTGAGATTTGCTGTTATCACCCCATGGCTTGTGCAAGACCAGTTTTGCTTTGTGCTTCGTGACTTCTCCTTTTTCACAGATTTCCAGAAATACCCCAGGTTCCCATAACTCTTGAGCAAGGCAGGACGAACCATATGATCCCCAGCCAAAACTGCAGCTTTTTTATGCAGCTTGCTGAGTTTGTTAAGTTTAGTGAGCTTCACTGGGCTTGGTGACATGGGATTGTTTTGGGTGGTTGGCTTTTAGCAGCCTCCTCCAAAAGCCTGTCCTTCTGTCTAACATAAATCTGATTTTTTAATGGATGGAGCGTACGGTGCTGTTAATTCAGGTGGGGTGTGGAAGTGATACAGGCACCCTCCAGCTTCAGCCACAGCACGGAAGGCATCACCAAAGTGGTGTTAATGCCCTTTTCCTTTGTGTCTCCCTGTTCAGACTGAAGGAACTGGAAGTGCCCAAGCTGGGGGACTGCGATGTCCACGTCAAGATGTTGGCAGCCCCCATCAATCCTGCCGACATCAACGTGATCCAAGGTAATCTGCTGGATTAATACTTTGCACATTAGTTCTTGCAGGATGCTCCGAGTTGGAAGGGACCCACAAGGATCATCAAACCTAACTGCTGTCTCGGAGGGTTCAGAGATGGCTCCTGGCGCGGGGATTTTGGGGTATGAGGGGTCTCCAGCTCACCTCCAGCTTCCCTACAGGGACCTACCCCCTCCTGCCACCGCTGCCAGCCGTGGGGGGGAACGAAGGCGTCGGGGAGGTGCTGGAGGTCGGGCGCCGTGTGACAGCTCTGAAGCCCGGGGACCGGGTCATCCCTGCAGACGCCGGACTCGGTGAGTTCATCCTCGGCACTGCTGGGCCCTCGCTCACCCCCCACCTGAAAAGCATCTTCCCGGGGGATTTTTGGGGTGCTGGAGCCCCTGAGGGGTGCCCAGACTTGCCCACAGAGCAAACCCATGGTTGTGCACCTGTGTGAGCTGCTGTGGGGATTTTGGGGGTTCCAGAGCAAAAGCACAGCTCTGGAAAGCACTGTCTTTGCAGGGTGTAGATAGAGCCATGAGTCCATCCACTTACAGCAATTACACGTGATGGGACTCAAAATGGGGAACAAAGCTCCATTAAGGAATGCTGGGCAAGGGAAGCAGGAGTTGGAACCCATTTAGTGTTATGTGAGACCAATCATAATGAGACAGTTGGGATAATTGATGGAGTTATTTCTTACCTGTTTATGTCTTGGTTTACTTTTACCACCTGTTTTTAATTTTAATTAATTTATTTAAATTCTATTTTAATGTATTTTTTAAAAACTCCCCAGGTCCAGCAAGGGATGCTGTTCATCCTCCACAGACACTTGGGAAGGCTCTTGGGAAAGATGGGGGTCTCCAGGGAAGGGGCTTCTGTGCACAGGACTTACCATGCACCCTAGAACACCTGGAATAGGAGCAGTGGCAATGCCATTGCTTATGCCAAACTTAAATTTATCAATAATCTTCTTTCCCGTAGCATAGACCCATTATGGAATGTCTGTGCCATTATAAAGCATTGTAGCAATCTGTGTTTCTCTGGAAACAACTATGTTTTTTCCCATCACCTTAGAGTTTCCCTGAAGACCTGGGATAAAACATTTCACACAGGCAAGATCGTGATGGCCTCTCACTGTAGTTTTCTCTTTAGTAATGTTCTGCTGGGAAAGTGTGGGAATTTATTTCCCAACAGATGCTCCTATGCTTGTCCAAAATGCCAATGACCTGATATTTACTGGTTGTGGTTTAGTGTCACAGATTGTTCTTTGCCTATTTCTTCTTAAAAGGCTTTTTGCTAAGTGAGAGAAGGAAAATGATGGAGTTAAGAGCCAAATGGGGTATTTTTAAGCATAAAAACACTGTAAATAGATGATTGAGGGTTAAATTGGATGTAAGTTTAGAGGGAGTAAAGCTGACTAAATTGGCTTGGAATATATGGGCAGATCCGTAGGATGGAGAGTATTTCCATTAACTCTGCACACATGGCCAGGGAACCCCAGTCCCATTATCCCTCTAGGAAATGATTAGGCTTTGCTGGGTGATAAATCTTGGCAGGCAACGAGGAATCCATTCCTTGCCGCTTGGAGCATTTTGACTCTACCTGTATGGGAACCCATTCCATAGCTCCTTCTCCAGGGTGTAGCTGGTTCCCAGTGCATGATGCTGCGGGCACCAAGGCCACGGCGTGAGCTGATGCTTTTCCTTTGCTTCCCCCCCTGCTGTGGCGGTGCCCATGGTGCTGCTGTGCCCAGGGACGTGGCGGACGCAGGGAGCATTCCCTGAGGAGATGCTGCTGAAGGTGCCCAGTGATATCCCGGTGCTCTGTGCTGCCACTCTGAGCGTCAACCCCTGCACGGCGTTCCGTGTGCTGGCCGACTTTGAGAGCCTGGCGCCTGGTATGACCCTGCCATGAGAGAGCAATTCCACACAGATTTCCTGGCTGTCTCTGCAGTGGGAATCTGTGTTTATTCATCACCAGGTGACTCCATCATCCAGAATGCTGCCAACAGTGGTGTGGGCCAGGCCGTCATCCAGATCGCCAGGGCCTCCGGCATCAAGACCATCAACGTGGTGAGGGACAGGTGGGTCCACTGGGAAGAGGCAAGTTTGGGAGCTGGACCTGCTTATCCTGCCCATCCAACCCAGGATTTTCTCCTGTTTGCTCCTCCAAGTTGTCCTCCAGCCTCTTCCCGGTTGTCCCCATGCACCGCTGGAGCAGAAGGAAGGAGAAGGTGGAACTCTGCTTCCTGGCTCATCTAGTCCTCTTTTTTTTATCTCCTTTTTTCCTCCCCAGACCTGAAATCCCAAAGCTTGTGGAGAGGCTGATGGCCCTGGGTGCTGACCACGTTGTCACAGAGGAGATGCTGAGAAAGCCAGAGATGAAAGATATATTTAAGGTACCTCAATACTGATCCCACTGGAGAGATGGTCCAGGGCTGTTGCTACTGTTCAGCACTGGGGAGAAATGCAGGGAAGGTGAGAAGGAGAAATTTCTAGATCAGGATTTAGCCCCAGGAGTGGAGGGATTTTGCTGCTGCCACAAGGGAGGGATCACAAATTTTGGTTCCAATCAGATTGGGCTTGAAGCAGCCTGGTCTAGCTGAAAGTGTCTTCCTGCACATGGCAGGGGATTGGAATGAGTCCCTTCCAGCTCCAGCTGTTCCTTGATTCTGATGGATTTTAGCTCTACTACTCTCAGCAGCCCTCAGGTAAACATTGAGGTTGTTGCAGATGCTTTGTCAAGAATCATGATCCCATCTCGTAAAGGAGCCATAAAATTTGGGAACCTTTGTCATAAACCCTTGCAGAGCATCCCGAGGCCCCGGCTTGCCCTGAACTGCGTTGGAGGCAAAAGCACCACGGAGATGCTGCGGCATCTGCAGTAAGTTTGGCTGGGTGGTGGCTGGGGCAGAAGCTTGGGGGCAGAAACTGGCAACAGAGTGTCCTGCTCTGGAGTCTGTTGAACTTTTGGAGAGTGAAGATGAATGGAAAAGTGGTTTTGGAAAACTATAGTGATTTAAAGTCTCACGCTGCCAGTGGCTGGGGGAAGCTGGGGTCCAGTTGTGAAGGTCCCCCATGTCCTGGCCAGGTGTAACTGGTGTGCTGAGCTGCTAATTCAGCTAATGGTACACAGAAGCAAGAGGAGAGCCTGGAAAGTGGTATCTGAGGGGTAACTGGGGAGTGCTGGGTGTAAGGACAGCCCCAGGGGGGTTAGGGACAGCAGAGGAGGAGGTGGCAAGTCAGAGCTGCACTTTTGGGACCACCTAACCCAATACCCATTTCCTACTCCAGGCCCAAGGGGACCATGGTCACCTACGGGGGGATGGCAAAGCAGCCTGTGATGGTGCCTGTGGTGAGTACTAGGGATGCTCCTCCTTAGTCCCCTGTGCTCCACTGTGTGTCCCCATCCCCTCGGTACTGTGAGCACCTGGCTCTCCCCAGCTGCAGATTGAGATCCTGCAGCCTTTTTTATTTGCCTGATGGGGTCCATCACAGGACAAACTGTGTCCCACTGCTGGTCTCTTGGCTTTTTATACGGAGGGTTTGGGCTGCTGAAAAATTCCAGTGGGCGCAGGTGCTGAGCTTCAAACCTGCCCTGACTCCACACCCCGGAGTCGCCTCTCTGCATCCCTGGCTCACAAATGGGAGCTCTAATGAGGGGTCTTACTGCCGCTTTCCACCACTGTCACGCTGGGAGGGGACACACGTGTCACTGCGTGTGTGAGGGGACGTGGCAGTCACTGGATGCACAAAGGGACATAGGAGTGTCACTGGGTTCCAGGAGAGCACACAGTGTTCTCACATTCCACAGAGCGCCTTCATCTTCCGGGACGTGCGGCTCCGCGGGTTCTGGATGACGCAGTGGCGGAAGGACCACGCGCAGGGTGAGCCACGGGGGCTGAGGGACCTGAGCCGGGGGCGGGGGGCGGGCTGAGGGCCAAACCACACCCAGCACCGTCCTCACTCCCGCTCACAGAGCCATCTCTGCTTCTCCCAGGGTGCTGAGGCACTGGTGCTGGGCTCAGGCCCCGTGCCAGGGGCTCTTCCCTCATCCCCACATCGCACCCAAGGGCCCCGTATGGCCTCGGGCGGATGTTCCCAGGGGTGGTGGATGGCCCTGCAGGCACAGTGAGAGTTCCCTCCTTCCCATGCAGACCAGGAGAGCGTGGCTGCGATGATGGACGCCCTGTGCCAACTCATCCGCAGGGGCCAGCTCACGGCCCCGGCCTGCACCGAGGTCCCACTTCAGGACTACAGGGCAGCGCTGGAGGCCTCCATGAAGCCCTTCGTGTCCTCCAAGCAGATCCTCCTCCTCTGACCTGCAGTTCCTGGAGCCCTCTCCTGTTCCACATGCTTGTCCATGGACTTGAGGGGAGAAAAGACCCTCCAGATCCATGCAATTTCTTTTTTCCTTTGTTTTTCACATTTCAGGTGCCCACTGAAAGCTTTAAAAGTTGCAGCTTTGTGTGAAAGTGCCACAGGAAGGAGCCTGCATCTTACTGTGGCTGGGGGGGAATTTGGGTCCCCAAACGATGGCTTGCTCAGCTCAGGGTGTGAAAAGAGCAGCAGTTCCCCCTCACATGTGCTTTTGGGGCTGTCAGGGCTGTAGTAATCCCAGCTGGAATGTGGGACGGGCAAGAAAGGCCAAATCATCTCCCTGCAGACCTGCTGCCTCCAAGTCTGCTCCGAGTAGGAGGAGGAAGGGGCATGGACTGCCCCAAATGATGTGGGGGTGCTGTGGTTGGAGTGGCCCTAGGTGCTGCTGCAGCTCCTGGAGGAGCCCTGGGTCACCACTGGCTGGGTTTTGCCAAGGGCACTGCAAGGGCCAAAGCCTTTGGCCATCAGGGACTGGAGCCCTTGATGGCTGGAGGACCTCACTGTCCCTGAGGGTCCTCCTGCCCAGGTGTGGGACAGTGACTGTAATACTGCAGAGCAATGTGAAAAGATTTATTACTGAGAACAACCAACAATGTGTTCTTGCTTCCTCCTGTGCTGCTTTTCTACCTCTATGATCCCACAAGCTCCCTATGGTCCCTGCTCTTCCCAGTCCAGCTCTGGCCGAGATCCGGCGGCATTGGCTGTGCAGTGCCATGGGCCGGAGTGTGGCCGGCCGCTGTCCCTGTCCCCAGCGGGGCCTTCCCAGACCATGGAGGGCAGGGTGGGAGCAGTGCAGCCCTGGGCACCTGCACAGTGCCTGGATTTGGCTGCCCAGATCAGAGCGTTGGCAGTGCCACGAGAGGCCCGTGTGGGGCAGGAGGGGGGTGCGGGGCAGAGGAGCCGTGGCTGGAGCAGGAGCTGCCTCCTGGGTGCCAGTGGGGCTGTGTCTGCAGGGCTGTTTGTGTGGGGAGGTCCTGGCACTGCCTGGCTGGGGGGTTGTATCTGCCCATGGCTTGGGCACTGTGGGGCTGCTGCTTGGAGATGTCTGGGTGTCCTCATCCTCCTCCTCCTCCTCCTGTGCTCCTGCTGCCAGCTGAGTATCCCACCTTTTCCTTGAGAGCTTTGCCAGGATCTCAGTGCTGGGAGGGGCACAGCCAGGGGGTTCGTGTTTCCCCAGCACCCTGGTCACCTCTCTGGACACAGGGCAGGTCATCCCTCATGAAAAGGGGGTTGAAGCAGAACAGCAGCTGTAAAAGGCAAAGGAAAGGAGCTGTTTGCTGCAAGGAGGAGGAAGAAATCAGAGAGAGAGCCAGGAGTTGGCACAAGAAAGGACAAATGGGTGTTCAAAGGACTTCTTGGCATTTCAGGCTTTGGCTGAGGAAAGTGTTAGGACAGAGCTTTGTAAGTCACAACCACCCTCATGTTTCGAGCATTTGGGAGCACTTTCTTCCTGAAGAGCTTTTCTCTGATCACAACACAGTTCCCATCGTTGCCCCACCAGATTGACTCAAAACTCTGACTGCTCAGGATCTCCCAGAGCTTGAGGAAAGTCATCCAAAGGTTTGGTGTTAGCAGAGATCTCCAAGGAGCAAAATTTCATGTTGGGGCCCCAAGATTCAGCAGGCCAACCTTCAAGGGCATTTTTGTCTGCAGGAGGTCCAGCGGCAGCATCCCAGGATCATCTCCAGGATGGTCAGGAGAAGCTGAAGCCACCCACCAAGCTGGATCCTCCAGGTCAGAAGTGCAGAGTGTCTCCTGTGAAGATAGCTCCATTTTGACTTGTTTTTCCACAGCCTGGCTGCCTTCAACCAGCTTCTTGGTCCTGGCAGTCAGCAGGATGGAGTCCCGTGGCTCCAGCTGCTGGGAAGTTCTCCAGCCTGTGTTCCATCACAGTGACATCACAGTGTGACACCTGTTTCCTGGCAGCAGGAGGTGGGAGATGCAGAAATAATCCCTGATTTCCCAGAAAGCTGTTTGAGCCCAGAGCTGATTCCAGCTGTATTTCCACATGGAATGTCCTGCCAGGGCAGTGCTGTGGCCCGGTGCCCCTGGGAGCAGTGCCCAGGAGGGATGGGGAAGGGGACAGCACTGGGCATCCAAGTGCCTGAGGTTTTTCACTTGGGCACCTTCTCCCCCATGCAGAAATGCCTGTATGGAATTTCTCTGGAATAACCCAGCTGTGTGGTGTCTACTGGGCTGCTTCTGCTCTGCCTGTCCTTGTTCCTGGGTGATGCTCTCGGATCCCAGCAGGCTCTCCATGCTGCTCCATAGGATGAACTATAGGGGAAATGTTTGCCAAACACATCTTGCAATGGAAATAACTTCCCTTGGGTTGGGTTCCTCAAACTTTCTTTGCCTCAGAACCTTCAGAACCCAACCCAAGGACCTCACTGGGGTTCTTCCACCTTGTGCCCAGTTTCCAACATGCTCCGAGTGGGATGACAGTGGCTGTGGAATTGTGTGTGGACAGAGGAATTGTGAGGGACCAATTGTGTCAGCTGAAGGCTCTTCCAGGGTTCATCCTGGAGTCCTGGATGAGTTGGTGGGGTTATGGGAGGGCCCCTCTGGATCTACCAAAGGGCTGAGGGGCCCAGGGAGGTTGCTCCTCACTGGGAGCTGGCACAGGGAAGGTGTGGGGGACAGCTCAGGAAGGTGTGTACCTTCATTTGGGGGATTTTTTGCATCCCATGGGGTGAGGAGAAGAGCAGGGCAGGAATGTTGCGCAGGGTTAGAGGGAGCACTGTACAACTGCATGCCCACTTGGAAGAGTAAAACTCTCTGAAATTAAACCCCACTGCCAATGCTGGCAACTAAATGGACATGTCACAGACATTTCATCCCCCTAAAACCCCTCACACTGAGACCTCCCTTAGCAGACAGTAGGTGTGCCCCAGGATAGACTCTGCACCAGCATTTCCCTTTTGCTCCTCCATCCCTAATAAATCCCCCAATATTTTGCATTTTCCCTCCCCCTGCCATCTTGTGCCTCAGTGCTTCCGATCGGTGGATAAGGTGGCGAAAAAAAGGAACTTAGAGATCGTTACAGGCACTATTAAGTGTGACAGAAACCAGAAAAATTAATGCAAAGCTTTTATCCCCCATTGTTTGTTGGGCTCAGTGATAAAACCCACCGTGCTTTAGAGAACACTTTCACAAAATGTTCCCGCCTTTCACTCCTACACCAGGGTACAAAAGAATAAATAAATAAATTTAATTCTCCTTGTCAAATGAGCGGGATCATGGTTGGAAATCCAGCTGCTGGTGTTACACCTACACAGTATTAATCGTTTTGGAGGTGCTTATGGTTTTATTTTAGTGGGGTGGCTGCTAATGCTGGAATGTTCCAAGAGCCTCTACTGGGATTTGGTGTGATTTAGGTATCTGACTTCTGGACCAAAAGGATAAAAATATTTCCCCAAAACTGACATTTAGAGTTCAGTAAGAGGCATGCTGTTCCTCACCCGAGGGAATGAGGAGCAGCCAAGTCTGGCTACAGATGGGGAATACCATGACGGGGACGCCTCTGAGCACCCCGACTGTGGGGTCTCAGCAGGATCCAGCATTTTGGGAACGGGGCACTCCACAGGCCCCTGCCAAAGAGAGGACCACATAAGCACCTCGGCACCCTCCTGAGTGCCCTGCACCTGGGAAAGGGGAGATCGATGCATCCTCTCCATGGGGAACGGGACCCCCATAGGAAGGCAGACCCCAATACACCCGGTGCATGGGGACAGGGGGCCCCACAAGGCCACTGACCCATGGGAAGGGGGATCCCACACTGCCCTGCACATCAGGCATATAGGAACGCTCATAAGGGCCCCACAAGTGGGAAAAGAGGATCGAGTCATCCCCTCCATAGGGAACGGGACCCCCATGGACGGAGGCGGTGGGTCCCACCCAGCGGCGTAGCCCCTTTAAGAGCCATCCCGGGCAAGGGGCGTGGCCCGCGGGACGTTGCCGCGCGTCGCTGCCCGCGCGCCGCCGTGACGTCAGGTGGCCGCGCGGCCCCCGGGCCCCTGACGCCCCCCGGGCCCAGCCCCGGCCCCGCGATGCCGCGGGTCTACATCGGCCGCCTCAGCTACCAGGCCCGCGAGCGCGACGTGGAGCGTTTCTTCAAGGGCTATGGCAAGATCCTCGAGGTGGATCTCAAGAACGGGTGAGCGCGGGCCCGGCCCGGCCACCGCGAAGGGAGGGCCTGGGCGCCTGAGGCCGTTGGAGAGGCCGGCGGGGAAGAGGCCGCCAGGGAGCTCCGGGCAATGGTGGGGGCAGGACGGCTGGGTCGCCCCTTTTGGGTGGGGGCGAGAGGGGCAGGAAGCATGGACTTCCCCTTGGTGGGGGACGCGAAGCCTGGGCCTTTATTGGGGCGGCATGTTGGCTTCTCTCTTTTGGGGAGTGGGCAGGATGCTTGAACTTCCATTGGAGGAGGGACAGGACGCCTGGGTCCCCCCTTTCTGCGGGGGAGAGGATGGCTGGGCTTTTATTGGGAAGGGGCAGTCTGCTTAGGTTCCTTTTGGGGAGGGACAGGACGTCTGGGTTTGTCCTTTTTTTTGCCGGGGGCGAGGGGTGGGGAGCAGGACGTCTGGGCCCCTACTGGAGGGGCACAGGATGCGTTGGTTCCCCCTTTTCTGGGGGGGGCAGGACGCCTGGGTTCCCCGTTCTGGGGAGGGGGACAGGTTGCCTGGGATCCCCTTGGGAGGGGGGAGCAGGACACCTGGGCTCTCCCTTGGGGTAAGCAGTATGGTTGGCTTCCCTTTTGGGGTGGGGGGCAAAATGGGTTCCTGGTTCCCATTGGAACCCATGCCTGGGAGTTCCAAGGGGGAGGACTCGATGTCTGGGCCTTTTTTGGGGAGAGGCAGGGCGGCTGGGGGGGATGCAGATGCCTGGACTCTCCTTTGGATGGGGGTGAGGGAGGCTGGGAGATTGGGTTCCCCTTTTTTTGGAGTGGATGCAGGACTCCTGGGCCTCCCTTTGGGGAGGACCCCGATGGGTGGGCTTCTCCTTTTTGGAAGGCAGCACACCTGGGTTTCTGTGACAACTGGGGAGTAGGACGGCTGGGTCCTGCCTCAGTTCTTAGGGATCACCTCATCTATGTCCTGCCCCACCTTCTGCAGGGAGGGGGTGTCACCCTGAGGACCCTCCCCAGTCCTCTCTGCACCCCAGGGCGAGCACTCAGGGGTCAGCCAGGCTGCACCCCAGGATAACACCTCCCTAAAAAGAACCCCACTGTTTGCGGTATGGGGTGCAGAGCTGCTCCCAGAGCCCCCAGGCTGTTGGGGGGTGTGTTCTGCTCCCCCCAAAACCCACAGTAGCTCTGTGTTCTCACCTGTGCTGTTCCAGCAGCTGAGCCTTCACTGCAGCTCCAAGGGTTGGATCCTGCTCCACCAGGGCTTGGCCAAGAAATTCAAGTATGGATTTTTGAAGAAAAAGCAAATTGCCATTTTTGGTGGTTTTTTCCCCAACACTCAGAGCCTCATGAGTGCTGGTGCCTTTGCTTTTTCCAAGAAACTCAGCTTGAAGTCTTCCTTAGGAAAGTCGAATGGAATATGGATTTATCATTATATAGCCAGCAGAGCCAGGTATAATTACACCTCAGAAGTGAAGAAGAGGAATTTTTTGTACAACTTAGTCCTGAGCATTAAAGTGAAAGAGGCTCATTGAGTTTGAATGCTGCTTGTGCTGGCAGGTGGACATTTAACAGGTTTATAAGATGAATAAAATCTATTATTAAAGCAAACAAGTGTTCATGTGTTAGTGTTTTAACCCTCACAGCCTCAGGTGTTGTTGAAGATTAGATGAAATATCTGAAGGCTGCTGTTTTCCAGTCCTGCTGTGTATCCTTGGAAATGTTTGGGGAGGGGTCAGTTTTCCTGTTGCTGAGTAAACCCCAAATTCAGTGTTTCTGTTTCATTACACATTGGGGGGAGGTAGGGAGGAAGCCAATTAACTTTCTTAACAGATGTGGAACTGATGAGTTATGTGGCTGATGTGGTAAAGGAACTTGTCTTCCTGTTTTTAAGTCAATTTAGTTGTTTTTTTAGTTTTATATTCTGAGGTCTTTTGACAGGTTTGGAGTTAAATTCCTTGTCAAAAATGAAACCTGAGCAATCTGGTTTTTTGTTTGTGGTTGGGAAGCCCTGGGCTGAGCTGTGCCCTCCTGAGCCTTCCTCCAAGGCTTATTTCTGGTATTGCTTAGGAAACAATTCAAACTTTCTCCGTGGTGTTTGACTGGAGAGATTCTTGTGTTGTTCCTGGAAATCTGGGGGTTCTCCTTGGTGGATCCTCCACTGGGTGTTTCAGCAGCCGAACTTGAATGCTGGAGTGAAACAGTGGAATGCAAAGTGATACCACAGAGCTCTAAAAGCTTAGCTGGGGCTCACTAATTGTAATTTGAGCTTGCAATTCAATGGCTTAAAGCAATTATTACCTGAGGGAAGGGTGGGGAAATGAAAATCTGGGTCATGTAGGATTCTCCATTTCAAATTGCAGTTTTTAATTGTGTGCTCTTAGTTTTCACACTCTTTCCTGCTCAGAGTTGCACTGACAGTCACAGCTCTGTGTGTAGTGAATGTATGAAGTGACCAGAAAATTGGATTTTTCAGGCTGCTTTTTATCTTCTATGAACACACTAAAAGCTGCTTGTGATGCCTCTGAGAAAAAAACCAAACTAGTTCTACCCCTCTACTTACCTGCCTGCATTACTCTGGGCAGCTCTGAAGAATTAAAGTCTTCATCCTGATAAAACACCTGCAGGACAGAGGGATGTAACTAGTGCAGTGAATTGTGGAACATAGATCAAAGCTTCAAACTTCCATCACCTCCATTCAAAATCATTGTTTGCTTTGCAAAGAGAAGTGGTCTGGGTGGGACCTTAGAGCCTATCCCGGCCCACCCCCTGCCATGGGCAGGGACCCCTTCCACTGTCCCAGGTTGCTCTGAGCTCCGTCCAGCCTGGCCTTGGACACTCCCAGGGATGATTAAGGCCATCTCTAAGATCATGGTCAGACTCCCTGATCTTGGAGGGCTCTTCCAACCTGAACAGTTCTGTGATTTTGTATTTATTTGGTGTGTGGGGTAGTGCTCACTTTTAATGTTTGGGGTTTTTAACTTCTACCTTTGAAAATACAGACAACACCCTTGGTTTCATCAAAGATTATGGCATAATAGTAATCTCTTGCTAGCATAAATGAATTCAGTCATTACACTCTCACATGATTTGTTTTGTTGATGAAGAATGACTTTAGGTTCGGTTCACTGAATCGGCAGATGTGTTTTCATGCCTTCCTGTTTCTTTCCCTGTTTTTGGAGGGGTTTTCGTTTTTTTAAGGCCTTGAACCCTCAGGTGTGCTCGGGAGGCTCATCTGCAGGAGGGCACACACAGGGCTCTGCAGGAGCCCATGAATTGCTTTTGAGCACAGACACCTCAGGTTCAGTTCCTTTTCCCTCCCTGTCCCTAGGTACGGCTTTGTGGAGTTTGATGATCTGCGAGATGCCGATGATGCCGTTTATGAGCTAAATGGGAAAGATCTGTGTGGGGAGAGAGTGATCGTGGAGCACGCCCGGGGCCCACGCCGGGACAGCAGTTACGGTTCTGGACGCAGTAAGCACTTGTGCATTTGTATCCATGGCTTATTTTAAATAAAACATTGTTTTACTCTTTTATAAAAGTAATTTAAAAGGAAAGCGATACAAAGTTGTGACTAGTGTTCTGTAACTGTAAATGTAATTGTTGATCTGAATATTTATTAATTTGTTGTATTAAACTTTTCTAATTGATACATTAATAAACAGTTTCTTGTACCATTTTTATTATCATTTCGTTTAACTATTTGAATGGTTTATTTGCAATGTGATGTTTAACATAGATTTAACAAAGACCTCAATGTTTTAATTGAAAGAGTCCTTTGAGGCTAAGATGACTGCCCGTTCCATTTGCTGACCTTGGGGTACCTTTCCATGAGTGGCTCTTTGACCTTTGTGGCCCTTGACTGACCAAAAAAAAAAAGAAGCCATGCGACGACTGCAAGCTTTTCCCATTAGACCTGGGTGGTGAGGATCCCAAGGGTTAGAGACAGATGAGATTAATCTCAAATAGGTGCCTGAAAAGGTTTATTCATGTCAGATATTCAGAAAGCTTTTATGCCACGTAAGTAACATTAGTCAACTGGCTTTATTCAGTTTCTTCTTTCAAACTGTTTTAAAAATATTAAACATAATTGCACGTTAATTCTAGTATAATTATAGTTCTGTGCCTTGTTTAATTACGAGCTTGTAGTAAAACTGTTTTAATGCTTTGGGTTTTTGTAAGGTGTTACATGAGGGGGTTGAATTTAGCCCTGAGGGGGGGTCTGTGATGTCTTTGGGAACACTTGGGGCAGAGCAGTTCCATCGGGGCGGAGAGCGAGGCTCCATTTCCCTGGCTGAAGCTCTGCTGTCTGCTTGTCACCTCCTAAAGGTGGATATGGTTATAGAAGAAGCGGAAGAGATAAGTACGGTCCCCCGACCCGTACAGAATACAGATTGATTGTGGAAAATTTGTCAAGCCGCTGCAGTTGGCAGGATCTGAAGGTATGGGGCCCCTTTCCTTACCGTCTCTCTGTTACAGACCACAAAGGGTAAAAGACATCTTCAGCAAGGCAAAGTGGTGTGTAGCTCTGCTTTGCTCCAACTCCTGAGCAACTCCATGGGGAGTATATTTTGGAAGTAACACACACCTTAATAGAGGAGTATGTTTCCATATATGAAACCATTTATGAGAGGTTGGGAGTTGCACCTCCAGAACTGGTGGCACTGGACAGTGGGAGAATAATAATATCCTTAGCACCAGCTAATATCACGTACAGGTGTGTTTTATCTTCTCTTAAGCCCTGTCAAAACAGACTCAAAATCATGCCAGGGGTGGGATTCACTGCAGATGGAGAAGTTTGCCCTTATCAGTTTGGATTTAACCCATCAACTCATAAGGTGCTACAGCTGTTTGAAACAACAGCATTGTTCCTGCACAATCTCTGTGAGAAATTTCCATGCCATCTAAAGCTGTTTTAAGGAGAGTTTCAGGGAAAGGATGCTTCCTGAATGAATAATCATGTAAAATCTCTGCCAAAAACTTTTTCTGAAGTGCAAAGGAGTGGCAGGTGATTCTCAGTAGTGGAGGTGTTGAGTGACACTGTGGAGCCCACGGTACCTCTTGAGTACTCCGGAGGTGATGTGTTGGTTCATGATTATCCACATTGCAGATTCAGGGAGCAGGATTTTAATAGTAGATGCAAAAAGATTAGTGCTTCCTTATCAAACTGAGCAGCAATGGTTAAACCCACTTGTTCTTATTGGAACACTTTCTCTTATGGTTCTCTTTTAAGGGTGTGTAAAATTTGTTCTGAACAAATTTTGACGTAGTAGAAACTGGTCTGTAATTGAATTTTACACTAGTTCAGGTACGTATGGAGATGCTTCCAGTGTCTTTGTTGTTAATGCTTTACACCATCAGTAGCTTATCTTTGCTTCTGTTATTAAAATTTTAAGTAGAGCATGGCATGATTAATCCTCCAATGGATGCATTACTGCATTTTTGGGAATAGCTTTCATTTCAGTGTACTTAAAACAGGAGTAGCTGGGTTGAAAACAAATCAAACCAGA
Source organism: Cyanoderma ruficeps (assembly GCA_008694505.1). Lineage (NCBI taxonomy): Eukaryota > Metazoa > Chordata > Aves > Passeriformes > Timaliidae > Cyanoderma > Cyanoderma ruficeps. The sequence goes on along the minus strand of VZDJ01000274.1, from coordinate 312,376 downwards.
GGTCTGTGCCCTGTTTCCACTGCAGCCAAATTCCACAGGGGCTGAACGATACCCTGCCCTGGCAGCTTGCTCAAAGCAAGGCAGAACAGACCCTTGATAAACACAGGGATTTAGGAATGAAAATGGAGAAGCCAGGAAGCATGAAGTGGGAAAATGAGTTGAGCTTGGAGTTCTGTCAGGGTTTTTTCCAGCAGAACAAGCTGTGTGAATGAGGTGGAGGATGAAGGGAGCTCTAATTCTCTGTGGGCTTCTTGCCTCTTCATGTTCAACCTTTTTCACCTTTCCTAATTATTTTTGAAAACATGATTTAGAGAGCAAGCATTTTACTTCTTTAATCACTTCTGTAATTTGAAATTTAAGAGTCCAGAGCATATATGATGTAAGACTTGAAGTGGGAGACCTTAAGTTATTTGGCTCAAAACTATCTAATCACACCAACTCTGTGAAGTCATAGCGTGTTATTTGGCACTACAGATGCTGTTTGGGTCAAACCCTTGCTTGACATCCCTGTGAATAGAAGAGGCTCAGGGAGCATCATGTCAGGTGTGAGCAGGGTCAGCTGGAAGCCTGGCTCTGGATTCAAGGCGATGGTGATTCTGTCCTCTTCCCCTAGGATTATATGCGTCAGGCAGGGGAAGTGACATATGCAGATGCACACAAAGGAAGGAAAAATGAAGGTGTGATTGAGTTCAAATCCTATTCTGACATGAAAAGAGCCCTTGAAAAGCTGGATGGGACAGAAGTAAATGGCAGAAAGATTAGATTAGTGGAAGACAGACCTGGATCGAGACGGCGCCGCTCTTACTCCAGAAGCCGAAGCCATTCAAGGTATGTCTGTAATGTATCTCAGGCTGCAGTTAATGAACATAGAGTGGACTGAGACTTTGGGGTTCCAAAACACCTTGGAAATGTTTGGAGTTCTCAACAGATCTGTTTTTTCGAGCATGTATTAGTATCTGGGGCAAATGAGGGCTGTGTTCTGAGGTGTCTCCCTTAGATGTGTGGACCTGCTCCCTGAACACCTGTCACTGTTGTTCCCTTATAACTCAGCGCTTGTTCCTTGTGGGAGCAGCTGTGTGGCTGGTGGAGCCATGTACATGGAATGAAACAGAAGGTGCTTCTCACACTTCAGCTCTGAACACTGTGTTCTGCTCCAAGCACCAGGACTAACAGTTCTTTCTCAGCTTGGAAACCTCCACCTGTTCCCTGTTTCTCAGAGATTTGTTGCTTTCCTTGTCTGACCAAGAGCTGCTTCGGCAGCGTCAAGTGTTCTCCCCTTTCCATTCTGGGGTAGAACTCATTGCAGGAAAACACAGGCAACCTCTACTGTTCATGGAAAAGCTTGCTTATGAAATCAAAATCTAAAGTCAAAGCTTTATGCCAGTATCTCACCATATTCAAACTGTGATTTGATTGGGAAAGTGATTATCCCTTAAATAAACTGGCATATTTTCTTCCAGATGAGCATGTATGCCTGCTCACAGCCATACATGGCAGCAGGGATGAGAGGTGGGGGGACGAGTGCTCTATGTTTGTAACCGTGTTGTGTAACACTGACCATTTGGCTGCTGAAAGGTGCTTTAGCCCTGTGGGTTCTGCCCATGGGGGTCACAAGCTCCCCATGGACACGTGCTAACGTGAAGCTGGTTCCCTGTGTTGCAGGTCTCGCTCTCGAAGCAGACACTCCCATAAGAGCAGGAGCCGCAGTCCCAGTAGCAGCCGCTCCAAGAGCAGATCCAGATCCAGGTATGTCTTTGTCTTGGGAGAACTAAGGGGTCCCACTTCAGTGAGAAGCATCATGTTAAATTTGCAGCAGGAACACTTGGTTTTTCTTTTCCTTCCCATTTTCTGCACACTCTGCTCAGACCCTTGCCACACTAAACAGAGCTGTCTGTTGCTTTTGCACTTCCAGGTCTGTGTCCCGTTCCAGAAGCAAGAGCCGTAGTCGAAGCAAGAGCCGTAGCAGAGGCCAGAAAGAGAAAAGCAGGACTCCAAGTAAAGAGGATAAAAGTAGGAGCCGCAGCAGGAGTGCAGAGAAATGCCGAAACAAAAGCAAGGATAAATCTGAGGGCATTCTCCATAACAGTGATGAGAAAGCCAAGAGCAGGAGCCGCAGCAAGGAAAAGAGCAGAAGTGGGAGTAAGGAGAGGGGAGAGGCAAGGGAGAGTATGAGGAGCAGAAGCAAGGAGAAGAGTAGAAGCAAAGACAGGGAGAAGAGCATTAGCAAGGCTAGAAGCAGAAGCAAAAGCAGGGATGAGAGTAGGAGCAGGAGCCACAGCAAGGATAAAAGGAAAAGTAGGAAGAGGAGTAGGGATGACAGCAGAAGTAGAAGCCGGAGCCGCAGCAAGAGTGAGAAAAGCAAGAGGCGCAGCAAGCGAGACAGCAAAGGCAGCAGCAAGAAGAGAAGGAAGGACAGCCATGAGCGGTCCAGGTCAGGCTCCAAAGAAAAGGAGCAGCTCAAATCCGAGTCGGACAAGAAGGAGGCAAAAGGAGAGGGGGAGGATGCAGTGTCCCGCTCCAGGTCTAGGTCCATTTCCAAGTCCAAACCAAATGTCAAATCAGATTCTCGTTCCAGGTCCAAATCTGTTTCAAAGCCAAGGTCCCGGTCCAAATCCAGGTCTAGGTCCGCCTCTAGGTCACACTCCCGGTCGCAGTCAAGGTCCCGCTCCAGATCCTAACTTTGCTGCAACCCCACTTGGAATGGTTGGAAAAGTCTTTTGTACATGTTTAGTAGCTGTAACGAAGTGATTGAAGTAGAAACCCTGTCAATGCTGTGTATTTTTAACAACCTGATGGTCTGTCTGTTATTAACTGCAGTGCTCTCTCCCTGCAGTGCTCTCTGGCGTGAGGCTGCTCTGGTCATTTTCTATCCAGTAGAAAGGGTTTCTTTACATACAGCTCTTCCTCGAGCCCCCAAATTGCCCTGTTTTCCAGGGAGAGCCTTGCAGGGCATGAGCACTGCACCCTGGTGGGTTTAGGGGATTGCAGTGATGACTGATAGGTAGGTATGACAGATTCAACAGTCTTTGCCCTCGATTGATGCCCTTTGATGTCTGCCATTTAGTGGAAGTGCTAAGTCTTAAGTTTCATACTACTTCTGTTCCATATTTTTTGGACTTACAGAGTTGTGAATAGCACAGTCAAAAGGGAAAAAAAAATAGAGGTACTTGCAGTAATCTATAGGGAAAAGAACTATAGTTCCATATTCTGGTATTGTGACAATATCCTTGTTTTATATTAAATTTTTTTTATTTTATTTTTCCCTGTCTTGCAAAGTACAGTGATCCCCGTTTCCATGAAATTTGAATAAAGACTATTTTTGCTTGATGACATTTGGTTAAATGGTGCTGTGTTGTGATTGTTAGCATTTTCTGTTTATCAAGGTAAGCCAGAATTTGTAGAGTCACTCACAGAGAAAAGGTTTTCAATTCAGAAAGTCACTTCACATTCAGTGTAGGCACAACACTTGAATACAGTCCAGATAAAGAACTTATTTCTCCAGCATATTTTCCAGGAGTTTTTCCTCCTAATGAAACATCTGTGCTTGGGAGGAGTCTTCCAAGGAAAGGAAAAAGCTCAGGATGTGCTTCTGGGCTTGGAAGCACAGAGGGTGGTGGCGGCTGTTCTGTGGCATGTTCCCAGCATTCCTGGGGACCTGGGGAGAAGGGAGGGCCCCTTATAGCAAGAGTTTTGTAGGTGTGTAGGTGTTCCTGAATAATATCCCAAATTTAGACTTGGGCCATTTGCAAATTGCTCAGACTGAACTTCCCACAAGCTCGTCTCCTGCACAATTGGCTTTGAATGAGGGAGTGACATCCCCCGCACCTGTTCTGCCTGTAAGCAACATTCTGAAAAATAGAAGGCAAAATGTATTTTGTGAGTTCTTGGTCTGGAATAAAAAGGTTAGTTACAGCTTCCCCTAAAACTGTCCTTTAGTCAATTCCAATCTGCTCACAACTGATGGCAGCAGCTCTCCAGCAGGAGTCACTTCATACGTGCAGTAATTCCATATAATTTGATCATTTGGAACTTGTCCTGCCATATTAAAAAGATGAAGGGGTAATAGATCATCAGAGTAGCTTTCAACACAAACTATTTCCCCACACTTTGAGAGGGGTCAGGGCTTGGCGAGTGGCTCAGGCTTTATCAAATGTCATATTACTACGGCAGCATGAGAAATCTCTGTGGAAGTGATATTTAATTTCTTCAGAAGGAAAAGCCTTTTCTAGCTATATATATTTAGTGCTTTAATATCTTATTCTCTTAAAATGACATTTTTAATCCTTTTTGCTGCTTAATCTTAGTACAGAAGCAAACCAGCCAAGGCAAGATGTTTGCTAATAAAGGATAATGTCTTGGTTTGAAAAGACAGGTGTCTGCTAAGGAAGGCATGAGCCTCCCTTGAAATGGAAAATGTAAACCCCCTCCCTCTGAATTATTATAATTTTGAAATTAAGAAGCTCTCAAGCAAAGATATGGGAATAGGAATAACAGTTCTTTACCAGGAAAATTAAAATAAAAATGCAGTAGTACAAAAAAACACTGACAGAATCAGAATACAACCTGACACCCTGTTGGTCAGGGTGTTGGTAGCAGTCTAATTAAATGGCTGCAGTCCTCCTGGAGTGACAGATGTGGTTATGTTGAAGCAATGATCCTGTAGAAGGGTGTAGTTTTCCTCTAAAGGGCTAGTACTGATGTAGATGGGTCCAGTCTTCCTCTGGGAATCCAGTGGAAACAGGATGCCACTGGTGTTCTTAATCTTAGATTTTTATCCAGGTAGGAATGTTTGGCTCCTCCCCCTGGGTGGAGCATGCAATGAGACTCAATGGCCCATTAACAGAAGATACCTCCCTGGACAGAGGATGGGTTGTGGAAGAGACAAAACTTCCCCACCTGGTTTTAACAACTGGCCCATTAACAGAGGCTATCCACCACCCTGGAGTTATGAGGGGTGGGTCATGGAAGAAATAAAGAACACTGCTCCACCTGGTTTCAACAGATAGTGATAGAATACATACCTCTGGATACATCTTGCATTGCAACCTAAGACAGTATATTAACTAAAAAATACCTTTAAGAAAATCTGGAAAATATACATTCTAAGTAAAGACTAAAAAGTAATTCCAGCTTCTGCTGTCTGGCAACTCTGTTCCAAATGACCAGGCGAGGTTTTAGTGAGCCCTTTGGGAAGAGCATTCATTCTTTAAATACCTAAGGAGAGGCATTTGGTGGGAGGTATGTGGGAAACTTGTCTGAGGTGGAGGTTGTCACTGTGTTGCAATAAGAGGAAAAGCCAAAAGTTCTTCATGTGTGAGCACCTGTGTCTTGGGTTATGTTACCAAAAAGTGTTTATTCCATCTGTTGAAACCAGCTAGGGAGGTGTTTTCCTTATCTCTTGTAACTCCAGGGGGGAGGGGGGCAGCAGCTCTTCTGATAATGGGCTGGCTGTTAAAACCGGGTGGGGGATTGTTCCTTATCTCTTTCCACCCTCTGGGGGATGTCTTTTGGTAGTGGGCCATTAAGGCTCACCAATGACATGGCACATTACATCAGCTCAGTGTTCCTTATCTCCTCCACGGGGATACCTTCTGGTGATGGGCCTTCAAGGCTCACCAATGACATGGCACATTACATCATCCCATTGTGAGATGCTTCACGCAGTGGGGGGATCCAAACCATTCCTACCCAGATAAAAACTGAGACGTAGGGATACCAGACACTGGTTTTCCGCTGGAATACCAAAGGAAGACAGGACCCATCTCGCTGTCACTGGGCCCTTTTTCTACAAGGACCATCTCTACTCCAGCAGAACTACATCTGCCACTCCAGGAGGGCTTACTTTGAACTGCTCCCAACACCCTGAGCAGCAGGGTATCAGGTTGTATTTCTGACTCTGTCAAGGTTTCTAGGATTTTCTGTTTGTTTTTGTTTGGTTTGGGGTTTGGGTTTTTTTTTTTTTTTTGGTACTACTACATTTGTATTCTGAATATTTCTAGTAAAGAAACTGTTATTCCTATGTTTCTATTCCCAAATCTTTGCCTGAAAAGCCTTTAATTGCAAAATTATAATAATTTGGAAGGGGGGGGGGGTGTTACATTCTCCATTCCAAGGGAAATTCCAGCTTTCCCTGGCAGACACCTGTCTTGCCAAACCAAGACAACCTGGAGCGATGGCGGTTCCTGGGTGTGAAGTGCAGGATTTGGACACACCACCCTTTGCAAGAACACTGGTGCTTCACTGCCCAGAGTGAGGAGAAACCTTGGCACAGGCTCATCCTACCCAGCCACCACATATGTGGAATGGAGTGTTGGAGCAGAAATTCCCAGGGAATGGACATTCTGGGACATCTACTGCTGATAATTAGTGTGAAGCATTGGGAATGTCCCCACAACAGTGATTCTATAGGCAGGGCCAGGCACATCCCTCAGCTGGGCTCTGCTGCATCATTTAATGTTCATTTCTGTCTCACGAACGTCACAGAGTCACTTAATTTTGCATTAAAGTGTAGGTTTTGCATCAAAACCTCCAGCTCATGTGGCTCCCTCGTGTGGGCACTTTGCCTTTCCCAGCCTGGAGTTGCTGGCAATCTGAGTCTCCTGAAACTGCAGGGCAGCAGGTGTGAAGTCAGGGCAATGGGAATAACATAAAATATTAACAATAATAATTATATTGCATGGCCAGAGAGGAAGAATAGTGGAATGTCTGCAATAATTCTGCAATATTCCCAAGTAACATTTCTGTGTGAATAATTAAATACAAAGTGAGGACTCAGCTTTAGGCTGGAAGTATCTACCCAGAATGCACTAATAAACAGCCCCAAAAATTATTTAGGGTTGGGGTGCCTGTCCTATGGGGCCAAAGCAGCTTGGAGGTGAGCTCTGAGGAAGGAAGGCAGGAATGCATGCGGTCAGCATGGGGCAGATTCTGGCAAAACAATCAGTAAAGCAGTGGGATAAAAGGGCAAGAAGCCCCAAACTAGGAATCCCCCAACAAAACTAACAACAATTAAAATCAAATTAAGAGTCTAAATAAATATGGATGGTTCAATTACTTGTAAAATTTTTTGGCTCCAACACCCCTGTAAACCTGGACCCGCTGAATGTTTCAACACTGGCTGCAGGCATTGGCAGGATTTGCGCTTTAGCTGGAACTTGGTGGCACAGATGAGGTGAGAAATGTATTTGTTTTCTGACTAAATTTAAAGATTCTAAAGGGTATTTTATGTGCCTCGCTTGAGGGATGAAGAATATTGTGATGTGTATTTCAAATGAGCCGTTGCAAATCTCATTTATTATTTTCCCGAAATCCCATTCCATTTAAGCTGTCACAGCTTGGGGCCCGCTTCCTCCCTCACCATGGTGGAAAACCCCCGACACGTCATTAAAAAATCCTACCCCCACCTCTCTTGCTGTTCCAAAATTCAAATACAAAGGAAAATATCAGTCCCAGATGAGAAGGCAAACAAGTTTAACAAATTCAGAGAAGAGGTGGCAATACCCTATGTTACTCCTGGATGTGGGAGGCAGTGGGACACCGCGGTCACGATTTGCTGGATGCCGACGGCAACGGCGATTTACAGCTCCCCCTCCCAAATCTCCCCTTCCCAAATCCCCATCTCAGCCATGAACACGACCCAACGCCCACAGCCATGCCCAGGCTTCACCCGGCCGGGTCAGGGAGCAGCACTGGGAGTGGGGCTGTGCCCCTCACACCCACACTTCCCCCTCCCAGTGTCAGCTCGGTCCCAGTTCATACCTATCCCAGTGCCAGTCCCGTCCCAGTGCCAGCCCTACCCCAGTGCATCCCCATCCCAGTTCTAGGTCCTCCCCGTACCTCATACGCAGTGCCCCATACCCAGTACCCGCTATCGCATCCAGTACCGCATACCTAGCACCCCGTATCCCAGTACCGCCCCGGTCCCCATCCCCAACCAGCGCCGCCTCCCCCAGGCCGGGGCCGGGGCCGCGCATGCGCTCGGGGGGCCGCGGGGCTCGCAGCGCTGCCCGGGCTCCATCGCGAGGCCCCGAAGCGGCGGCGGCGGCGGCGGGGCCGGGCCGGCGGTGAGTGAGGGGGGCGGGGGGCCCGGGGCCGGGCGGCGGCGCCGCCGCCATCTTGGGGGGGGAGGAAGGGGGCGCGCCGGGACCGCAAATGGCGCCGCCGGGCCGGGGCTGCCGGGGCCCCGCGGGGCGGAAAGTGCGATTAAACCCCCAGAAGGGGCAAGACCAGCGCAAACCTGCCGATGGACGCCGCAGAACGCGGGTTTAAGTTCTTTGCACGGTCGTAAAGTATTTACAGCTTCTGAAATGGTGTTTGCCCGATTTTGATTGGCAAGGAGTGGTGGAGAAAATGGGGGTTATCCCGCCTGGGCACCGCTCCGGTGAAACTCTTCGGGACTGTAACAAGTCAAAAATATTAACAAACATCTAAATCCAGTGTAGTAGAAACAGTTCTTGGAGACTTCCCCAAAACCAGAAGGATTTAAGTTTCAAAACAGAGATTGTACATGACGGGAAAAACTAAAAACCATCAAACTTTCTGGCAGCAAATTCAAAGGGCAGAACTAATGGAATGGGGATTTTGGGAGGGAAGTCGGTGCTGAATAAATGAAGGGATAAATATAATCCTTCAAAAAGTATCGATCGGCTGTGGGTAGGGATCGGTGTGGGACAGTCTGAGTGATGTTTGGTGTCGGGAGAAAGGGATTAGGACAGTTTTATGGAGTCCTCGTGCCACAAGGAGTCTGATTAGATTTATACCATGAAAACATTTAATTTATTCTATTACTGCCCAGATAAATTTTTAAAAACGGCCTGTAACTGGGATTAAGGGATAAAGAGCTCTGATACTTTGTGCCAAGCTGTAAAAGACCTTTCTGGTCTGTGTTTTATTATATAGTAAAACAGAAGTAAAGAGGAGGGAAAACAGGGTCTTGGTGCTTCAAACTTTCGTTCCCTACACAGCAATTAAAAATAGTCTGACGTGGTCTCATCAGTGTTTTGCTTCCTCACTTTATGGTCTATAATCTACTCAGATTATAGCTTTCTGAGGATGGGAACAGTCTTTTCCTGAGTGAGTATTCCTTCTTGGCCATGAGAGATATGTAATAATGATTAATAGGAGTCCCCAGGGTAGTTTGCTGGATTGCAGTCTTACAAAGTAATTACAGATGCAATTAAAACAGAGGATGTTTTTGGCCTCTGTGCACTGGTTTTGCCCTAAAATTGATTACACCTTATCCTGCAAGTAATCCCATTAAAGCTGAACGTGTGTGAAATAAATTGTAATTCCTGGTGAGTGCTGGGGTGGAATCAGAGCCCAGTTTGAGCTGCTGAGGACATCTGGGTACAACTGCTGGGCAGGTTGTGCAGGGCCAGCTCCGTTTGTCTTGTCCAGAGGTGATATATTCTGTCTTCAGGAGTTTCATTGCCATAATGAGCAGGTTGCAGGAGGGTGAGGGTATGTAGCCAGATGTACTCTGCAGATCGTTGCTGCCCCACTGAATCATCAGCACCCAGGGTGTGTTTTCTTTGCCTCAGCCATGCTGTTTGTCAGCAATTTTATCAGGAGTTCTTTATTTACTGAAATTTTAAGGCTTTACACTGATTTTTAAAAGTAGCATTGTGGATTTATTTAAAGCAGTGTCTGCAGTTTTACTTTAAGTATGCTTAAAATTGTATTGGTTTATCTGCAGGAGAAGGCCTGGCTGGGCCTTATCTCACTTCTATCTTCATGCAAAGCTTTTAGTGCAGATGCTTCTGGGTATGACAATATATTTCATTGGTGTTGAGGGATGTGGATTTGAGGGTGAAGCTTCAGTGTAACCCCCTTGTCGTTTGCCATGAGTGCTGGTGTTTTTTGAGAGGTGACATGCTGCAGGCCTGATATTGGGACACGGAATCAGATTCCTTCAGGGCGGTGATGGAGATCATAAAATCATGGAATACCCTGAGTTGGAAGGGACCCAAAAGGGTCGTCGAGTCCAAGTCCTGGCACAGGACACCCCAGCAATACCACTGTGAGTGTTGTCAGAGGATGAGGTGTGGAGTGTCCATCTGCCAGTCCATGCCTCAGCTCCGGGCAAGAAAGTGTTCTGGAGGCGTAAATCCCACTCTCAGAATTGCACAGTTTGAATATCAAGAAAATGTAGATAAACTGGATCAAAACCAGATTGACCCACAGCAGTGGTTACTCTGGGCATTTATAGTCTCTCTGTGAAATAACAAGGTGATTCCTGAGTTGCGGTGTCGGTTCTTCTTCCCCACACACTGTTCCCTCTGTCCCATATTTTCTGTAATTTTTAATCTATTTCAGCTTTTCTTCAAGCCCTCCAATTGTGCTGCATGGGCAGAAGAGCGGGAAGAAGGAGACACAGTGGGATGAAAAATAAGACTGGAGACTTGGGGGAAAAATGACCAAGTGAGTCCTTTTAAGGAAGGCTGGCAGCTGCACACTCCTGCACGTGGAATCAATTAGCAGCCAAAGCCAACAGAGATCTGACCAAACCCTCTTTCTCCTAATTAGCATCACTCACTGTATTCCACAGGTGAGGTGTGAGGGCAGGCATGCTTTGCTGAATTTGGCAGATTATTTTCCACAGAATGGTTCAATTTACTGGTAAAATACTTTACTCCCAAGCAATGGGTGTTTTATTTTTAGGTTTAGCATCTTTTGGCTCATCTCCTGTTGCTTTGTTTTGTTTTTTTAATTTCTGATTGAATCCAGTAAAGTGATTGGATAAATGCATGGTAGAGCTAAGCAAAGAGGTAGAGGTTGTATTCATGAATCACACAGGATTTGTTTTGACAACCCTATTTATGCCATAGCTTTTAAACTTTTTGAAAGGCTGAGGGAATTGGGATTGTTCTCCAAAATTCTGGAGAAGAGAAAGCTTTGAGATGACCTAATTGCAGCTTTCCAGTGGCTAAAGGGAACCTACAAGAGAGCTGGAGAGAGACTATTTACAAGGGCCTGGAGTGACAGGGGAAGCAGGAATGGCTTCACACTGACAGGCAGGTTTAGATCAGATATTAGGAAGGAATTCTTCTCTGTGAGGGTGGGGAAGCCCTGGCACAGGGTGCCCAGGGAAGCTGTGGCTGCCCCTGGATCCCTGGGAGTGTCCAAGGCCAGGCTGGACAGGACTTGGAGTCACCTGGGACAGTGGAAGGTGTCCCTGCCCATGGCAGGGGGTGGGGCTAGATGGGATTTCAGGTCCCTTCCGATCCCAAACCATTACCAGATTCCGTGATTCTAGTTTGGGTCACTTCTGCAGACTGTGAACGTTTTTAAGGTGTGTAATTCCTGTGTGGTGCCAAGTGATGTTCAGAAGTGTGTGTAAGTGTTACAGTGGTTACAAGTGATTCCCAGGGAGTGGGATTAGCAGCTCTGTGGTTTCACACCTGGAGAAGATGTTCCTGGGGCTCCCAGCTGAGCCCTGTGGAGTGTGAGGTTTGTGCAGGGCTCGGGCAGTAGCTGGGTGCCCTCCCCAGAGCCGCTGCACTTCCCAAGCAGGAGGAGGTGAGAGTTGGGGAAAGCAGCTCAGCACCAAAGGCTCTTAGTGAAAGCCATAAAACTGGCAGTGGGCTCTGTTTCTGCTCCTCTCTTTCCATAAAGGAACAGAGAGCATTAGCTCCCATCCAATCTGTTTGGAATAGGTCAAAATGCTGTCCAGCATGGCATGGAGTGCCTGTAAGGACAGGAGAAAGGAGCTGCTGCCACATGGCTGTCACAGTGTCACGTAAACCTGCAGAGACAGGCAGAAGGTGGGTGTGATGGCAAAGGGGGACAGTCAGACTTAGTGTGAGGCAGCACTGTCAGGTGTCCTGATCCGTGTGCTCTGTGGGAATGCTGGCTGGCATCAACAGGGAGAGGGGCTGGGTGTGGAATGGGCACACATTCAGCAGCCACAGCCTGTGCCAGTACTTTTCTTTTGACTGCTGAAATAGATACGTGTGTGTGTGTGTGTGTGTGTTTTTGACACAACTGTCAGTAAATCAAGATGAGCAGCTCACAGGCTCCAACAGAGCTTTGGGCTTTGTTCTGTTCTAGGATGATCTGCTGGTTTAAAGTAGACTCACAGTTTTGCTGTCTGATCCTATGAGCTGACTGAGGTCACATTACCATAGTGCTGTTTATTTGTCTCTCCATGCGATAGCAGCTGCCATAATCCATATGTTATTGTGTGCTTAGGGGAAACTTGGAAGGGCTCTGTTGTACAAATGAGCTGGACAAACTCCTGAAATCCCAAGTACTTCGTCTTGTGGTCCTGTGGCAGAACATAGACAAAAAGTGTTTGCTTCTCCTCCATACCAGCCAAAGCATCCCTCTCCCTTCCTAGACCTTTTCCCACTCTAATCTTTCAGAGCAATATTTTCCTTGATTTGTACTTAGAATTTTCCCCTCTTCAGGGGGAACAAAAATTAGTAGGAAGTGCAATGGGTGGAGCTCAGACAGAATTCCCCAGTTCTGAATTTTGTCTTTTTTTCCCTTCACTGACATAGTCTCTTCACGCCATTAGATGCTTGCCAGTGGCTACTGACATTTTCTCTCGAGGCATTGGTACAATTCCATCGTATGAAGGTTCATTTCAGTCCCTGACTGATGAGGTTCCTGGAGATGAGGCTGTGGTTTTATTTGGTAATGGTATTAGTTCAGCCTTGCAAAATATTGCTTGCCTGAGGTGAGTAACAGGTTTTGACAGGTGAATAAAGCATCATCTGTCATCGTCGCAGCACAGTATAGGCAAGGTGGTTGTGTCTGAGCTCCTAAGTGTTCCCAGTGGTTCTGACACCAGTTTAGTGTTCCCAGTGGTTCTGACTCCTTGTGCTGCAAGGACTCGTGGTGGGGTTTGTGTTTAAACTGCAGGTCTGTTCCTCACTGATGGCACAGGAGAGCCTGGCAGATGTCACGTATCCGGTGTCAAAGTCTGCTTCAGAGCTCTCAGAGCCAGCTCACATGGGGTGAGAGGAGCAGCTTTCCACCCTGTTTCAGGGCAGAAAGGTGATTTGAAAATCAGTTATTCCCAGAACAGCACAGTATCAGATGGTTCTCTTGATGCCAGCTGCTTCCTGAATGGGATTTTGCCTCCTGGTCCGTGGAAGCTTAGCCAGAAGTGCTGCAAACTTTATGTTATTACTTGATTTACAGTCTTTGGGTTTATTGTACCATTGCATTCCTCACCAGACAGAGACACTGAAATCCTCATGTCATTGGAAATTATCCTGGCAGCACCTGATATGGGATTTCTGTTGAAATGTTTCTCTTCCCATCCAGTCTGATGAGAAGAAAAACATTTATAGAAGTAGAATGGGAATCCCCATCCACCCGTTTAGCCTTCACACTCACTTTGTGTGAATTTTTACCCTTTTTTCTTCCTGTTTTTTTTTATTTTTGGTCTCCTAACGAAGGTAAGATGGATGTTAAAAGCCAAAGCTGGTTTTCTGCAGTAACAATGAGGTGGTTTCCCAACCTGCACTGGTTCAGGAGCAGAAATGAGATCAAAACCTGAGTATTTCTGACCTCTTCTTGTGGATTCCCTGTCTAAAGATAAAGCATAGAGGTCTGGGTGGAAGCATATTAATTAGGCTCCATTATCTCTTCCAGCCTGGCAATCATTTATCATTTCATAAATCTGAATCTGCAACTGGGAACTGAATGACTCATCTCAGTTTTGCAGTATCTTCTTTCGCCTTAATGTTTCTGAGATTTAAAATGCTAAAGATGAAAAGAAATCACAAATTGGGACAAATGAGGAATGTTCAGGCCTGACTATGGTTCCTCAAAATGTTTCATGTTAGTTTCTGCTCTCTTTTTAATTGCCCCATTTGCTTCCTTTTATTGGGTTGTCTTGATTTTATTGTAGATTTTACTGATGGGGAGCATTATAAGAAAAGCAATTTCTTTATTATATTTTTCTGTGGGTTTTACTGGATTTATAAAATGCAGAGATGAGAAAGAGTGATAATTTTATCAGGTCTTCTCTGGTTAGGTTCAAGACTATTTTCTACATTGTGATTTTTGACCGTTTTCCTGACCCAGTTTGAGGTAGATTCTCCAAGTTAATTACTTCTGTCCAAGTAACTTCCAAAGTCTTTCTCCCGAAGAGAGCTTTGTAAATAGACTTGGTGCTTGAGCTTCTTTATTTTTAAAGCCTGAACACAAAGAGTAAAATCTAAAAAGGGATGGGTTTGCCCTTGTTGAAACTGGCAACCAAACATTTGCTACAAACAAATGTTTATAGATGTACAAGGCTACATCAAATATTAATATATTCAATACCACATGACACAAGGCTCATTTAGTCCAATTCCTACCTCTGCCAGCAGCCATGAGGATGTGGATGTGTTCTGTGACCCTGAACATGGACACCAGCCCCAGATGTTCCGCACCTGCAGTTTGGATAAAGGAGTGGAGGTTGGGGGAACTCCTACAGAGATTGTCCTGTGCTACCCAGAGATATTTGCTATTGCCATGTGCAAAGGTGTGTCATGCTTTTGGCACAGTGAAAACTATCATGAAGAACCATGGTGGTGCTGGAATTGGAGTTGCAGGAATGCTGAATGTCCTGTGTTACCCTGCATCAGGTCCATGGGTCTGCCTTTGGCTTAATTATGCTCACACTGAACCTGTAGGTAGAAAGGGAAAGCCCCTGGAAGGGGTCAGGAGGGTCAAGGGGTCAAGGTCCAGGTCAAGAGTGGGGTTCAGGGGCAGACAGGGCTCTGGTGAATCATAACCAAGCTCTGATGGTCCCAGACTTGGGGTTCTGTGTTAGAGGAGGGGGAGTGGCTGTTGAAATTTGCAAATTACCTACAGCTGTTCTGTTCCTTTGTGCTGAAAACAAATACACAGAATTGCCTTCAAGGCTGCAAGTTCTGAGTCTTGGGGAGGAAAAGATCAATTTCAAGTGAATTAAATTGGAGCTGAAGGAACTTGAGAGCTCTGAAAAATCAGGTTATTACCACATCAGGCATTCAGAATCAGGCCCCCAGCATTTGACCAGTGTTGATAATCTTCCTTCTCCTCCTCCTTCTCCTCCTTTTGAGCAGTGGGGATGGGCTGAGAAGGACCCTCAGCTATGAGGGACAATTCTTCCAGCATATGTGGATAAACCTTCATGCTTGGAGTGTTCTGAGATCAGCGGTCTACATTCCCCTAAAACATGGAATTGGGCCGCTGACTCCTTTGGGTTATTTTGCAGTTTGCCCTTTGTTCAGTCCAAGTCATTGCACTTGTGCTCCTTACCCAGCTGTGACATTCCCTCGCAGAAACAGCGTCACTTTTATTGGTTCCTCCTAATAGCAGAGAATCAACAAAGCTCCATGTTATTTATTAGACTGAAAGGCACCAAATAATAATATATTGTTTTATATTAGATGATCAAGTGTAAGAGCCCTCAGTACTTTGGTTAGTGGGTCTGGTTGGAATGTTTAGCTGGAACACAAAAACTGGCTGCCCAGAGAGCTGCTTTGTCCTTAAGATGCCAAATACATATCTATACATAGATATGTATTTGCTGTTTAATCATTTCCCCCCCCTCTCTTCCTGCTATTCCAGTTTTTGCATGCACAGTATACATTTTTCCTTAATACCATTCAAGAACATCTCTGGAAGGACAGATTACTTCTGGAGGGTTTGTGTGGGTTTCATATTAGCAAACCTACTCTATTAAGCTCTGTTGTGTAAAGGAAGATGCAATCCTGAGAGTAAATTCTGCATTTCCAGAATTTAGGAATGAGGGATAGAGCTGTGGGATGAAACTGGAGGTTGCCCTCATGATAAGCCCGGCCTCATCCTCAGGTCAGAGACTGTTAGTAAAGATGCTCATTGTTTTTCTAATACAAATTTATGTGTTCTGAGACTGGGGTTGGGCTTCCCCAGCTCACCTGGCCACAGGTGCGTTGTGAGATTATGGCAGGAGGGAGCCCCAGCCTCTGTCTGCATCGTTTTGGGCAAAACCAGAACTGTTCATTTGTGGGCAGGAGCATCACTGCCCTGGAGACCTCTGCTCCTGCAGTGCCAGGGGCACCTTCCCGGACACAGGAGCTCTGTCTGGAACAGCACATGAAGCTTGGGGATCGCCTTCCACTGACCTGGCATGGCACTGAGCTGTCCCATCAGCCTCAGCCCCTGGGACCTGCTATGGGAATGCTCCTGAAGTGTTAGAGGGAAGTGAACTGGATGGAATCCTGCAGGAAGCTGAGTCCACTTAGAAATAATTTCTTCAGCATGGGACGTTTCTCTTTGTGTTGAAATGAAAATGGTACTCTGTCTCCTTGGAGCTGCAGAGGACATGAGGCTTTCAGAAGCAAGTCCAGCATCTTTGAAGCTTAAATACAAGCTTTAGATAAAGAGGGGGAAGAACAATTTGGGATGAAGCTTTGATAGGGTGCTGGAGGCACCTGACCTCACTTCCTGAGGTCAGGAGGCACACAGGAGTAGGAGACAGAGGGGGTTTCTGCACTCAACAAAGAGCCCTGTTTCAGAGTGAAGCAAATGCTTTCAGACTGAGGTTTCTGCAAAGTGCAGATGACTGAGAAAAGATTTCAGACTAATGAAGTGCTTGGAATAAAAGCTTTGGAGCAGAGCTTACAAATGCAACTACCTTTGACTTGCCTCTTTCATTCTGGAGTTCAGTAGCTCCATAATGCACAGTAAAAAAGATCAAGGAGTGAGTAATCTTTGCAGCTATTTGCTCATCAGAAAGGTGTTTTTTTAGTTTAGTTTGTTTTTTTTTTCATGCTTGGTTGCGTTTGCAGGTCACGAGTAATAAAAGATGCGCAGTGGCACTGTTTAACACACTTTAATACTTTTATCTGGACCAACAAAATGTCCCTGCATGGCCTGTGTTTTAAGCTCCAAGAATGAATTCTCTGAAGTCTGCCATGTATGATTCCTTTTCCAAAGCTGCCCTGTATGTGTCTGGATGGTTTTTCTGGTTCTGCATCTGGATTTCCTGTGATGTCCTTAGCAGGACAGGCTGAGTGTGTGCAGGGCTGTGCTGGAGCAGGGATGGCTGTCAAACCCCTCCCTCCTTCCCAGCTCTCCCTCCTCCTCTTAGTGGCACAGGGAGATGGGAATGGGGGTTATGGGCACTTCATCACAGGTTGTTTCTACCGCTGCTCAGGGAGAGGAGTCAGAGTCCTTCCCTGCTCCAGCAGGGAATGCCTCTTGTGGGAGGCAGTTTTTCACAAACTTCTCAGAGTCCATCCCAAGGGCCACAGTTCTCCATAAACTGCTGCAGCGTAGGTCATTGTTCCCCCGGCTAGTCCTTCAGGCTGTTCAGCATCACTTACTTTGTGAATCACCAGTTTCCTCTGATAAATTACTCACTGTTTCAGCAGAACTCCCTCACAGATAGTATCACAGAGTCATTAAGGTTGGAAAAGACATTTAAGATTGTCAAGTCAACCAAGATGTGCCTGAGAGTACTATTGGAGACCACTAGTCCAGAATGAAAACGTTACAAATAAAAGGGCATTTTCTCTACTGAGGTGATGTGGCAGCAAACAGATGATAGTTACTTCCCTCACAATGGTGTACTGAATGTCAGTTAGTGAAAGTTTGTAAAGGACTTTGACCAAACTTACTGCCTGAAAGCTGTTTCAACATTTTAATTTAATGGTTGTCTTTTTCTTTACTTCTGCAGTGCCCAGACAAGCCGTGCCCTGCTCTGATTCCCAAACCTGTGTGCAAATGGATTGCTTTGAGAATGGAAAGATTTGTACTCAAACGGGCTCCCAGCAGCACAGGGAGAGGTACAGAAATCCAGTTTTTTCCCATTTTTTGTTTGAAAGCATTTAAAGGGAACATAGTGTTGCTGTGAATAGAATGAACCTCTCAGACCAAGCGTTACAGTTCGATATCCAGGAAATCCTGCAGACACTTTTCATTTCTTCAGGTCTTCAGTCCAGGCCTCCTCATTCCAAGAGGTTCAGAGACACTGGGAACAGTGCAGGGATAATGTTGCACTTTTAATTAGATACTGTTTTAATTTTGGATGTTTAATGATATCAGAGACGTTCCAGATGATTGCAGAAACGGGAAATAATGGAAATCTTACTACCAGCAGTGGCTGTCAGGTGACTGAGGCTGGCAGACCTGTCAGACGTCTCCGGAGGAAGAGAAGATTGCCTCTGGATTCAGAGGATGAGGAGGAAAACGCATATGAGGATGAGGTAAATAAGGCGGCATGTACTTTCTTTAAAGAGAGCTGTGAAAACCAGGGACAGTTGTCTCAGAGTTCCTTGTGCAGTGCAAATGTGCTGAGGGAAGTTGTTCTGTACCCAGGGAATGGTCTGGGTCTGATCCTGATTTACATCAGTGATAGGAATATTGGTTCTGAGGAGTCACAGGGATGAATAACTCATCCCTGAAGTTAAAGTCAGGAGTTCACAGTAATAACACCACACGTCTCCAGAATAACTATACTCAAATACTGTTGTGTGATATTGAAGATCAGTGTGAAACCACAGGGTTTGTTTGGGTTTTATTAGATACTTGTAGGTACTCTCACTGCACCACACAAACTTGTATTAGTGGTGCATAAACAGCACTCAGTCATGAGCTGATCTTTCCTTCAGTTTCCTTCAGCCCCTGAGTCCCTCCCGGGGCCCTTTGTGCCCCTCTGTGCTCTGCTCCTGCCCATCAGTGCCTCTCTGAGGCATTTTATGTTTATTCCCATAATGCAGGGTTCTGTATGGCAGAGCAGGGGTAGGTGTTTGTGGGCAATAAAGCTGTAGCCTCTGCTGTCATGAGCAGTTTAACTCATCATCTTGCTCAGCGTTTCTCTGGGATGTGGATGAGATGGGATGGATGTTTTCAGAAGTCCTTGCAGTCTCTCTCTTCCCCCTTCTCCTTGTCCTCATTAGGAACTGCTCCTCTGTCCCTTCTGGGGAATGTTTGGCAGGCAGCTTTGTGTTGCCTGTTTTTGGTTTGCCCTGAGAAATGACAGCCTGGGAGGAATCAAACTGAGTTTGCAAACACACAGGAGAAATGGGAATGACAGTTGGGCTTGAGGTGTGACACAGGGAGACCACATTGTCTGGGGTACTCTTCTATGACAGGAGTTACTTGAGGCTTCTGCTTCCTTCAGGGCATCATAAATTCCTTTTTTCCCCCTGTATCCATTCCCTGGCATAGATGGACGTAAGAAAGGAAAATGAAAAAGAAGTGTTCCAGTAAGGCTGCTGATGTGAGCAGTAAATCCTGCATTGCAGAAAGCAAATCCTCTGAATTATTATGGAGATTTTGGTCCTGTGCTGCTCTTCAGCAGCCACATTTAAATGAACTTCAGTAGCATATATTAAATAGCTTGTAAAGCACTTTGGGATACCAAGATCAGTGTTATCTGTGTATCATTCTCTCCAGATGTTCTTTCAGGGTTGTTCAAGATACAGCAATGCTGGCTAATAGTCTTTTTAGTCACCTGTTACATCCGTGTTGTACCTGCATTGTGAGATGATCAGAGGGAGGGAAAAACAATCTTGCTAAACTTCTTTTTAACATATCTGTGTCTAGGAGAAGAATAAATCAAATAATATGAAAAGCCGCAGAAACACTAAACCAATAAAACAAGGTGAGCTAAGCTCATAGTATCTTTTCTTTAATGTTTATAGATTTTTTTAGTAGCTATTATAAAGTGAATAATAATAAACAGAAAACGACAGGAGAGCTCATTTCACATTCAGAACAGCTTATTAGGTACATGACCCTCTAACCACTGTCAGTTTCAGAGGCGTATTAGCAGGAATATTCTGGATTTGCCTGCATGATGGGCACAGGGTAAGGATCTGGAAGGAGTCAGCTTCATCCAGAGCTCAGTGAAGACAATAAGAATCTTTTTTCCATTGACTTTGGAGAGCTTCAGCCACAGCCTAGAGTGCTAAGTAAAAAATAAGTCATAAACAACGTGACTGATTGTAGACTATGAGTTAAATGTATTATATAAATGTATTATATACCTTAAATCAGTTAGTATGTAACCTGGGGAGGAGTTTTAATATATATTTAGAATGTAATTTTCTGTGTGTATGACTGTGGTTCTACCAGAATGAATCCAAGTTGTTTTCATCATCTGGGAGCTGCCTCTCTAGTAGATGCATTGTGTTATTAGGAGGTTATAAATATATGTGTGTATATATTAAAAAAATATTGTGAACTGAGCAAAAAATCACTTGGTTTTTAATTAATTTTATTTTAGGCTTATTTCAGCTGCAATTATATGCCTCTCTGTGCTGCCTGTTAGTTTATATTTAACCCCTTATTCCTCTGTAAAGTTTCAGGAAGAGGAATTAATACCCACAGTTATTCTGTCTTGTTCAGACTTTCCTGTGGCACCTTTCCATGGGCAGCTTGCCAGCAGTCCAGGTGCCACAATTCATTTGACCTGTGATGCTATAAATGTTGATTTCCTGAGGAATGAGCACAGTTTTCCTATTGATGGAATTCTTACCTTTCCTCAAAAGTTGCGTAACACTGAGTTGCCTCTTCTGGGGTGCCACAGCAAATGTGGGAGGAGAAGGAAAAGAGAGGAGGAGAAGCAGGACAGGAGGCATCAGAGAGAAACATTCATTTTCTCATTGTTTTTGATTAATTAGTGCTTCCTGGAAAGAAGAAGGTATGGAACTGGTCTTCCTACTTGGAAGAGGAACAGATGCCAGCTGCTCCCCAAAAGCTGTTCAGAGAGGTTGGCAGCTTTTTTCACTCTCTTGCTGTTTTTCTCAGGAAACATCACAGGATTACTGGTAGTCACTGGATTACTGGCTTGGTGGAGGTGGAATTGGAGACCACCCTTAAGCCAGCACTTGTATTTCTGATTTGTTTTGGTACAGGCAGGCAGTAAATGTTTGTTTTCTGCCCAGGGAAACAGGCATTTGCCCTGGGAGTCTCATCCCAAACTAAGGTGTAAAAAATTCTGGTTGAATCTCACAGTAAGCAGCAGCTGTTTGGATCTGCTCTGCTCTGGACCAGTGGGCTGTTAGGCAGCTTCCAAGGACGGCTGTAGAGGGACAGCCTAATGTGTGTCCCACGTGCTGTGTGGCTGTACAGAGCCCTCCCAGCCTAATGTGTGTCCCACGTGCTGTGTGGAGGTACAGAGCCCTCCCAGCCTAATGTGTGTCCCACGTGCTGTGTGAAGGTACAGAGCCCTCCCAGCCTAATGTGTGTCCCACGTGCTGTGTGAAGGTACAGAGCCCTCCCAGCCTAATGTGTGTCCCACGTGCTGTGTGGAGGTACAGAGCCCTCCCAGCCTAATGTGTGTCCCACGTGCTGTGTGGAGGTACAGAGCCCTCCCAGCCTAATGTGTGTCCCACGTGCTGTGTGGCTGTACAGAGCCCTCCCAGCCTGTCACTGCAGTCCCTGGCTCAGGGAGTGGGGTGGCTTCACTCCGTGAAGTGCGAGGAGGGAGTGTGGGTGCTGTGTCAGTCACATGGAGGTGCCAGAGGGTGAGTTCAGCCTTGGTGGAGCTGCCTCTGCACCCCAGTTTAATGTGCAGCTCCCAGTAAGCACCTCAGAGCCCAGGGCTGTTGGTCCTTCCAGAGAGAGCTTAAATGGAAGGAAGATCCAGTCCTGCACTGCGTCATTTGCAATCCCAGTTCAGGGTGCTTTTAAACTTTCCCTCTATTTCAGCTGTTTCAGTTGGATGAAGACTGCAGATAAATTAAAAACACAAATGCTTTCTGGAATAACTGTAAAACTGGGCTGCAGATCAAGCCTGCCTTGTCCCTTTTTCCATTTGAAGATAACAGGTTACCTTTGGGGCGAGTCTGGACTGACACAAAGTGATTTTCCCAGCTCTTTGATTCTGCATTGAGCTGGGAAGGGGATTCTTTGGTGTTTGAGAAGAGCTCATTTCTGCATCTGCTCAAAGATGTGTTCATAATTAATTGCAACAGTTCTGTGGTTTTGAGAGCATAATTAGAATAATGAGTAAATATGAAATATGGTGATTGTCCCGTTACTGGTCCCTGAGCCTGCACCTGTTTACTGGAGCCACAATCACTTGGGGTGGGATTTTCTTCTCTGAGTTGAATATTTGAAGCCTGAAATATAACAACTTGAAGCCTGAAGTATGTTATGACTGCTCTGCAATAGATTTTGTCTTTAGGAATTAAAAACAAATATTTTTTCCCCCCTCACAGTATCAATCATTTCCACAAGGCCGAAATGGATTTAAAGTTGGAATGAAAATGGAAGGGGTGGATCCTGAACACCCCTCTCGATTCTGTGTTCTCACAGTGGCTGAGGTAGTTGCTTTTCTTGTCTTTGATTCCAAAAGTCCCATGTGCATCTAGATTTTTTTTTCAATAAAAACTGGAAACCTAAGAGTAATAATACTTTAGCTAGTTAATTAATGGTAGGAGTTCAAGGTGACACTGAAGGAACGGTGTTATGTGATTAAAGATCTTTGCCTGAAATCCTACTGGCAGATTTTTGCCCTTGTAACTAAGAACAGCAAACCTATTAATTGCCTGCAGTGAACAAGTATGAAAAAGAACAGTGCCAGGAGGCCCTAAGACTTCATAAATATAAACACGTCAGAATGCTTTTGTGCAGCTTCAGTTATGTGAAATCTGGGTTGATCTGGTATAGGCATAAACGTTCTGGGGCTGCTTTTGTACCCCAGGAATGCGTGCCTGGCATGGAGCAGGAGCTCAGGGAGGTTCCACTGACCAGTTCTATTTCCAGCTGTTTGAAGTTGGGAAAGAGGAGCATGGAAACTGGGAGAGCAAATGAGTTAAAATACAACTAGAGTTTCTGAGAAATGAATGAGATCCTGAGTTACTTTCTCTGTGAGTGCAAATATGAGGGAGTGTTGTATTAGTGATTTTCTTTTTCCTTTGTGACCCTTGGTGATAATCGGAGCTTCTCTCACTGTAGGTCCAGGGGTACAGGATGCGGCTGCACTTCGATGGTTACCCAGACTGCTATGACTTCTGGGCTAATGCTGATTCCTCAGACATCCATCCTGTGGGCTGGTGTGAAAAAACAAGCCATAAGCTGCTCCCTCCTAAAGGTATAACAGAAAATAGAGAGTGCACAAGAAACTATAAATTCTACTAAGAACTAGATGTCCTGGCTCGGCATATTTCATTTTTAGTGTGATTTCATTGTGGAACTCGATCTGAGCGGCTAAAGGGAAGAGTTTTAACTAACACACTGACTCACAAAAGAGCAAAATATCTTCCCTGTGATAGTCCCAAAGAGTGACGTTGTTAGTTACAGTAGAAACTCTGGATTGGATGTCTCTCTGTGCTTCAGAATTTGCTTCTTTCCTGCGTTCAGTTCTTTCCTGTGTTCAAGTTCCTAGAAACATTTGAAGGTTGAGATTAATGATTGTCCATTCGGTGAAAAAGAGACAGCTGGTTTAGCTGAAATGCACAGCCCCTGGAGATCATAGCAGGGCAGTTATCATGCAAAGTTCTTATTCTTTCCAGGTAATTTCCATTTCTGAAAAACCCACTAGAATGTACCAGGGCCATGTAAACCAATTTTTTCTCTCTTCCAAGGTTTCAAGGAGGGAGAATTTAATTGGACTTCCTATCTGAAGAACTGCAAAGCTCAAGCAGCTCCAAAAAGCCTTTTTAAGACCCTCAGCAGTGTAAGTGGTAGTATGGAATAGAAGGGGTTTCAATAGGTCTGGTGCTAAGTGAGTTTTGACTAGAATATTTATGTGGTTTTAATATGCTCATGTCAGACGTACAGCTGCGGTACAATCAGATGCAAACTACTTCCTACTGTGTTTTATTTTTAAGAAGGAAAACTAATACAATTTTTCTTCCTTTCCTCAGTCACTGACTTTCCAGAGACAGAATTTGTATTTCTCTTCCTCCTTAATGCTGGAGGAAAAGATTTACTGAACTATTTATTAAATATATTACAACTGTCTGTTTTACTGTGCCCCTACAGTCGAGATATTTGTGTCACTTTCCTTTCATTTAATCATTTCCAAAATAATTTCTGGTTTCCAGCAGCATGCTCATGTGTGCCATGGGATTCATTATGGGGCTGTGGATCTTGTGCATTTGTCATCCTTCCCCACTGTTGCTTTCTCACTGGTGGTTAACCTCAGTTCCCGTGAAATCCTCCATCCCATTTCATGTTACTGGGATGACACAAAGGCCACGGGCTGGTGGATAGGAGGCTGCACATGGACAGTCACTGACTCCAGTAGGATCAGGGCCCAGCTCTGCCCTGCTTCCCACTCAGTCACTACTTCTGCTTGAAGACTTTCCTAACTTTTCCCCCAGTAAAACAGGATGTGTGATGCTCATTATCCTCAGCAAATCACTAGAGGGTGTCTCAGCCTGGGCGTCCGCAGTGATGGATGTACCACTGAAAATGCTGGGTTTTGAGCCACATTAGCTCTTTTTAAGTAACAGTAACAGTCATTGCCAGAAGTCACGGAAATCCTGTCTGCAGACCTCTTGGTAGTCACTGTAGTGTGTTTTGGTCTGTGAGTTTTGGGGTCATAGAAGTTTATAAAGGGGATTTCAATGGCTTGACCAAGAACATGGCTGATTTCCCTTTCCTGGTGTCCTGCTCCTCAGTCTGTCACACCTTCTGGGTTTCGTCTGGGAATGAAACTGGAGGCAGTGGACAAGAAGAACCCGTCACTGGTTTGTGTCGCCACCATCACAGACATGGTGGAAAACCGGCTGCTGATCCATTTCGATAACTGGGATGAGAGCTACGACTACTGGTAAAAGATGCTGTTTCTGATACGTGTCTGTAGGTAGGCTGGCTTTGCTTTAAATGCAGGCCCTAAAGTTGGGATCTTACATGAGTTGTCAGGCACGTGAATAATTACTTGAGGTTTTCACAAAGAGCCTGTCGCCCAGTCGTTCCCTTCCTGTTTGGGTGCTGAGCAGCTCAGTGGGGATGGCTTGAGCTGTCTGGGAAGCATTGGAGGTAAGAAAACTCCTTATGGTGCCTGAAGGGACTCCAGGAGAGCTGGTGATGGCCTTTGGATAAGGGACAGAGGGACAGGACAAGGGGAAAGGCTTCCCACTGCCAGAGGGCAGGGTTAGATGGGATACTGGGAAGGAACATTCCCTGGCAGGGTGGGCAGGCCCTGGCACAGGGTGGGCAGAGCAGCTGTGGCTGCCCCTGGATCCCTGGCAGTGCCCAAGGCCAGGTTGGGCAGGACTTGGAGCAGCCTGGGACAGTGAAAGGTGTCCCTGCCCATGGCAGGGGGTGGAACGGAATGGGCTTTGAGATCCCTTCCAACCAAACCATTGCAAGATTTACTTTGTATTTCCCTTTCTTTTGGGACAGCTTGAATGCCTTGAAAACCCAGTGTTACACATTCTAAGGAGGCAGTGCTTGTCTTCTACACAGTGATCGCACCCACTGAAAGCATCTGCTCACCTGGCAAAGGCCTATCAGACAGGATTTGAAATCCTGCCTTTCTTTTTGCTTTCCATCTGACTGGTGCCAACTTTCCGTCTTTGATTCAGGTGTGAAACGAGCAGCCCATATATCCGTCCTGTTGGCTACTGCCAAGAAACTGGAATCCCACTGACAACACCACCTGGTAGGTTGCAAGTGAGGCTTACTTCCTGCCTCAGCCAAAAAACCTGCAAACCATCTTCCACATAACTACATATTTGCTAGTTCCAGGTTCACTTCAGAACTCTTTACTGCCTGAATAATATTATTGTTCCTACTTTTTGCCACTGCGATTTATGTTGTTTCATAGTTCTTTGAAGAAATAGAACAGGGTTTGGTAATTTATAATTGAATTTGGTTTTAGAAGGGAAAAAGTGAGAAGAATTTCCAGCCTTTCCTTCAAGGTGAGCTGGGAGAAAAAGGGATCTGTAGCAGCATGATTTCCTAGATGAAATTTCTGGAAATCACAGAATACTCTAGGTTGGAAGGACCCACAAGAATCATTGAGTCCAGCCCATAAGTGAATGGCCCATACAGAGATGGAACTACAGCCTTGGCATTGTTAGCACCATGCTCTAATGATTTCCTAGATGGAATTTCTGGAAATGAAGGAGTAACTGAATCCACATCTCTTTCTGCTGTACTGGAATTTGGTAAATGAGAAGAATGTTGGCAAATAAGAGAGGACAGAATGTACAGGGAAAACAGTGTTGTTTTCGGGCCTTGGAAGTGTTCATTCACCTTAAAAATAGCAAACATAAAAAAAAATTAAGCCTGGCATTTGTCAGACTGACAGCCCTGGAGCAAGAATTCCTGTATTTGCTGTGTTCCAGGTTCAGTAGAGCAGGAAGCACTGTCTGATCCCTCTGCATGGGTGGAATTGGCCTCAGTGTCTTCATTGGAGATGTAGAAGGGGTTGTGAACATTCCCTCTCAGTGGCACCACATCTGTCCATGCTTCTGGAAGGTTCAGCAGGGCTGGGCTCTGCAGTTCTCTGCTCATATTAGGATCTCCTGTGCCTCCAATAAAAGCTGCAGCCAGTTCTGATCTCTCTGCTGAGGGACTTAAATGCAGCAGTTTGCAGATTGTGTTCTGCATTTAGTCACTGCACCCTCCTGCCGAAAGGAACCCATCCTGGGGATAAAAATTACTGAAATAGGAAAAAAAGTAGAGCAGTTTCTTAAATGTAATTGCCAGGGGGAGACATCCCACTGTTGTTAAAGCAGCACACTCATGGAGCCTTTTCTCTCCAGGCTGTTGGGTTTGCTCAGCCTGGGTGAGCGGGCAGCAGTAGAGGAGAAGGCTTTACAGTCTTACAGGCACTCACACACAGAGTAGTTAATAAAACAGGAAATTAATTCAGTGATGCCATTGCACATCACAGAATCCTCTGACTAGCTCATAATTGGAGTTTTCTCTAGAGAAGAAGAATTGATTAAGGTGTGCAGAACTGAACTCGCCAGGGTTCAAGCCCAGTGTAAAACTGGGGAACTGGCAGAGCTGCTCTGGGTGCTGGAGGTACAAACAGGCCGCTTTCCAGTATCATCCATTGTAAGTGCTGATGACAGGGTCCCAGAGCTGCCTTTTTACTGTTTTTAGCAGTAAATGTGGGGGCTTTCTTACAGAAATGTTAATTCTCTGTTTTTTAAGGACACAGGGATTCCAAAGCTTTCTCATGGGAGAAATACTTGGAAGAAACTAATTCCCAAGCAGCCCCAGCGAGAGCCTTTAAACTGGTGGGTAAATCTCTTTGATTGTTCTTGCTTAGGTGCTGTTATCCACTCTTTTTTTGCTAGAGGCTTTATTTGAGCATGGTTCATCTTTTCTGTGCCAGAAGGGTGAAACTGTGGTTTACTTTAAGATCATCTTAGTGCTGCTAAAACAAAAGAACACAGCAAAATACAAGATTTATTTTTTTTAATACTGTGGAAAGCTGGCTTGAAAAGGGTTTTTGACTAAATATCTTAAGTGGCCCCATTAGCAGATTTAAGGGCAGAGCCTTCAGTCTACGCAGGTAACCCTGGCTTCCAGAGATATGTGGGAAGTGCCTCAGAGAGGGCACAGAGAGGAGAAAGAGTGCAGTTATCTGGTGTCCCCTCTACAGGAAGTTTTAAAAACCTTTCTAAAATTCACCTTGCAGTTGTGCAAATCTGTACTTCCCTGGCTGGTGAGGGTGGAATTAAGGTAGAGAAGTTCATATCAAGCATTTACATGTGCTGATATAGATCTTAGTCCTTCTGGGGAGGAGCCAGCTGTGCCCTCCACAGAAATAAATGTATTAACAGATGAAAGAGCCAAACCCCTGGGTGCTCTAAGACCATCCCGCAGACTCAGTGTGAAGGTGCTTCTCTCAACCTTGGGATTTTGAGCTTTTGTTTCTTTCGTTGCAGTTCAGTGCGCTTATCTGGACTCTCACTGTGAGCAGAAACAAACTAAAAACCTTTAAAATAACTGTACTTTTAAGGTGGGGTTTTTTTCCTTCCACACTTCTGGCTCACCTTGCTAAACTTCGCAATATGTTTAAAAACTCTTCCATCGTGACACTTGTCTTGGTTCCTTTTTCTGAAGTGGGAGTTGCAGGTTAATACCTGCTGCCATCATGTGTATTTTTGTGGAAAGGTCTTTGGGGCTGAGGAGGAAAAGCAATCAGGGAGGCCTCAGATAAGAGGCGCAAAAATCCAGCAAGACATGTTTGGTAATTGCCAGATTTCAGCAGGTTGTCCACGTGGCGTTGCTGCAGGCTGCAAGGTGGTGTTAAGGAGGTGGAAGAGGTCTTGGCGTCTTCAGAGAGCTGTAAGGCTTTAACTGGAGTTACCTGTAGCACAGTGGAACTCCAAAACATCCCAGGATTTGAGGTTTCCCATAGCTGGGAAGCACCTTGGAGCCAGGGGCAGAATGAGGAGTGGAGTCTGTCAGTGGGACACAGTTGTTGCCCCCAAGGGTGGACTAAGCTTTTTTGAGCCACACTCCTAAAATCCCAGTAGAGCTGGAAAATGTGACCTTAGAACTCCCAGCCCAAGTCCTCTGTAAGATCTGCCATTGTGGCTTCTTCTCTCAGATTTTCAGGGTCTAAAGTGTGGTGAGAAATGTCATCTGAACATAAGACAGCTTTGCTCAGGACAGAGAGTCTGTTCAGTACTGAGAACTTGCTTCTTTGGATTCTTCCAAAATTAAGTGTCTTCCCAAGGGGAATGCAGCTGCCTTGTCTGCCTCCTTTCCTGTTTTCCAGACATTTTTGCAGCCATTGTTCTGCTCCTTCAGGTATCAGGCTTTGAGAGAAGACTAGACGGACCAATTTTGGCTCTCATGAAACTCCAGAGTGCAAATTTGCATCTAAAACTGTGTTTCAAAAATGAGACAGAAAAGGTATCTGATATATCAGCAGTTAATAGAATTCTTTCAAGCTCAAACTGCATTATTTTTCTGGCTTGGTTGGACTGAAGTGCAAATAAATGGCAAAGCTATTGATTTTTTTAAAATTATTATTATTATTATTCCAGCTAGCAATTACAGGAAATCAGTACATAAGAATGTGGGTTGAGAGCCAGAACAGGCATTTCTCACTGAATTAGCTTTTAACAATTTTAAACAGCTTTCTTATGTAGTCTGGAGACATGGGTCATCAGCACAAATAGCAGGTCTTGGGTCTGGATTTCTGCCCTCTCCACCCAAAAACTCAGGAGACAGCTCCAATGTAAGCATTGTTATTTCAGCCCATCCTCTTGGGCTGGCAATTCCAAAACATTCATAAGCTATTGTCAAAAGGGCAGAAACCCTTCAGCAAGGCTTAAGCAAAGAGCCTGGCTCTTCTTCTGGGCAGGATTTGGACCTTGAGCACTCAGCTCCTTCCTCAGGGAGGACAGACAAGGTTGGCTGATGCAATAGGATGCTGTTGAAAATAAAAGCAGTTTAGGTTGTCTGTCTTGTGGTAGGTCCAGTGTCTGAGAGCCCACTGATAGATGTCTGTGTCTGGGTGAAATGACCAAAGAGGAGCTTCAGGTGTGGAGTTAATCCGCTTTGCTCAGGAGTGCATCTCCTTCCTGCCCCCAGCCACTGGTAGTAAAGAGGGTAAAGAAGACTGAGATGGAGGAATGATTTTAATCATTTCATTAACCTAGTCACGTTCAAATAGGCAATTTATCATTTCTTGCTAAAATCCTGACCCCTGTGTGCAGAGGTGAAGAGAGACATGTTTTGAATGAGCATCCATAACCCTCCGCTGAGCTCAGAGGAGGAATTTGCAGTCAGATAAATGGAAAAATTGGTAAAAGCCGTCTGTTGCTTGGAGGTTACATAGGGTGCTGCAAAGGGCACACATCAGGTCAAAGGACATTCTGGAGTTCTCCCAAAGTCTTTAGGGTTTGAAAAAAAGGGTGAGTGAGCCTCTGCAGGGGAAAGCTACAAACAGCACAGGTGTTGTCATAAAGAGTAATCTGTGTAATGAGGGTAACTGTGACAGCCAGGAGCTGTAGCTGATGCCAGAGAGGATGTAGGGTAGTGAAGAGAGGCTTCACCCAGTGGCATGTTTGGAGTGAAAAGTGGGGAACTGGCCACTGTCCTTGCTGGTGTGACATCACAGAATAGTCCAGCTGGAAGAGAGGCTGGAGATCATCCATTCCAACCCCCTGCCAAGGCAGAGACACCTGGAGCAGGTGACACAGGAGAGTTTGTGTAGTGGTTTCACATTCACTGAATTTCTGTTTTGCCAGATTTAGTGTAGTGGTTTGAGTGTCTGCTCTTTTTTACCTCTGGGAGATAGGATTTTGGGAGAAAAAGGCAAAACAGGCCCAACTTAAAGGTAAACAGATAATTTATTAACACACACTAAAAAAAAGAAAGAAAAAAAATGAAACCTTCAAAACCCTTCTCTTCCCCCCACCAGTGTTCATTTTTCTACAGACAACATAGAGACAAAACCTGTGATTTTCAGTTAGTTTCACCTTTTGACTATAGTCTTTCATCAATTCTTTAGGAGAGGCATCTCAATTTACCATGGAATTTTCCCCCACTGACAACCTAGAACAGTTCTCTT
This sequence comes from Cyanoderma ruficeps, assembly GCA_008694505.1. NCBI lineage: Eukaryota > Metazoa > Chordata > Aves > Passeriformes > Timaliidae > Cyanoderma > Cyanoderma ruficeps. The sequence continues at coordinate 281,958 of VZDJ01000274.1, read as the reverse complement.
GTGGGTTGGAACTCTCACAGAAACAGCCGCCCAGGGAAACCTGCTGCCATGTGGTCTCCTCCCATTAGCAGTTTCCCAAGCTGCTCCTGGGTCATGGGAACTCAGGCATCTGGGGTGTCACCTTTTGAAAATGAGCAACTTCAAAGGCAAAGGATTCTTCATCTCAAGGAACAGAGATGTCTTCTCACTTCTTTCACTGACGCAGGAGGCTTCTCATCTCTTTATTTCTGTTCAGGCATCTCATGGGACCACAAGAATCCCAGATTCTAATGCAATGTGACTCAGTCCATCACAGACACCTTTGCTCAAAAATCCACAAAATCATCTCCCCAAATGCGTATTTTTCCCATGATTTAAAGGATAATCTACCTAAAGAGTTCATTTCCATAGATCAATAAGAAAGTCCAGCCAGCAGGCAACTCCTCCATCCTTCCTCTAATTAGTCTTTCACTCACTCACTCTCTCCATCTGACTGTTATGCTGGGTCTTCTCTATGTTCACTCTGTCTCTCTCCTCTCTCTCTCTGGGAAGAGCTAAGTCTTAAAAGGTTCATGTTGCCAGGAGAGGGTTAAATCTGTCCAGGTCTTCTTCTCTCCCGGCTGCAGCCGAGGGTGGGGTGTGGTGAGAGAGATTGGAGAGATGGGTTCTCAGCTGCAGCCTCCACCCCCAGCCCCGGCAGCGATGGGGGCCCTGGAGGCACGGCCAGACCAGGGCTGGCTCCCCGCCCCACAGCGCGGCAGGGGGGAAAAGCGGGGCCTGGCCAACCTGGCCTGCCCCTCAGAGCTCTGTTACCTTCTCCTCCGGCTGAAAGTAATAAAGGGGGCTGGTTTGGGCACACTCAGCTTTATATGGGTTTTACCAAAAGTTGTCTTCAACTCTCTCGGTGGTCAAACCACATGCCAATAGAAAGAACTGCTCCCTGATAGGTCCCTGTCCTTTCTAAAATAAAGTGCAAGGTCCTGGCAGGGCAATATTCCATTCCAAAAACCCAAACTGTTAACCTATGACAGTTTGGAATGTCACCAGAGAGGGAGACTCTACATCGTCCCTGGCCAGCTGTTCCCTTGGCCAGTCCTCTTCCACCCTCCATGGAAAGTTATTCCTCATGTTGAGGTGGAACTTCCTGTGTTTTAGTTCAGGGCCATTGCTCCTTTTCCTGTCACTGGGCCCCGCTGGAGATTTTGGCACCATCCTCTGACACCTGCCCTGAAGATATTCATATGTACTGCTGAGATCTCTCCCCTCTCAGTCTCCTCTTCTAGAGAAGACCATGTCCCGGCTGTGTGGGAAGTGTGCTGTCAGGCTGGGGAGGCCATGTCAGTGGAGCTGCTTGTGGTGGTCCCTGGCCTTCTGTCTGTCAGGGAGGGGTCTTTTGTCCTGGCTGGGACAGCTCCTCTGTGCTGAACCACCTCAGGCTGCCTCTCCAGCAGTTTGGGGCTGCTGACAAACACTCAACTCAATCCTCTTGGGAACTCTGATTTTAACCTCTTAGAAACTCTGATTTTAGCCTCTGAACAGTTTGCCATGTGAGATAACCCAACGCTCCAAAAGCAGCTAGGGGTGGATGGAAACTGGATCATATTTCATTCAGAGCAGGTACCAGCTCTGAACTCCAAGGCTTTTTAGCATTCTGCTTACAGTCCTCTCTTCCAGCGTCCTCCTCATGGATTCCAGGTTAATACGAAGTTAGAGGCTGTGGACAGACGAAATCCCATCTTGATAAGAGTGGCAACAATCATTGACAAAGACAACCATCGCATCAAGGTATGACCTTGTTCCCTAGTGCAGAGCCTGTGCTAAGAACCCCGGGATGGGCAGCACGGGGATAACACCCCTTGGGATGAGGAACAGCAAACAACAGCCTGGTGACTGCTGTGGCCTCCAGGCCTGCCCAACTGGAAATGGTTCCTGTTGCTTTTTTTTGCTGAAATCTGACGGAATTGGTCTGGTATTAGTTACTGCTCTAATGCAACTGTTTTGAACTAACACTTGACAGTGTGATGTCCCATCTCTTGGCATTTTCTGTGCGATCTCTGTGACTGATGGCAGCATGAATATTCTGGGGAAGCTGCCTGACTGGGTTTGTTTCCTACCAGGAAAGGAAAACCGAAAGCAATTTAAACCCTGGTACATGTAGGAAACAGTATTATTCTCCATAAATGTCACATAAATGCATTTTAACATAGTCTTTTCATGAAAATATATTGCCCAAATAATCTGTTCTGCTTTGGCTTCTGAGGAACTATGTATGAGCCAGCTAAAGTGGAGGCTGCAGTGATGGAGACTGCATGGCCACAGGTCTCCTTCCCAAAGGATGATTACATGGGCAGGAATGGAGTTCACTCCCCATTATCTGATTCTGAGTCTCATTGCTGTGAACAAAAACCAATAGTGGCATGATGCTCAATTTGTACATTGACACTTCGCTGCATGAACAAGCAAGTAGCCTTTAAACTCCAGTGATCCTCAGTGTCTGTTAACCTGACCTGGATCTGAGCTACTGCCAGTCTCTTCATCCAACAGAAAATTGCAGCTTGGTCACTGCAAAACCCACCAAACTTGTTGGCTTTTATGGTGTTTTGGGATCCACAGAAAACAAAACAGATAAGCATTTGTGTTTGCATAGCTTTGGACTTTGTGTGTTAGTGCACCTCACGGTCTGTGGGGTGACGGACTGTGTCACCAGAACCTGGTTATTCCATGAAACACAGATGCAGGAAAACAAAGAGTTAGACTGAGCAAGGAGATGATTGTGCCTGACTGAAAGATTGATCTGAAAGATTGAATGAATCAGCCCCAAGCTGAGCCAGGTGAAACAAAGGGGGAAGTTAGCATAAAAGCTGACTCATGCCCTGAACGGTGTCTTTCCCTGAGACTTCTGCCTCTTTCAGATACATTTCGATGGCTGGGACCATCATTATGATTTCTGGGTGGATGCAGATAGCCCTGACATCCATCCTGTGGGCTGGTGTGACAAAACTGGACACGCTCTGCAAGTCCCTCTAGGTAAATACAGGACACGCCGTTGTGATGCTGGATAATTTCCTAAGTGCAATCTGCTCTTCAAATGGAAATCTGTTTATCTTCTTTTTTTTATTACTCTCAGGTGCTGAAGATCCAGTGGGAGCAGTGGGACAGGCGTGTCCTACTCCAGGCTGCCAGGGGATTGGGCACATCCGGGGCCCCCGATACGGAACACATTACACGTATGTGGATGAGTGCTGTTAATAACTTAAACAACAGCGACAGCAACAATAGTAATGATAATAGTAACGATGCAGCTCCAAGCAACTGCACTGCACTGAAATGATCTCAGGGTGGTTATTCTGGAGGTAGCTATAACTGCAATCGCAGCTCCCTCTTGTGTCTAAGCAGGCTGTTTGATCATAAATTCTGTTTGTACCACGCTGCAATGCAAACAGATTCATTCACTCCAGTTTCATCACTTCAGCAATACTGAAAGAGTTACATTTGTGAAATAATATACCCAAGAACAACATGCAAGGAGACAGTTAAAGAGGAGAGGGCATGGGTAGGATGTTAAAGTGTAAGTGAGGAAAGGTTGCTCATGTTTTGTGCTCTGCCTTTTGGTTTCTTGAGTGGTTTTGGAAGAGGAAGCTTTTTCTCAAGTAAAATATTTTAAGAGCAAGAAAATCTCAGGTGGGAGGTCAGAAGATCTGGAAGTTTATAATGTAGTAAAGGGGTTTGAATTTTTCAGACTGAAAGTTTCAGAACTCTGTTGATTCATGAAATGTTGTTCCGATAAGCAGGTTACAGAGGATGAGCTCTTCTCGTCCTCTGTGGTGGCTTTTTAACAACATGACTTTGGTTTTTAATTCTGCCATGTAGTCCCCTGCTTTCTGACACCTACAGCTGGGTAACAGCACCTGCTGAAAATGTGTGGCCCATTTTTTTCTCAGTTCATGATGGATTTCGCTGCCTGAGGTTGGGGACTGTATGACTGTAAGCTTCCATTGCCCTCTCTCTTTTTGGTTTCTCTATCACAGCTTAGTTGGCTGCCCATACTCTGATGTGAACCTCAGCAGAGAAAACCTGTTACAGGACCGGCTGAGTGGGGAGAGACCTTCTCCTGGGAACAGCATGCAGAAAGCCAGGAGGGTGGAGACCCCTGGCCCATTGCTGGGAGGAGGGGAGTCTTCTCAGGGTGACTCTTCACAATCCAGGTGAGCTGGATTTTACCCTTGGCCAGGTACTGGGGAGCAAAACCATTTACAAAGATGAAAACCACCGGAATTGGCAGTGAGGCAGCAGAACATTGAGTTCATCTGTCTGTAATATTGACCTGTGCCCCAGACACTCTTAACACAGAGCAGTGCACTTGTATACCCTCATATGCCTTAATAGGTTTCTTGATTCCTTAATCCTGGTGCTCTGGTCACATTCCAACAAAGGAAATTGCATTCTGTCTCCATACATTTTTCCTTGCTGTTTCAATTTAAAATATGTTCTTTTCTTTCGTTTCCTGTCCTAAAACTGTCAAGCCAAGGTTATTTTGCACTATTAAACTGCAACTGTGATCCACCCTGGGTCTGCTGAGCACTGTGTGTGTATCACTTAGCAGCAAACAAGCTGAGTGCTCTCAGGTACTTGGTTTTCTTACAAGAAAATCTTGCAATTGAGCAGCATTGAAGGAAACTGTGCCTTAGTTCTTGGAGTTCAGGAGTCAGCTAAATGTGTTATGGGACAGACCAGGATATGAAGGATTTTTAAAAATCATTTTTAGTCTTCCCAAATCCAGTCTCACTTGGCAAACTCCAGCAATACTTTAGCTTTTTGTTGTATGTGAAGGCTTAGCTATATTTTAAAGTTCATCTATTTGTTTAGATTTATAACATTTTCAAGATCGTATTTGTCCAGAAAAAAGGAATTAATGCTTTTTTTCCTCTCTGGCCTTCATGGCCAAATTGCTTCCTCCCCTGCCCACAACTATGCAGGCATCTTCATTCCCTAATTTCCACACCAAAGCTGATTACATTTCAATGGCACTGTTACCATAAAGCTCTCTTGGGATATTTCGAATTCTCACAGAATAAATGGCATTTTAGAATTGTAATATATTTCTTTTCTTCTAAGTATTTCAAATTCAGCCTGTATATCTGGTATCACCCTGTTGCTTGTCCTCCCTTGGCCAACTCTGTAGTTCAGTTTATGCATCAAACTTAGTCATGGAAACTCTTAAATGTTATCCAGAAGTATCAAGATTCAGAAATCTGGAATCTCTTGCTTTCATCATAACACAGTGGTTTCCTGTAGCTGCTGGGATCAGAGCCTGAGTCCACAGAGGCTGATTTATTTCACATAAACTCTCTCAATCCTTGCAGACGAGGAGCAAAGCGCTTTGTACTCATGGAGGGGAGGGAAAAGTTCTGCCACAAGGTGGTGGTTGTTGCTCTCACTTGCCAGGAGCAGCTAGCTTTGCTCTCTTGTGGGAAAAAGGAACAGAGGTACTGTCAGCTACTGTCATTTATCTGTCTTTCCAGAAAATCTGCACCAGACAGCGAAAAGTGGTGTCAAAGCAGCATCCACACTCCATCAGAGCACTCGGAAAACAGTCGGGACAGAGGCTGGGGAGAGGAGAATTCCTCTGCAGACATCAAAGCCACACCAAAAACGTAAAGAAGAGTTTTGTGGTGTATTTTCATGCATTAACAGTTGTGTTTCTTGATGCTGCTGCTGTATCTGAAATAAAGGTGCAAATAACAAACAGCCCTATTTGATTAGAATTTTGCAGCAGAGCCTTTTAGAATGACACGGTAAATTTCCTCTTATTGTTTTGGGCCCTCTCTTTCCTGCAGTATACTCAGATCTGAGTTCTGGCCATGAATTTAATAGAACAGCCCTTGGCTCAGAGAGAGGTCAGGAATGGAGCTATTGCTTATTTTAAGGGGAAAAAGTTTTTCAGTTCTATAAATCCCATTAATCTTTGTATAGAGAAGAAATTACATCCATTTCTGTATCTTCTGAAATGTTCTGTAATTATTGCTTTCAGGCTTGGGTGCTCACATGCCTATATCAAGTTTCAGCTGGTGAAACAGGAAAGCAATGGGAAAGGTTGGTTAAATTTTATTCCTTCTTTCTTTGTGTGTGTCCATCTCTACAATATCCCCACAGTCACGAGGAGCATTCAGAACTTCACAGCTGTTTTTTCTTTGATCCCACAGTCAAGAGAAAGCACATGCTGGAGATGATGGCAATGGTAGTTTTTCTTCCTTTAAAATGAGGAGAAAGGGTAAAATTACATAGAAGTGAAAGGTTTAATACTTTGTAGAGTGGAGCCTTGTATTTATTAACTGAGAAGACAAGTTTGTGCTGGTTTTTGTGCCACTGCAAACTCCTCTAATGACAAGGGGTTCCCAAACAGTCTGTGACCTGTGTCAGGCTGTGACAGAGCCAACACAGGGCTCAAGGGAGACTTCTGCAAACTTAGCAGACAGTTTGGGTTCCATCAACCCTTTTTTTCAGACCCTTATGGGTATTCAGAAGCATATTCTGAATCATTGAAGGACTTTCTAAAGGTTCTCTTAAGGATGAAAGAGAAAATGAAAAGCTAAATGGAAAAACGGTGTGGTTTTCTTCTTGGTACATGACAGGTTAAGTTTTCAGAGCAGCTTTCTGCTATCACTTCAGCAAACCATATGCTTAACTTTCAGATTTACTATAAAAAGCCCTTTCAGAGAACGGAGCTGACCAGGCTTTTAGGAGGATTTAACATGGTAATAAGTCTCCAATCAAAAATAGCTAAGCAGGCACAAACTGGGACAGGTGCCTGGATTTTTTTTTTTTAATACTCATTTTTACCTAATGCTGAGTTCTGCAGTCAGAGCTGAGTGATCTGCCAGCTCCAAGCTGCAGTTGCAGCTGGCAGGGAAAGCTGCCCACTCTCCCTTCACGTTCACCATCCATGGAGTGATGGAAATCAGGGGAGGGAAATGCAATCATCCACTGACCTGTAATTTCACAGTTACCCAGAGCTTTTCTCCCGGCTATAGTTTAACTATGGGATCACTGCTCCTTTGTCAGAGGGAAAGTCACTTGTCTAGGTCATTGTTTGGGTGCTTGGTCCAAGGATTTGGGCTTAGTGGAGGAAAAGAATTGGTCTGAGATGGAAGCAGTGCCCACCCAGCAGAGATGTGGCAGTGGGGGAGACCTTGGGCACAAGAGGGACCTCCTGGAGCAGGAGGTGGGGACAAGACCAGCTTCTGTCTGTCCCCACCACTGCGACAGTACACAGGGACGGGGAGGGGGTGACAGCCCTCTCAGGAGCAGGTCCTGTGCCCTGTAATCACCAGGAGCTCCTGAACTGTGCAGTTCTTACTCAGGCTTTATTTATCCTCTCTTGGTTTTGTTATTAGAAATTTGATGTTATTTGATGCTGTCTCATGACCTTTAGGGATGTGGAGATGAGATGAGCTGAGGGGACTCTGGGGCCAGGGGAGTGACTGACTGTTCACTAGGACAGGCTTTACCTCCAGAGCTGCTTCCCCTTCGCCTGGGAGGGAGCTGGCAAACCCTGGGAATCTGCTTTTTCTTCATATTTTGGCCGTTGTCCTTAGTGCTTTCCACGTAGTGGCTGCTCACCCCCCACATCTTACACCCCAGCCCAGAGAGCCGCTGAGCAGAGGCAGCAGAGCAGCGGCTGCTCCAGGCACACGGAGCCTTCCCGGGGGCCGGGATTCAGTGGGAATGCTCCGTGGATGCCACGGGATGGCGCTGGGCAGCCTGCCGGGCCGGGGGTCGGGGTCAGCCCCCTGTGCCGCTGTAAACCACAGGAGTGCTTCCCAGCCTGTTCTCATCCTCTGCCTGGCTTCCTGTTGTATAACCAGCACGTCCCTGTAGGACCATGACTCTGCACTGCTCCAGTGATCTCATTAGGGAGGGGTGATTCCTTCCTCCTTTTTTTGCCTTGGTTTTCAAAGCTTTCGTCACTTGACACATGAGGAAGGATTTGATGTCTGGAGGTACCTTGAGCACTCCTGGCCTGGGAGTCTCCTGAGGAGCAAGCCCAGGCCATGCTGGCAGCAGAGCTCTGGCTACAGCTGGGGCTGGAACGGTGCCATCAGTTCCCAGCCGAGGATGCTGTTACCAGAACTCCTCCACCTTGTCAATAAAACGCTGCAAACATCTTCTCTGTTAACAGCATGACATCATTTTCCAGGGAAGAAGCTAATGATAGAGCCTCCAGCCTGGCAATCTTATCTTTTTTTTCCCTTTCTCCTTCTCGGGAGAGTGGGGAGAACGCCCTGAGAGCTCCGTGTGCCACACAGTACCCGTGCCTGACTCTGCTCACCCTTGTCTTGCTTTACCCTCCAAGCTGTGACCTTTCCTCCTGCTCTGTTATTTTTGCTCCTACTTGAAGCCTGGCTCTGACTTGTCTTGTTTCCTTTTCCAGGCCCTGATTTGGATCTCCAGCAAGCCCTCCACCAGTCTATCTTCATGCCTTCCCTGGCTTCTAACCCGACACATCGCCTGCATCTCTTCTGGGAGCAGCACTGCAGGCTCTTGCCGGAGGTCTCGGGTCTCACAGCCAAACAAGTTGCCAAATGGACTGTGGAGGAGGTGAGTTACCTGTTCCCTGCTCCGCTCTCCTGGGCTGCAGGAATGCCAGAGCACTCCTCCTCTGGAGTGCTACTTGGGAGACATCTTTATTTCCTTCCCTCTCCTAGGCAGTGCTCTTCTGTTTGCTGTTGTGCAAAAGCATGTGCCACAGCTAACTTAGCTGGAAGTTAGACCCAAGATCCTTTATCAAGGAGGGGAAGGACCTCTGTTAACCCTCTGGTATCCACACTATTTAGTGGCCCTCCACAGGATTCCCTCCCTCCCTCTGTTTATTTACCCGTCAATCTCTCAGTCCTCAGGCCTGAAGCATCATTCTGACAGCAGATTCTCTGATCTCCCTCCCCCTCTCCTGTGGCTTTGCTGCTGATTCACTTTTTCAGTGCAGAGAATTCCAAACTGCACTGTGCATGCCCACTCCTGCAGCATCTCCCTGCCTGACTCCCTGGGAACAAAACTGCCCACAGCCTGACCTGATTTCTGACAGAGGTAGCTGTGCAGCTGGAGATGTGTCTCTGCAGCTCTTCAGATGTCTCCTGTAATTAGGTGGTGTGTGAAAAGTGTTTTATGTGCTGAGTAGTTGGTTTTTGCCTCAATGCCTTGGGCATAAATAATATTTCTCTCTGCGCTTGGGAAGTGGTGACAATTTGGATCCTGGTGCTTAGTTGCAGGGCATTTAATTCCAGAGAAATGTGCTGTAGTGTTGTGCTTGCAAGGATGCAGGGAATCTGCAAAGCAGGAAGAAGGTGCTGCTGTTCATGATGCAGAGGATCTTCAAAGACTTTTAGAAAGTGCATTTTCCCTAAGTGCCTCTTAACATCAGATAAATCCAATCTTGACTTTGCTCTTCATGCTGGAGGAGTGGTGGGAGTCTGATGGGATTGCAGTGATGTGGGCGATGGGAACCACAGCAGCTGAGAAAGGGACAGAGCAATTAGTGTTGATGTTTTAAAACCTGGTCCTTTTTTTTGTTGAGTTGTTATGGTTTGGTGATAGTGTTGGGTTTTGGTTGTGGGTTTTGGGTTTTTTGTTTTTTTTTNTTTTTTTTTTTTATTTTAATAAAAATGTGTTAGAATTAAATTCCTACCGAGGAGGAAAAAAAAAATCTCTGAAAGATTTATTGTTCCTTTCCTTTTCAGAAAGCTTCCAATGATTTGTCCAAAAGGTCTTTTAGCAAATCAGTAAAGTCAGAAGCAGATAATCCTCTGACATGATAATCAAAATCTCTTTCTTTTGGATAAAACAGGAGGCTGCTTTATGGAAATACAGTGTCAGGATCCAAGCCAAATAAAATTTGACCTTTGCAGTTGACCTTTAAAGCAACTGCTGGGTAAATTTAACTGAGATATTAGTTTGATAACAGATGAGGGTGAGCAGGGACCACAGACATGGATGCAGGGCACTGGATATAGTGATTCAAACCCAGAATAAACTGAATTCTGCTGCAGCCTGAAACAACTGGGGAAATTTTGGCTGCCAGTAGCAGTGTAAATGGCACATTAAAAAGCTCAGTTGCAGCACCACAATGGACTAGCTGAAGTCATTACAGGTTTTATCTTGAATTTCAGTAAAGTAGGTCTGGTTTTGCAAATTATGTTCATCACAGATTCCCAGAGGAATCAGTTTGGGCACTTGCAGGATCAGCATGTGCAGTGCAATGTAGCCCTAGGTCTGGGAGTTGAAAGCAGCAGGACTTGCTGTGTTTTAGGGAGTCCAAAGTACATTTGTTCTGTTGGCATTTGGGCTCCCAACATCATCCTGCAGGGCAAACATTTGCCTTTGTGTTGTGCTTTGAACTCTGCTGCACAAAGGAGTCCATTCTGCTGATCTGAAACAGGAGTGATGGGCGTGTAAAATTCTCCTTTGGTTTCAGGCTGAAGAACTGTTTTTATTTTATAAAACCCACATTAAGGAAAAAAACGTTGCTTTAATTCTCTGCTGGGTGAGAACAGCTGAAATGGCAGAGCGGCAGCAGCAGCAGTATTTAGTGGCCCTCAAGCTAAGAAAGTCATGGTAACACTGAGCAGTCACTAAGTAGTTACTTTAAAGCAGCTTTGATATTTATTGAAAGCTTCCTGTCATGTTTTCAGAGCACAGACTATTGACTCATAGAAGAACATGAAGATGTGCTGGAGTTGTATTGTTCATTAGTTAATCCTGCTTCAAATGCTGATATATGGGGGGGACTGTCCTTGTGCCAAGTGTGAGTGGGTTTCTAAATCCCAGTTAGCCCAGCTTCTCTTTGTGGCCTCAGTGGGTCAGTTCTGCATTACCTGTTGAGGGGGTGCAGTCTGGGGCGCTTTGTCACCACGGGCCATCAATCCTGTGCTGATCTCAATGTGTCTGCCACACATCAGCACCTTCCAGCAGGGTCATGTCAAGTTTACAGGGTGTTCTCAGGATTACACAAAGCTCTTTTTCAAGCCCTTTCCCTCCACCAATGTGCTTTGGGAGTGGAAGAGTTTCCAGCAGAGAGTTCGGAGCCATAGGGTGGCTACAGCAGGAAGGGCCAGGAGACTTTCACCTCCACATAGAAAAGCTGTGATCCCTCTGAGGTGTTCCCAGCCTGTCCAACACCTGTCCCACCCTCACTTTGAGCCCCCCCAGTCTCAGCCTTCCCCGGGTTCAAGACTTCCCTGCCACCATTGTGGGTTTGTTTTGGTTTCCTGTGGTGTTTTGTTCTTGTGCTCCCAAGCCTCCCTTGCCCCTCAACTGCCCCATCTTGGTTTGGGAACTCTCCTCCCCAGCAGTGACAGCCAGGCAGGTCCCTGTGGCTCAGTGGTTCCTGGGGTCTGTCTTGTGTCCTGGGGACCTCCTCTCCCATTTTCTCCTTGTGTCTTCCTTCCCTGTCTGTTGTATATTCCTGGTAAACTCCAGGGCTGCTGTTTTGTTCAAGAGGCCTCTCCAGTGGACTTGCAGTGTCTCTACAAAGGACTTTAGGGCAGATCAAAGGTCTGTCACTCTGTGTCAGTAACAGTAGCCATCAGCGGTTGTGCAGGGAAGGATACAGGAGCAAGGCAAGCCCAGGTCATTCCTTGGAGATGTCTGCCAGCCTCTCAGTGCCACAGACAGTAAAGAGCACTCAGCTCTTGCCCCGAGGGTCCAGCTGTCTATTAAATTCTTGAAGGAACCAGACCTGGCAGAAGGATTTTAATTTGTGTTTTAATTATTAGCAGATGGAGGTCTCAGAAGGAAAGTAGTATTTTGTTATTGGTTGCTAATAGGAGTTTACACTTCTATGGAAGAAAATTTGGAGTCACTGCCCAACAGAAATGTGGATTTTAGGGGTTCCCTTTAAGTTGGAGAGGAAGAGGAGGACGAAGGAGAGGGATGCTCTGCTTTCAGGTTACGTAACAGAAACCACAGGAGTCAGAACTGCTCCTACCAGGGCAGAGCAAACCTGGAGGGCACTCTGAGAGCCCTGTTCCTGCCTGGCTGGAACTGGGAGGAAGGAGTGACTCCAAGTCTAGTTGGTAGGATGACCTGGAGGTACAGGGACGTGATTTAGGAAAGACTTTGACAGTTCTGACTTGAAGGGAGCCCGTATCTGACAGTGACCCCTCCCAACTGTTTGTTTGTGTACAGGGAAGAAATGTCACATCTGCAACAACTCACATGGTTATGCCTCATGAAGCAGAGATGCTCCTGCAAGGGAGCATCCAATTAACAGGAGATGTTTGGTCTGATTACACTGCAATATACAAATCTCCTGTGAACCAGCGAAGCTGCAGCTGGAGAAGACAATCCGCATTAAGTCATCCTCGACTGCACACAGGGCTGCTCCTCACACTCCTTGGTGTTATATAATGTAACCCCAGAGCTGCTTGCATGACTCCAGGGAGATTATTCCAAATGTTAACAGATTCCTTGCTTAGAAACATTTTTCCTAATGTGAAATGTAAAATTAACTTTTACTTGTTTAATCCTCTTGATTCCTTGGCTCCTGTGCACCCAGCACAGATTAAATGAAACCAAAACTCCTTTGCTTCCCAGCTCTTCTACCTTAGCATGTTGGTAAACCAGCAGTGCTCATTCAGTTGGTTTATCTTGTCTCTTACAGGCATGTCATCTTGGGAAACTGTCTAAATCCTTTTTTCTTGTTAGATTTACTTTCCATCTTTTACTGCAGAGAAAGTGAAGTTGTGAAGGAATTTAAAGTAGTCCAAGCTGTATAAAGCTTTTAATCTGGAAAAATAATGTTGATTCTGTGAGGACCTTTTAGAGGAGTGCAGAAGCTGGATGCTTACAGGGAGAAAAATGGTCAAATGGCAATAGGGGCAGTTACTGGTGGTAACCAAAATATGCAGAGGAGTTGCAAGCAACAACACAGCAATGTTTTTCATCTATATCATTCATTAATGTGAGAGCTTTGAGTATTAAAGTTTTAAAAATTCTTTCATAGAGAATTCTCATATGGAAATAAGAAGACTTTTCTTGATGGTGTCTCAATTTTCTGTGTTTCCTTTCTCTCACATGAAATTGCAGGTGGTGAGCTTTATCCAGCGTTTACCTGGCTGCAGAGAACAAGCATCTGTGTTCAGGGAAGAGGTAAGTGGGGTGTGCCCAGACCCTGTGCTGCAGATCCCTGGAATTAGGGCCGAGAGCTCAGACCTGCTCAGCCATGTCATTGCAGAGCAGTGGCATTTAGGAGGCAGCCTCAGCATGGAGCTGAGTTCCACCGTGGCTTATTGCATCCTGCTGCTTTAAATTTCCCCTGCAGTTCCAATCACAAGCTTATGTTTAACATCCTGTCTTGGACTGTTGTGCCATAGGTTTGGCACTGCTCTAAAGATGCCCTGTTGGAATGGTTAGTGAGGATCTCATCTGCTGCCTCTAATGAGGATATGTGCCTGCTTCTCCTGGGGAGCCTGGCAGGTGCAGGGTTTCCCAGGAATTGCTGGCTTCCCCTGTGGGCTGGGGTGAGGGCAGGAGAACCTTTCTTTTCGACAAGCAGAGGTTGGGAAGTCTCAGAGCATGTCCTGTGTCAGGTGTGTCCTGTCAATACTGCCACAGGCTGGGCTGTGGTCCCATTGCTGGTGTGTTCACCATGGCCTCTGGGAGACCTCCATGGGGACAGGATGTGGCTCATTCTTTTTTCTGGCACAGCTCTGTAGGTGGATCACAGACAAGGATCTGTTGGGTGCTTCTGCTTCCACTTACATTGCAGGCATCACTTGGAGGTTCTTTAGGAGCCCCTGATGAATTTGCACAAATGTATCTTGTCCTGGACTCATCTCACAGGGTGGGCAGCCTCTGGGGGTGGAATTCTTCCCCTCTGTCCTGCTCAGGTGATTCCCCACCTGCAGAGCTCCCTCCAGCCATGGGCACCAGCATCAGAAGTATGTGGAGCTCCTGGAGTGAATCCAAAGGAGACCACAGAGATTCTCCAAGGGCTGGAACCCCTCTGCTCTGGAGCCAGGCTAGGAAAGCTGGAGGTGCTAACCTGGAGAAGAGAAGGCTCCAGGGAGACCTCAGAGCACCTTCCAGTCCCTAAGGGGGCTTCAGGAGAGCTGGAGAGGGACTTCAGATGAGGAGTGACAGGACTAGGGGCAATGGCCTTAACCTGAAGGAGGATGGAAGTTAGAAAGAAGTTCCTCTCTGGGAGGGTGAGAAGGCCCTGGACAGGGTTCCCAGGGAAGCTGTGGCTACCCCATCCTGGAAGTGTTGAAGGCAAGGTTAGACAGGGCTTGGAGCAGCCTGGTCTAGTGGAAAAGTGTCCTGCCCATGGCAGGGGGTGGAGCAAGATGAGCTTTAAGGTTTCTTCCAAACCATCCCATGGTTCTGTGATTCTGTCCTCAGAGCTCTCTTGTGTGGCTGTAAGAGCTCCTGGGAAGGGCTGGAGACACTTCTCCTTTGTGGCAGTGTCTGGAAAGAGCAGGTGTGTAGTCACTGTCTGCTCCAGAGCTGGCTCCCTTTCAGGGGAAACGAGACTGCAGTGCATTTTGTGGATTTATGTGTCTGTGTTTAATTTTCTCTTGTTTTAAAAACTCTGCAGACACACACAAAATAGGAAGCAAAAGAATTAGAGGCTTGCAAAAAGCACTGTCCACAATGTGACAATACAGTAGAGTACTTGTGAACTGAATATAGTTTCCTTTGTTCAAATGAACCTATCTTTCACTGTAGCTGAAATGTAAAAGGGATTTCTAGGGAAGGTGTATTCAGAGGTGAGATATATCAGCAAATCTCCTAATAAATCCAACCATTCTCCATGCTTTTTATTTCTTGTGGTCCTGAACACAGTGACTGCTTTCTGGTTCTGAGGGTGCCATAGCCCCAGTCTGTTCTAATCCTTATTTTCTGAAGGTTCAAATGTGTGATTGCCTATGCCAGATTTAGAGGGACTCGTGTTGTTTTTCCAGTTTATGCTCAAACTGCATTGTCAGTTTGAGATTAAAACCCTTTTAGTAGTTGGGCTTTGGCCAGAATACAGGTGTGAGTGACAGGAGAGCTGAACTCCCTCACGCTGTCCAGGATCAGCCTCCAAGTGCATCATGTCCAGGATAAATAAATTCCTTGCAGACTTCCCTTGGTCGGGGGCTGGAGGGGGATAAGTTACTGCTTACATTAGGAGCAAAAAGAACAAATTGTGCACAGGATTCTAAAATCCATCCAAAGAAGATGGAACAAAGAAATTAATAATAAAGCACAGACTTGCTTCTAAGTCCAGTTCAGGGCAGGACTGTTTAAAATAAGCAAGTGTGAGGCAATGAAACATAGGAATAAATAATATTGGACAGAAAACCATTTTGAAATGTAGGACTGTTTTCCAGCAGTTTTCTGCTCCTCTTGACTGTTATTTAATTTAAGCAGCACAGTTCCATTTGTTTCAAGCTATTTTTAACACATTCATTGCAGCAATGTAGACTTGAGACAGCTTGAAAACAAGATTCAAGGACATGGCGTGGCCATCTGTGGACTGGGATCACTGCTGCCATTCCCAGTGGAGGAATTAACTTCCCAGTTACTCAAGTGGCAGGTTAAGTAATTTGCTGAGGGTCTCTTGTCTTGTGAGAGGTGGGAAACCCAAATCTCCTGGTTCCCAGCTCTTTGCTTTAGTTATGTGTTCTCTGAGTTTACTCAGTGTTTACTCTTTCACTAGGCATTGACATCTGAAAATATTCTAGTTGGGAAGACTACAAAAATAGCAGAATTGTTATTCTGCTTGGGCTGAGTGTCCAGTGCTGTGTGCTTGCACTGGTGAGCATCAAGTGAGAGGAGGAGACGCCGTCAGTCTCTGTAAATGGACTTTAATGGAATAACTTAGGGAGACACGTATTGTTTGTCTGTGTCCATTAATCTTTGGCTTCATCCCTGCAGCATTTGGGGTTTATATTAATTATATCTGTGTTGTCTCTGTGGATATTCTTGCTCGGGTGAATTTTTAACCTTTTCCAGAAACAGTGTGTCGTGATTTCACTCACTGCTACCTACAGCATCCTGGTTTTTCACATTTTCACATCTAACCAAATATATCTCCCTGTCGATGGATTAGGAGACTGTTTTTCCAGCCATATTGCATCTTGACTATCCCTTAGTCTGTACAGCATATGGGCTCATGGAATAGTTTGAGCTAGAAAGGCCCTTAAAGCTCATCTCACTCTACCTCTGCCATGGGCGGGGCACCTGGAGTGTCTCCGTTTCTAGGGAAGGTGCTGTGAGATGAGGTCTGTGTCCCTTGGAAAGGGGACATCATGAGGTAGGAATCCCAGAATGACCAGAAGTGGGAATCCTGCCTGTCCCTTGGTGGTTAATCCCTCTTCCCGTTCGTGTTCCAATCTCCAGCAGATAGATGGCGAGGCCTTCCTGCTCCTCAAGCAGAATGACATCGTTAAAATACTCAGCATCAAGCTGGGCCCTGCCCTGAAGATCTACAATGCCATCCTCATGTTCAAGTCTGCAGAAGACAACTGAGAAGAGGCCTTTGGCAGATCCAGGAGGAATTGACAGGGAATGGATCTTCAGCATTACACAGGTGGATTGGGACTCGGATGTATTTTAAGTAGAGTTTAGTAAAAATGGTTTGAGGTTATAAAAATCCTGCCACGGTCTGGAATATGGGGCAGCTTCACTTCCAAGAAGAGGATATTATTATATTTTCTAATTGATTTTGGGTTTGATATATCAATCTCTTTTTGAGATGGAGAAGAAACCTCCAGTTCTAAGGGGAATCGAGGGTAGCACTGGTGGAGCTGCAGGAGCAAGAAGCAAGTTCTGAGGAAAACTGGCTTTGTGTCCAGTGATAGTGCCTGAAAGACTGAGTGATCACCAGTGGAATTAATGTGTTCTGTGTAATAAAAGAGAGAGGAAAAAGATGCACTTCAAAGCAACTCTGTATCCTTCACTGCTGTGACTCAGGAGCTGACCTTTTCAGGACTGATTGTGAAATACCAGCTTTTCCTACTGATTCTGGTTGTTGTGATACCCTTGACTGCTGCACTGCTTACACTCCAGCAGAAAGGGAGCATGGGCTTCCATCTGGGATGGCTTGCACTGGTCCTGCCAGCAAGCAAAATGTCCTCATTCCTGTCATTTCCTGTAGGGAGTCAGGGCAGTGCAGATGGGCTTTGGGCGGGCAAAGATCCCATAAGGACATCTGCTGCTGGAGACAGATGTATTCTAGCTGTAATTCTCCCATCAGTGCTTTTGTGCAGCTCCTTCTGGGCCAGGAACATCTTCTGGCAAAATGGGACAATCAGGACCACTTGGGGATCGGTGTGTGTTTGTTCTTGCCCTCTCCACTTGTCAGCCAAATGCTAGGAATAGGAGTTGGAAAGCCAGCAGTGGCCAGTGTGTGTGTGTAAACAATTTTCCTAGAATGAAATGGCTTTTCCCTTGAAGCATCCAAGCTGATGAATGTGCTTTTGCCTTCTCCCCTTGAGGTGGACTTCGGTGTGTTCTGCCAGAGAGCTGAAGGGCACGGCAGCAGCTCCTCTACTTCTGGGAAGGGGGAGGCAGAGCACACAGGGATGTGAGATTGGAAAGGAATCAGGGTTTAAACAGCCAAATGAGGGAACACTTACTTCCCAAAAGAGAGAGATCTGCTGTGTGTGGGGAAAGGAGTGGAGCCTTGGGCTGTGCTGCTGCACATGCAGCCTGTGCTCTCCTGGGTGGGAGCATGGGTGGTTCCTGCCCCAGCAGAGCCAGTTTAAGGAGCATGCCCATGGACATCCAGGGTTTCCACACAGGTTCTTCCTGAGCTGTCCTCTCCCCATGGAAGCCCTGGCAGATACCATGAGTCCTGCTGGGCTCCACTCACTGTTTCCACTTACTGCTGGCAGCACCAGCTCGTGGCTCTCCCTCTGGCCACTCTTCCTGATGGCTGTTTGGCTGTTCTAGAGCCCCCTCAGCTGAGGCAGCCCTTGCAGCCCCTCATCCGTAGCTGCCAGGCTGAATCTTGTGTGTGGGAACCCTGGGGAGCTCTGAGGGTGTGACCCAGTGCTGCCAAAAGCAGGTTCTGCCCTCAGCCTCTGCCATGTGGGTGTCTCAGGGCACTGCATGGTGATGTAATCCATCCACAGGCACCCCAGACTCCTTTGGCATCTCCACCACCAGCGTGGCGTCCCAGGAGCTGTCAGGAACAGAGCGAACACGCTGTCCATGACTCTGTGGTGACACAAGGAACACACTTGTTCCCCCTTCCTGCATCACCCACATCCTTTGTCCAACCCTCCTGCTGCTGAGAAGGTTCTTGTGACTTGTCTGAAGCAGAATGTTCCTTAAAATTTTAAATAGAACCCACACCACTGAAGCCATTCAGTCCTGGAATAATATTTAGAGCAGTTTGTTTTCGTATTTTTTAAAATAAAAATTTAAGGAGTTTAAACCATCACAGAGAAGACACAGATTTGGTGGGATATTTATTAGCTGGATCATTAAATATCAGCCAGGCAGCTGCAGGGGAAAAATTTATTGCAGTGTTAAGGACTAGGCAAGGGGTAAATTTAGTTTATTAAAATACATTTTTAGTATGATAACCAGGATATTCACCAAAGAGTCACATTCCTTTATCCCGCTCTGCACCTCCAGTGTCAACGTTAAGACTTGAATTGTAAGTGGCATGTCCTCTCCTCTGACAGAACTCGCCTTCCGGGCAAAGCAAAATTGTTTCTTGACAACCAGAACAGAGGATCCAGGGCTGGGCTGTTTTATTCCTGGCTCTCCACTGACTTGCTAAATAGCCCTGAGCCCTTCCTTGCCCCAGCTTCCCTCTCTGTGACACCCAGCCAGGCAAGGCAAATGCAGTTTTGCCTTTTTTCTTGTTCCAAGCAAGCAGGTCCTGCCAGATTTTCTGTTTCACATCCTTCCTTTGGGAGCCTGAGTTGGGGGACAGCAGATTGCCTCTAGCAATAAACCAAAATATAATATTAATTCCATTTCCTTCACTGTATATAGATGGACTATGAAGAGAATTGGTTAAACAAGCAATGAGATTCTAGTCAGTGAAATTATTCAAACAGAAGAGAAATCTTTAATCCTTGGGGCTTCCAAGCCAGCTGGATGAAAGAGGAAAATGTGTACTCGGAGGTTGTTCAGTGACAGCCAGCACAGTGCTTTCAGCAGGGGGGAAGGAGGAACTTCTTGGGGATGGAAGAAGGAGGAATGTGCTTCTTGTGCCTTTTTTTGTAATCTGATAATTGTCTTTGCAGAGCAAGCAAGAATGTGCACGCATCTATTACCCACTCCTTTCCCAAATATAGCTATATTCCAGTAAAATCCGGCAACTTCACAGGACAAAAGGACTTCCAGTGTCTTCACTGGACACATTTAAAACTCCCTGATATTTACAAGATAGGAAAAAACTAACCCAGCTCAGCTTTTAGCCCCCTAACTTAGGAATTCATCAGTTGCTGGTGCCATTCCAATTGTGTCGGGGAGTGCTGCTTTCTACTGTGTCTCAGTGAGTTGTTCCTGCTGCCTGTCCAAACTCTGCTCCACCTGTTCCCAGTCCTGCTCCAGGCCTGTGGAATGGCCAGGGCTCTGCAGAGGCCTTTGGTTGTCTGATGCCTTGTGTAATTTGAAATGTGCACTTTGAAACAAAAATCCAAAAATTGTGGCTCTGTGGGAAACAAAACTGAAGCTGGCTAATGCCAGCTGGGATTGGGAGGATTTCAAGTCTGCTGGATGTCAGCAGGAACCAGTTGTTGGCCCAGCTGAACCCAGGAGTCTCTTAGCAGTACAGATATATTCCTTAGAAGTAATTCAGAGCTGTGACAAGTTCCCATGGGCCAGCAGTGCAGTTGGGAATTTCCAGTTCTCAAAATCTTATTCCTGGCTGTGTTTTTGTTCCCTTATTGCTGTTTTTGAAATTCAAAGCAATCAATTTTTTTCTCCTTTTCTCTTTTTCTCCTTGGCTGTGAGTCCTGTTAAATTTTTTCTGTACCATCACCAGCAATCATCCTCATAATCCAGTAGCAGCAAATTTCAGCTCTGGGTAATGAATCACATTAAAGTTGGACAGGAGCATTTGGTGTCACCAACAGTAAAACTCCCCAGCCAAAGGAAAAGCCCAGTGTTCAGCCCAGGGATAAGCCAGTTCAGCTGTACAAGATTTCCTGCCAGCTACTTTTATGCCCTGCTTAGGGATTTATACCACAGAGAGCTTTAAAGTTTTTGACATCTCCCCCATCATGTGATGGGCCAGCTTATTTTGGAGATTCCTGTTACTTGTACTGGAAGCACATGCAGGGGAATGGAGCAGGGGCTCAGCTCAGCCTCAGAAATATCTGCCTGTTTTAAACCAAATACTTGACCTTTTTGACACTAGCCATGACCTTGGACTCCACTGATGCTTTCCTCTGGAAATGTGAATAAAATTAATATAATTTGGTTCACACCTGGTTTGTTTCTTCTGTGTGTGGGGCTGACCTCAGCAGTGCTCAGGAAGACGTGGGGCTGGCTGCCTTGGAGGGCTGGCACTGGGAGGACTTGGTCATCACATTGTTGTCCTTCCCCTAAACCTAAACCTGGCAGTCACAACACAAGGTAGCATCTTAATTTTTACCTCTTTTGTCTGTATCTTTTATCTCTGTACTTGAGCACTCCTTGATGTGTTCACAAGACAGCCCTGGCTGCTGCAGCTGCACCTGATCCCCAGTGCCTCCCTCTGCTGCTGCCAGGTTCTAATCCTAGAATCCTGGGATGATTTGGGATGGAAGGGACCTTAAAGACCATCCAGAGATGGAGTAGCTACAGCTGCTCTGGGCAATCTGTGCTGGGGGCTCCCCATCCTCACAGGGAACAATTCCTTCCCATCTGTCCCTGCCCTCTGACACTTGGGAAGCCATTCCCTGTGTCCTGTCCCTCCAGTCCCTTGTCCAAAGTCCTCTCCAGTTCTCCCAGAGACCCTGTAGACTCTGGAAGGCTCATGGCTTCCTCTTGAATTCCCTAATCCCTCGTGGTTCTCTATCACAAACAATCCCAGAACTTTTCACCTTCTTAAAGCAGCTCCCAAAGTTGGGTTTTTAACTAAAACTAGCAAGAACTGTTTTCAGTATGAATCCATGTTAGAACTCTGTGTGCTGGGGTCTGTCTGTTTTCCCTTTCCTTAATGCCCCCCCGAGCTTCTTCACTGTGTGTCCATAACCATGATAATTACCTTACCTGTTTCTGCTCTAATCATAATTAGCTGATAAATTGCAAACCATTCTTTAATGTGCCCCAAAAGGAGGCATTGAACTTTTCTTCCTGCTCCTCCCAGGGGTGTCTGGAGCTGCACCTGCAGCAGGTCACGTGTCCAAGGGTAGAGGGGCTGGGGCCACATTGGCAGCTGAGGTTTGCAAACCTTCTGAAACTAAAAATATTGGGGAGTTGGCTCCCAGCCATAATTTCCAAAGTATCCCATCTTCAGGGTAAACATTTGCTCTCATTGGTTTTTCCCTTCCAGCGTTTTTGCTTCTATTTAAACTGTGGCATGTTTGCTTTTGTTACTGTGATCGGATTCCCGGTCTGGGGAGCTGGGCTGCTTGGAGCAGGCTCAGGAACATCAAATGCTGGTCTGTACTCTTGTTAGTTCCCTTGGGGCTGTGCTGGGTTGTGTGGCCGTGTCCTTGCTCTTTGGAGATCTGAGTGTCTCCACAGCAGTGATTTTTTTTCCCCCCATGATTTTGATGGAGAAGTTTGGGCAGAGCAAGGAGCATCAATCACCCAAACGGCTGATTGCATTTGCAGATTATTCTGCTCAGGCAAACATGGAATTTTTTTGTCCCAAATCATATTTCTCCTTGGGCAGGGAAAACCTGTGGTTGATCTTTTTGCCTGCTGAAGTTATTCTTTCAGCCCTGACCATGCTCTGTGGAACTGGTTTGTCCCTTGTGCCAGGACCCATCACACGATGATCAGTGGGGTTTGCAAACCCACTGGAGGGACTGTAGGGGCCTCTCATCAGGTAACTTGCTGTTAGCTATGGGTGTACAGACCCCACCTCTCACTTTCTCACACTGGCCAGATCCTGCACCACCCTGGTTTCCACAACAAACCTCATCTGACAACCTAAAATTATCAAATCCTACAACTTTCTCAGGAGCAGGAACTGTAAAGACAAACCACTGCACTCCCCTGACAGCCCAACACAGCAGGAAGAAGGATGTGGGGATGGATGGAAAGGGAACCTGTCTCCATCCTGCACTCTGCACCTGATGGGCAAATTCAGTTTCAGGAAAAAAAGAGAGTGGTGGCATTAGAGAAAAACAGAGTGTTGGAGGGGTTAAAGAGAGCTGCTGTGCTCTGCCCAGCCAGCTGCAGGAGTGCCAGACCTTTGCCAAATAACACTCCACTATTTATTGACTTTGCTTGTCACTTCCCCTAATATTTTCTTCTCCTTGCCACCATGTACAGCCTCAGCTTATTAATTGCTCCATGACACTTTCTTCTCTCTACATTCTTCACCACTTCTAATATAAGCAAGATATTTTTTGGAGTCAGATACATTTGCTGCTGGAACATTTCCAGCTGCTTCAAGAAATGTGCTGAAGGCCTTTGCAGAAGGTTATCAGTGCCAGGGCCCCCAGGGGTGCTGGCTTTCTCCCAGGAAACCCCTTCCCACCCACTTCAATCCTGGACCAGGGCACTGATGCCTTCAATCATCTGCTTTTGTCCTCAAAGAAAGGATTATGGATGATGGCTTTGCCATCATTTAACCTGGTGCCCTTACATGTCATCAGCAGTGGGTCCTTTCGGGCCATAGAGTGGCTTTTTGCAGCAATGCTGGTTGGTTGAAGGACTTTTTAAACGAGAGCATTGTCCATGTCCCTTTCAGCACTTGAGTAGACTCAAATACCCCAGGTGTTCAGAAATGCTTCCAAAAGGCTGTTCCAAACTGAGGTGGTTTCTGTGGGTCAGGGTTGCCAAAAGGCCTCCATTTTGTGCACCCTCCTAAAACTTGAGAGGGATTTCCTGCTCCAGGCTCAGGTGCCCGGAGCCCGTGGCTCCAGGGTTTGTTATCCCTGCCAGGACCAGAGCAGGGGAGGCTGTGCTATGTCTCTGCTTCTCAAAGTGGGACCACACAACTATTCAGTGAGTCTCCAGATGGTTTTTACACTGTCTTGAACTCTTCTCTCTCATGGGTGGAATTGAAAAAGGCCAAAGAGGCTCAGATATAAATTACCCCATTCCCAAGCATGTCTGTGCTGCTGGTTGATGGCTGGGGAAAGACTTGCCCTTCATTTCAGAAGAAACACAACAGTTGAAGCACTGATTTTTGTTTTCTTCCCCATAAAGAGGTATTTTCCTCCTCCTTGCATTTTGCCACCACACGACATGCTGAAAGAATTAACCAGATTAAGTCTTCAGAGCTCAGTATCACCTTCTCCCTTTTTCTCCCTGAGTTTTTTTTCCCCTCTCTCTGGCTGTGCCTGTGGGATTTCCCTGCCCTGTGATGCTCCTTCCCCACCAATAAATTCTTCATGCAATCAGTTAATTCTGCCACTATTCCACCATCAATCCCCTTTCTTTTGATGAAGGCTGCACATACATGTGAGCCCACAGTCATCCCCTTCTCTTTACCAACATCCCTCTTTCCCAACACCATCCACTCCCCAGATGCTCCTGACCCTGTGTCCCTCCTGGAGCTGGTGGGTTGAGCACTAGAGGACAGAGTGTCCCTTGGGTCTGGCAGGGTAAAGGCAGGCCCACGGATTTCCCTCCAGCTCCTCCAAATCCTGTCATGAAACAGCAGGAAGATGCTCTTGGGTGGCAGCTGTGCAGCTCCAGCAGCATCTCAGCCTCCCCTGCTCCCACTGAGCCAGGTTGCAGACCCTTGCCACGGCAGAAAGCCCAGGGTAAACCAGAGCAAACACCATTGGATCCACCCAGTCCAGCTGGAGGCAGGAGCCCTGTCTGTATACCCACCACCACAACCAGAGTCAGGCCAGGGTGACCCAAAGCAAGCTGCCCACAGGGCAGAGGCTCCAGCGATGACATGGGATTCTGTTGGGATCCCTGTGTCCCCACGGTCTCCCCAGTTGGAGATCAGGCTAGGCTGGAAGTAGAAAGGAGCCTCGGAGCTGGGGTTGGTGCGGGTGGAGTGATGCTGGTGGCTGCAGCATGAGCTGCGCTGCTGATCTTGTTGCAGCAACACGTCTCCAGCAAAGGCAGCTCTGGGAATGCTTTCACAAGGGATGGGAGGCCCCTTTACCACTCTCCATAAATCAGCCAGCAGGGTTTCTGTGTCTTCGTTGCTGCTTTCTCTGCTTCCCAGGATTTTGCAAAACTCTGGGCTGAGCAACCTATTTGGGAGGAAAGTGCCCTAAACAACTTCTGAAACAGGCAGTTGATAAAGGAACCATTTACATTTAAAATAAATAGAGCATTTTTGGCTTTGGATCAAAACCAAGTTTTGTTTAGTGTTACCAGTTTCAGTGAGTCATTTCTTTTTATACCCAGGCAGTTTCTCTTATAAAATGTACATGAGGACTCACTGTAAGCAGGGCAGGAAGCACTGTGGGGTTTTTTACTATTGCAGAAGGTTTCCCCAGGACAGAGCCACCAAAGCTTTTCCTTGCCTTGAAGCTGGTGCTTGTTTATGTCTGTTTACAAGCAAATTCCATTAAGAACCAAGAGTGATGCTGTTGATGGCTCTGCTGTATGTTAGCACTGTATTTCCAGCTGGATGTTGCAAGTAACTCTGAATCCACTACAAATGGAAAACCTTTATAAACTTGAATTGGAGCTTCTGATCATGGAGCCAAGGAACTTTCTTGCAGACAGGATAAAAATACAGAGTTTGCCCCTGTAACTGCAAAGTAAAGGATGGGACATGAGCACAGACAAAATAGCCCCTGTCCACTTGGAACCACTAAGAGCTTGTGGTGATAACCAGGAGGAGAATAATATGTTAATGTCCCCCAAAAATCAATATCCAGCTTAGCTGGGGACTTGCCATGGCTAAACCATGAGCTTTGGCTCTCACCCACACTCAAGAGGTGCTTAAGTAGCACCAAAGACACCAGGAGTTCACAGTCTTGGTGGTGAGGTGATGGAGCTCCTGGTCAGTGCTGCAGCCCAGGTCCTCCTCAGGAGCATTGTGTCACCCATGTGAGATGGATGTGATCTTCCTGCATGAGTTTTGCCAGTGGGAAGAGCTGGGAATATGGGTTTAAGCCCTTCAGATAGTTAGAAAGCATGTAATTCTTCTTTGAAGAGGAGTATGATGTAATTAAGTGAATTCTCCAAGTGCTGTTTGATCTTAAACCCTAGAAAGTATCCAAAAGAGGACACAAGGATGCTGAAGAGTCTGGAGGGGCCATAGAGGGAGTGGATGAGGGTACTTGGTGTGTTCAGCTGGAGCAGAGCAGAGTGAGGGCAGAGCTCAGCAGGGGCTGCAGCTCCTCCTGAGGGGCAGCTCCAATTTCTGCTCCCTGGGACAGGGACAGGAGCCAGAGAATGGCTAGAGCTGGGCCAGGGCAGGCTCAGGCTGCAGAGCAGGGAAAGATTCTTCCCCCAGAGGTTGCTGGGCACTGCCCAGGCTCCCCAGGGAATGGGCACGGCCCCGAGGCTGCCAGAGCTCCAGGAGCTTTGGACAGCGCTCCAGGGATGCCCAGGCTGGGATTGCTGGGGAGTCTTGGCAGGGCCAGGGTTGGACTTTATGATCCTGGTGGGTCCCTTCCAGCTCAGGATATTCTGATTCCATGACCTTCCAGGGTGCTCAGCCAGAGCAGTAGCATCTGCATCCCTTTAAGAAGACGTGTCTGGTCAAGATCATCCACCACATCGCACGAAACAAGATTTAAAATAGGAGACCTCCCCTTCAAAGAGTCAGCTTTGTTTAGCAGTAAAATTGATTAATTGCTGGAAGGGATAAAGAAAACAAAGCCTCCTGTTGATCCCGTGGGGTCAGGCTTGCTCTGTCAGAGATGCCCTGTGAACAGCGGGTGCTTTCACCTTCCCTTGCCCTGCTCCCGCTGTGCTGCTCTTTGCTTTGGACCCTGAGGGACCATCCCGTTGCCTGCTTTAAGAGAGAGGAGCATCACCCAGACGGATTCAGGGACTGCAGTAGCTGCCACAAGGAGTGTCAGCTGCTCAGTATGAGGGCAAACGAGGACAGGAGCTCCAGCCTGAGCCTGCTCTGGCTGCACGTGAGTGCTTCCGGCTCTCATCCCTTCTCCCTGGCACGCGAAGGAGAGCTGGGAATGAGGTAGGACAAGTTTGATG
This sequence comes from Cyanoderma ruficeps, assembly GCA_008694505.1. Lineage (NCBI taxonomy): Eukaryota > Metazoa > Chordata > Aves > Passeriformes > Timaliidae > Cyanoderma > Cyanoderma ruficeps. The sequence goes on along the minus strand of VZDJ01000274.1, from coordinate 255,735 downwards.
TGATCTGTTGTGGTCCAGAGACATGCTGGGCACTGTCAAAAGTCTGATTCATTTCAAGTGGCATCAGCCCTCACAAAGCAGAACATCTTGTCTGAGGTACCTCAGCTCCAGTGCTGGACACAGGCAGAATCATCATCTGATGAAATGAAGGAATCCCCTTCTCCTTACACAGCTCTTTTGGGATTAGATGTGTGGAAATGCTGACTTTCCCTCAACCCTCAGAAGACCCCAGGGGACGGCTGGTTTTCAGCTGGCTGAGGTCAGGCATGGTGAATTCCCTCAGACGAGATCTATGGAATGCTTTCCGTAGTATTTATTTTGTGTTTTATTATAATAACACAGCAGGATTTTTCTCATCTGTCCTCTTTCCTCATGCCTGCCTGCCCAGGCTCTGAGCGTGATTAACCTAGAAAAGCTCCTTGCAATGTTCAGCAAATGCTGGATAATTTTAGGAAAGCATCGGCTGGGAAGCATCCCCCGCTGAAGAGGTGCAGAGGTGAGGTGTGGTGGGGCTCTGTCCTCACAGGACAAGAGGGTCCCTTAATTCACTGCTGCTCAGGCAGCTCAGTTAAATCCATAGATGGAAAAATTCAGTAGTTGTATGTCAGATCATGAAATAGTCCCAAAAGAATGAAAAGAAACACACCCTGATAATCCTACGGGAGCTCAACTTCATCAGGACTCATAAAATCACCACTTGAGCTGTGGCAGAGTGTTAATTATATTCTTGCCTGTTATGGCCGTGTGTGTAATTGCTCCAGTCCCCGTTAATAGGGTTAGTAAAATGCTCTCCCAAATGGCACCTCTTTTTTTTTCCTTGGATTTCATCTAGACACAGTCATTTGGAGACTGGATCCAAGTCTTCTACTTAACAGTGTCAAAAATCATTGCTCGTCAGATGATCCCTTTCCCCTGGGCCACTGATGCCAAAAGAGTTTGCACTGTTGCCTTGGGAGAACTCTAGGATTTGTGAGCTGATTTGTTTCCCTTTTCTCCAGAAAATCACCCCAAATTTCGTATCATCTCCAGGAAGATCAAGCAGCATTCTGACAGCTGAGCTCCCTCTTGGTTCAGGATTCTCAGGAATTGCTTCCCTCTGGATGAGATCCAAGGCCAGGGCTGTTCTTCAGTTGCTGTTTAATTAGTTTCTAAGTTCTTCTAGTGCCAGTGTAGATCTACATAAATTAAGTACAATAATCTATATAAGCACTTTTGTAGGGAATAAAACTTCTTTAGAAGGCTCCATGACACAGATTCCACCCCCCCCACTCCCCCTACCCCCCCTCCCTTTGGAGGACGTCTCCTCCCCTCCCTGTTTCTTCCCCTTTTTTACCCTGTTTTTAGCTCCAACTCCTTTTTTCTTTTTCGGTCTGGGTCAGGATCTCCAGCCAAGCACCCCATGGCAAGAGGGCTGGGAATAGATGGGGTGAGTGGCTTGGGCCCTTGTGGGTGGCTCAGACCCCTCATGGCTGACTGGGACCTTGGTGGGTGGCCCAGATCTCTCAGGGTGGCTCTGCCACCACCCATCTGTTCTGAGTTCCACCTTGAGCCTCTGTGGAAAGGAAAATGCTGCTTTTGTTTCCTCTGCAGCCCCCAGAGAGGCTCTAACCCCTGAGCTTGACTCCTTGACAGTCTTTAGCTGCTAATCACACCCAAAAGTGCCTGCAGATATAACCAGCAAGCAGTAAATGCACAGATCTAATCACGCCAGGGAAGGGGAGAGGTGCCATTTAGCAGTTCTAGAAAAGCATCAGCCTTCTTCAGACTATCGGTCCTTGGGGAACGATAGCACATGCAATATTCAGTGGGACATGGAAAGCCACACAGGAGGAGCCAGAAATACCTCCAGGAAAAATCTCACTGATGGAGATGATGAAGCTGAAGAGGATCAGAGGGCTGGAAAACCTCGGCCAGAGCCACTGTGTCTTGAGACCTTCACTGACTCCCTCCAGCTCGTGCTTAGAGTGGGAGAAACCCACAGCCTTTCCCCACCACATGACAGTGTTTTGCACATCAGGAGGGTTCCCAAAGCCTGTAATCTCTGTGGGGAGCAGGAGAGCATGGAGGGGAGTGGGCACATGGGGCAGGTTGTGCATCTTGCCCCTCTGCTCTCTGGAGGAGCCCAGCACAGCCCGAATCTCATTACAGCATTTTCCATAATACTACAACATGGACATAATTATTACAGGATTTTCCATTACCCAGTCTGTAATTGAAAACTTACTGGGAGAAACAGTGTTAGGTTCCCTAAATGAAAGTTATCCCTTTTGTTCCCAAAAACCCCACAGTTTGTTATTATTTCCACTCATTCCCTCATGGGTCTCTTTGCTGGTGTCTCCTCCCTTGCTCAGTCCTTAGGTGGCCATAAAATGTCTTCATTTCTGCATTCAGCATGGCTTAATCCTCTCCAGAGGGATGATGAAGAGCATTTTTCATTGTTGTTGTTGCCTTTGCAGCGGGGACCGGTTGGCTGTGACTGTCCCAGGACTGGCTCTGGGGTGCTGAGCTGAAGCAACTCACTGCAGTTATTTATGCAGAGTGTGGATTGGGAGGCTTGGTGTTTCCGAGGTAAAACTTGTGAGCACAAAGTGGTAACTGGTGTGATTTCCCCTCTTGAATTCCGTCCAGTGTCCTGCCTGCTCTACTCTGCTCCATGCCGTCAGTGAGTCCTTTCCTCTTGGAGAGGAGGGGTGAACACTCACTGGGTGCCAAGGAACTCCAGCCGACGGCTTTGAAGCTTGCTGAGGTTCAGGGGCAAGGAGCAGTCTTGCTCTGGAAAGGGCTGGGCTGTTTAATTGCAAGCAGCGTTACTGGCTTCGCTTGTAAATGCCTGTGTGCTCAGCCACCCCCCCCTAAACCTGTCCGAGCGAGCAGGAGCTCACAGCTCCCGCTCCCAGGGTCTGGAGTGGCAGCTTTTGGATGTTTCTGCCAATAGCCGAACCACAGGACGGGGCAGGGAAAGGCTGAGCCATCCTGTGTCCGTGCCGGGCTCCTCTGGGCGAGTTGGGCACAAAGCCGACGTGGCCAGCGCGGTGGGGGAGGCGCGCTGGCTGCACTCGGCGCTCGCTAGAATGTGGGGTTGATTAAGCACCAGGAGGGGCTGGGGGCTTTGTGGGGAGCTCTGTGTGTCTGTGTGTGTGTGTTCACGGTGCAAACGGCTCCGCTTGCCAGCGGTAATAGCTGCCATATGGAGCACGGTGCGGGGGATGCTCGGGCGGCAGCGGGCACAGCCCGGTTCTCACGATCAGTTTAAGCTGCAGAATGTTCTTTGTGAACCCCTTTTCCCTGCAGAATGGCCATCTGGGGCATGTTCACATACTGGGTGTGTTGCTGGTGTTGGGAAATGAAACCTTCTGACACCGCTGGTTTTGTGCCCCATCCCCAGTGCCCAGGGTGGAGCTGGGGCCACCAGGATGTCTCTGGTGCATTTTTGGGGTATTTGCAGCAAAAGTCTGATGAAGAATGGCTGAGGGAGCTGGGTCAGGGGCTGAGCCTGGAGAAAAGGAGGCTCAGGGGGGACCTTGTGGCTTTGCATAACTCNGGGGGGGGGTCGGGCTCTGCTCCCAGGGAACAGGGACAGGAGGAGAGGGAACGGCCTCAGGCTGGGCCAGGGGAGGCTCAGGTTGGAGATTAGGAAATATTTCTTCATGGAAAAGGTGAACCAGCCCTGGCACAGGCTGCCCAGGACACTGGTGGATTCCCCATCCTTGGAAGGATTTAAGAGATGTGCAGATGTCACTTGGGGACATGGTCAGTGGTGGCCTTGGCACTGCTGGGGAATGGTTGGACTCGATGATCTCAGAGGGTTTTTCCAACCTGAACAATTCTGTAATTCCCCTGATTTTGGCCATCTGCCCACATCACAAAATCCCAGAATGATTTGCCTTGGAAGAGACCATAAAGCCCATGCCATCCTACCCCTGTGCTATGGGCAGGGAGCTTCCACTAGACTGAGCATCATTCAACCTGGCATTGAACCCTTCCAGGGATGGGGCAGCCACAACTTCTCTGGCCAACCTGTGCCAGGGTCTCACTACCCTCAGAGGGAAGGATTTCTTCCCAGTATTCCACTTAGCCCTGCCCTCTGGCAAAGGGAAATCATTCTCCCTTGTTGTGTGCCTCCAGGCCCTTGTCCAAAGTCCCTCTTCAGCTCTCCTTGAGTCCCTTCAGGCCCTGGAAGGGATTCTCAAATCTCCCTGGACCCTTCCCTTCTCCAGGCTGGACACCCTCCACTCTCCCAGCCTGGCTGGGCATCCTGCCCAGCACCACTGAGAGATCCCACCTCCCCATCTTGCTCTATTTCCAAAGCCTCTGCACACCCACACAAGGAAAGACCTCACAGTGTCAGCTCCAGAAGTGTCCTGCCTTGTCCCCAAGCTCATCCCTGTCCCCAGAGCCTCTGCCTTGAGCAGTTTCTCCTGGCTGACCTCCAGCTGGCAGTTCCATTTATCTGGCTGCATTAAGTGCCTGGCAGGTTGCATTATTCTTTAAGTACATGAGGCTTTTCCAAAACCTGCCTTCTCCCAGTGTTCTTGCAGGCTGGCAGTGGGGAAATTTTGCATCATCCCAGCCTGTGGTTCCCAGTGACCTTCCCCAGCCAATAGTTACTGCTGTGGGCTATTGGAACTCCTACATCCTGCTTTATCCTGATAAGTAAGGAAAAGTGGGGCTACAGCTTAACCATTTAGGCTTTTTTTCCCCTCTCATTTTCAGTCAGCTGTGGATCTGCTTATTTTCATCTAGAAATTAATGTATATATTATGTATATATTATGTATATTTCATATATGTGAATACATATATTTATGTATATAAAATATATACATATATATATAACACATATACCTGTAGTTATTTCAATTGAGATCAAAGTACAGTCCCTTATTTCATCTGGGAAATGTGGGGCGCAATTAAAAAAATCTGTTCTCCCAATAATAATTAAATGAGTGCTTTTATTAACCAGGGTAACACTCTTTTTGATTAGCATCAGCAGGAACCAAGGATGACAAACAAGATGTTGCAGTACCCTGCACTAATGGTTCAGTATCCTGCCCTGCGACTTCTGGGATAAAAAACTGAGATGTATTACAGGCTGGGGGGAAGGAATGGAAACTGTAGTTTCTATATCCCAGAACACATAGGACGTTAGCAAAAGGAGCTGTGACCTGCACTGTGTATCCTCTGGGAGCCACAGTCAAATTCAGTCTGCTGTCAGCTCCCAGAGCTTGGAAATGGCGATCCCTGGCCCCCAGCTCATTGTTCCCCATCCCCTCTAACTCTGTCCGCAGTCCATCCCACTCCTGCTTCCAGTGCTCAGCATCCAGCCCCACTCACAGCCCAAGTGGGACCCTCCCCAGCACCAGCCCAGGGCAGGGGAGATGCCTCCAACTTTTCTGCATGGCAGGAGAGGACATCAAAGGCACCACACTGCTGCCTTATCCATGCCCTGCCTCGGCCTCTCTCTGAGTCTCCCAGTTTGCATCATGGAAAATGATGTCCATGGGGTGCAGCCGAGGCCGCTGGCTCAGCTCCACATGCCTGGGGCCAGCTGAGATGCAAACACGAGCTTCTATTCTGTTCTGGGAGGGGGCAATTGTCGTCTCCCTCCCCAGTCCTGCATCTTTTCCCCTTTTCTGGAATAGTTACAGCTGCTCAGTAAACACCAGGGAAAGCTAGCAGAAGAAACTGCTGTGTTTCCTTCCTTCCTTCTTATCCACCAGCCAGAACCAATTAAACTCACAGGAGCTCAGCTCTTCCCTCCTTCCCTTTTAATTTCAGACCCTGTGGTAAGAGAAGACATGATAAAATGTAAGATTAAATGTCTAATGCCTGGGATTTGGGATTACCGGGACCGGGCTGGATGGCCAGAGGTAGAAGGATGTGTGTCTGGTTCGGGGAGGTATTGGGCTGCTGGTGCTTCTCCACATCTTGTCTCTCATCTGTGGCATCGAAAGGGCAGGGAAGTGTGAAACCCCTGCACATATCCAGCCCAGAGCTGTTCCAAAGGGAAAGGCTTTGCTCCATGATGCTCAGGAGTGGCTTTGAGAGGGGATTTCTGTTCCCTGGGGCTGGGGTCCAAATTCCCCCGACAGCAGCAGGGTGGGGCTCTGTGGAGCCAAGTCCCTTGGGCTGGTAGGTAACCCCAGCATTGGATAACCCCTGTCATAAACTGAACGTGCATCACCCTGCCTCCCATCTGCTCTTCGCTCCATATGGGAGATGGGGCTTTGATGGCTGGAAAGATGCTGCTGATTTATTCATGGCCACTTCCCACCCATTAGCGTTAATGGCTCTTCTTGCTCTCTGTCTGTGATGCCTTTCAGTGACCTGGGAAGGTCAAGCACAGTGAGGTGCTGAAGCCCAAATAATTTCCTGGAAATAACTGATGTGGTGAGTTTCCATCCTCAACATCTGACCTTTCCAGCAGGGAAGGAGAAGGATGCCTACAAATGTCCCCTCTCCATTTCTTCTTCCTCTTGATCTTCTCACTTTAGAGAAGAAATTGCAAAGATGAAATTGTGGAAGCTCTCCACAGCCTTCCTCCCAGCTACTCCTGGCTGCACCATATGGCAAACAGGCTCTGCTCCAGCTTGCTTTGGGTAGGAAAGTGCCCTTTGGGTGGAAATGTGTCCTTTGGATGAATCCCAGACCTATATAAGCCCCATGGCTTTTGATGAGGTCACCACATCTCAATCCACTGAGCAGCCAGTGGGTTTTCAGGACCTTTCCAGGGGAGAGAAAATAATTTGTCCAAGATAAACCCTCATGTCTGAGCTGACCAGAGGGAAATGAGTCTCCCAAAAGCTGCTGTTTACTGCCTGGGTGTTCCTGCCTTTTGGGTCCCACAGCTCCAAACCTATCACCCCTCCAAAAGGTTAATTTTGCCAACACCACCTTAAACATGACCAGGGCTCAGTTCCAGCCCTGCTTCTGGGCAGGCATCCCTGAGGAGCAGGGGATTAAGGATTTATGGGGGTCATGCTGGGCTTCTCATATTTGTAGGGCTGAAATCCCCCAAAAGACTCAGGGGCTGCCCTGCTGTGAGGTGTGGGGGAGCATTCTGTGTCCTCCCATGCTCCAGAAAGTGGGAGAAGCTTTTGTGTGCACTGGCTTCATGTCTGTGAGGTGATATGGGTGGGGGGATCCAAATTTGTCAAGGAAAGGGCTGCAGAGGATGAGTTTGTATCCTGGGATGAAATACAATATTCCAAACAGGAAAGCTTTGCCGGTGAGATTGGGCTCATCTCCCTTTCCAGGGGATCTCACCCAAGTCCTCCCCCCTCCTGAGGTCTCAGCTCCATAGATGTTATTTGAAACAGGGACATGGATAAATGCAATAACATTCCAGAGATGCTGAGATGCAGCTGATGGGCCGAGGAGAAGATAAATATGTTAGTGCTGAGGCACTGCACAGGCTCCTTCTGCTCCTGCCTAACCTCAGTAGCCAACTTTAAAGCACAAGAAAAGGCTGTGGATGTTGCACTGGATGATTTTTTTTTATTCTGGTTTGGGCTGGTTTTTTTAAATTTGCTAATTCTTTAGCAGCTTGGTAGCAGAACCACAGCTTTCTCTGGGGCTGCTGGAAGACCTGATGCTCAGGCACAGTAAGAGACATCATTTCAGTCAGAATATTCGCTGTATTTTGGGAACACCGGGCTCAGGCATCTTAATTGCTAGTAACAACCATTTAATGCCCTGACCCAAGATGCATCCTCAGCCTGTGAATCAAGGCAGATGAAGGGACATTTTTGTCTTATGGGTGCCCAAGTACCCGAGTCGTGCATTTTTCCTTGTGTGATGAGCTCCTGCATCACCAAAGCAAATACTGAAGCGTTTTGGGACAGGGCTTTTGGTACAGGATGGCTCCATGTCCCACTGTGGGAACAAGAAGCAGAGACACTGCCAGACCCTGTGGTTTCATCTCCCTCAGGCTTGGAGCAGGGGACAGTGTCTTCCCCCTGCAAGCTGCTAATGAAGGCCTGGTGCTAATGGGTGTGACTTAATGAGGGAGGGAACAAGGAATGGCTGGGTTTCGGAATGTGGCTCCTGGCCTGGGTCAGGGATGGGTGGAGGACAATGCTTCTCTGGTGTGCTTCATCCCTTCAGAGCCACAGTGCCTTGAGGGCTTCTGCAGTGCAGACGTCATCACATCATCCCATCAACCACATTCGTTAGCTGACTGTAAAGCTCTTTCCCCTCAACTGGACTTTGCCCCTTCTGAGCTTGTTCCTGAGCTCCTGCAGAGAAAAGTTCAGCGATTCCATTAAACAGGATGAAAAATGCATTTCCCTTGGTGAGTGTCCAAATTCGGCCCTGATGAGTTTGTTGGGTTCCCGTGGGATTTCTCCTGTAGGATGAAACATCAGGAAGATCCCTCAACCTCTGCCCCAAGCCACCAGGGTTTCACATAGCCACTGCCAGTGAGAGCCCAACCTGTCTCAAACCTTTCCCTGCCTGCTCTGGCAAAGCAAGAAAGGGTTGAAAATCCAAAATTACCTCCCCCCCAAGAGGCATGTGGAGCTGGAAATGTTATGGCTCATTTTGAAATGAAAAGGCAATCTCAGAATATTGCATTTCTGTAAAATATCTCATCCCAGCTTTAGCTGAAGTACTTCAGCTTTTATTTCTGTTACTTCAACATTAGCAAGCATTAATGCTTAGTAATTTAGGATATAACTGAAATGACAAACCAAAACACTTTGATGCAAGAAACTCTCTGAAAGCTGGTGAAGAGATAGAAGGATGAGCCTTTTGGTGCATTTGGGGATAATCCTTGAAGACAGTTCACTCTTCCCATCAGGAGTTGGATCTTGATCCTTTGTGTGACCAAGAAAAGCAAGTGATGACCAGATGCAGTTACTCCAGAGCAAAAACCCCCCTCTACTGAATGCTTCTGGCTGCTTAAAATTCATTCTGACTGCAGTGACCCCAGCCTGAGCCACCCTCTGAGTGCTGGGTATGTGTAGATGAGATTGAGCACCTTCCCTGCAGCTCTCTGCTCACAGTGTGTGTTACAGACACAGGGTGACATTAAGCCCACTTTTGTGCAGCTCTCCTGCCCCACCTGTGCTAACACTGCACTGTCCCAGCTGGAAATGCAATGGCCTAGTAGTTTCTGGCAAGTGTTGCCCTCAGGCCTGCAGCCTCTCGCTTCCTGCTCCTCCTCCTCCTTTTCCTCCTCCTCCTCTTGCTCTTCCTCTCCCCAGGTGGCTGCTGGAGCATCAGGAATGTAAATGCATCAGGAAATGTCATCTTCCCAAATATTTTTGGTCAAGCACAGATGAGTTTTTGTGGACTTTCAGTTGCATAATACTTCACAGAGCTGTGCTTTGGCTTGAAGTGGTCGGCTTGATGTTCCCTTCAACTGGAAAACATTTGGGTTTGGTTGTTTGGAAAGAGGAATTTGTTACACGGAGCTCTGCACCCATAAGCCCAGTCAGGCAAGGAGGGATTGCTTTACATGGCAGTGGAGGACAGATCTGTAAATCAGATCCCATCTTATGTCCACTGGCTAGAAAATAAAATACGGCACACAGGATGTGTCCAATACCAGAAAAGTTTGTGAAACACTTTCATAAATCCCTGGGAAGAGAAGAGACATTTAACTTACAGCTTTGGAGACGTATTAAAACTCACTCATTTTTTACATTCGATTAACTTGCAGTAATATGTGAAAATATGCAGCTTTTCTTCTACATGGAGATGGATGACATTTCCAGAACTCAACTCTTTAGGCTTTTCCAAGTTCTTATTGAAAAGCTGGAGATAATTACTTTTCCAGGGACATACAGATAATGACTTCACATTACAGAACATGATTAATTAAAAGACTGTTTGTATTTACAGTTGTTTCACTTACCCCTTAATGGGGCCACCTCCAAAGCAGCCTATGGAGCTTTTAGCCCACAACACGAGGAATCTGGTGCTGTGGTTATTTTCAGGCATCATACAAAAACCATCTCTCTGAAAGCAACTTTGGGAAGGTGCTGGCTCACCCTTCTGCTCCTAATGCCTTGCCCAAATCTCCCTCCCTGTCTGCCCTGGCTCAATCAGATGTGGGGGACTGTTTTTTCCCCTTATCCCTGTGTCAGCCTTGTGAATTCTGGGGAAGCTGCTGCAGCATCTTTCACTAGCTGGAAGTTGGATGGAGGCTGGATGGAAGCTCTGGTGCCCTACAAACATCAGCTGCCAGCAGCCCAGGAGGGATGGTGGTCTGACTCCTCAGGCAGAAATCACTTCCAGGCCCAAGACACCTGTCCCAGCACGAGGACAGCCTGACCACAGGCCAAGGAGCTCACAGGGAGCATATGTCTGCTCCATGCCTTGGTTCCCCTGTCACTAGGTAAGGGGGAATGTCTACTTCATGCCTTGTCCTTTACAGCTGACTGGTCCAGCCCCATCCCAGCCCCACTGCTCTGACTCTCCTTCTCCAAGGCAGCATCATGGAGAGCAGAGGAGCCCCATCACTCAGGATACACATCCCTCAGCCAGAGGGGATCTCACTCCTGAGCCATCTCTGCTGCCCAGAATACCTCTCCAGACCATGACCCCACCTTAGGAGGCAGTGTTCTCTGCCCATCACCTCCAGCATATGTTGACAGCTGCCTCTGCCAGGTGGGAGCCATCATGGAGGTTCTTCTTTCCCCTTTCTGGTAATGGGGAGGCTCGTCAGCCCCGCAAGCCGGTGCCAAATCCTGCTCCAACAGCTGTATGTTCTCCAGCATGAGTCATCCCCACCCTGAGCTTTCAGCCTCTCCATAACAACATTCCTTCTCTCTGATCTCAGATCCTGGCTGTGATCACTCCCTGTCTAGTCCTCCTTCCTCCATCCACATGGTCCCTCCTGCCCAGACTCAGTCCCCAGCCGAAGCAGCAGAGAGCAGAGGAGGCTTTGCCAGGATTACCAGAGCTTCAAACAAGGATTCAGTTTCCCTCCCTCTCCTAAAATCAAGAGGAGGTGCCCAGTCATCACGAGATCCAACTTTTCTCTCTTTAAAGAGACAGTGATGTTGATACTTTTGCATATTGTTTTTTGTTGTTCTTCCCCATCACAGACTTTTCTGTAAGAGCCACCACTGCCACCCTCTCCCAGGACATAGAGAAAATGCTCTGAGCTTTTGGTCCTGCACATCTCCTCCCCTGCCATAGGCTCTTCTCCAAAACCTTCTCCCTGAGCCCCCTCTTCTCTTCCTGCTGTCACTTTTGTCCCCAGTAGGTTCTTGTCTTCCCTTCACCCCTCTGCTCCTCTGGAGAAAGGTAGTCCCGTTGTCTGCAAGGACACAAGAGGAACCCACATCCCCATCCCAGTGGCTTCCATCTCAGTAAGGGTGGAAAATCCAGGCTGAGCCCTTCCTGCCCTGCACAGTCCAGCTTTAACTCCAGAGAACCAGAGGCAGCTTCTCTCTCCCCCAGCCCTGACTCCAGCATCTCTCCCCACACTGACAGCTGACCCCTGGGGGAGACCAGCCCACTCAGGGTATCACTGGTGACCCGTGACTGAAGAACTGCTGTGGAGACAGAGCCTGTGCAGGGAAGGGCACTGCTGGAGCATGGTGGCCTTTGCCAGCCTCCTGCCCTGTCCGTGCTGCTGAACAACCAAGCCCTGCTCCAAAAGCTGCCAGCGCTGAGTTCCCACCAGTTCTGTCTCTCGCTCTTTAGCCAGCACTGCTTGGCACAAGTACAGCCTCTGAATAGAAATCAAATTTTGCTCAAAAGCATTAATTTCTTCTGGATCATGAGGTGCCCAGGTGAATCCAGTGGTGGCAAAAGGAGACCTTGAATGTGCTGCTTGAACAGCATGAAAAGCCAAAGTCAAATCCCATTCTTCCCTGGGCCACTAGTGTTCCTTGTCTGGAAGGCTTGGATGAGTGAGGCATCACTCCACTCCAGCAATGCAGCTGACACCTTGGACCCACAGCCATAATCCCTTTCCCCAAGAAACTCCAAAGATTTACAGAAACTGTTTTAATTGAGCCCAGCAAAGAGGCAAAGAACTGACCCTGTGCAGAATTCCCCCAGAACCAGGGATTTATTGCCCTCATCAACCATCTGGATGATGCTCCCCGCCAGAGACAGGTGAGGAACCTGGTGTCCTGCATCTCATTTTTAAGTTTTATCCCTAAAAACTCTCCCAGGAAGCGCTCCCTGCCATACACACATCCAGCTGGATCCTGGATCTGCTTCTGGATTGTGAGGTGACAGTGGCAGAGTCACACAGGGAATTGCTGAGCTGTTTTGTGGCTTCCTATAGAGAGCAGGGATCTCGGGAATGTGACCTTGGCACACTTTTAATTAGAGGCTGAGACAGAGCCTCCGCTTGCAAAACATTTGGGGCTCTGGGGGAGATGGAGTCCCCACAGCAGTTACTGGAGTGTTGGGGTGTGGTGCTGGGGTGGAAATGTGCTGCTGAAGGTTTGGATTGGCAGTTTTGGTGTGTCAAGATGTGCCCCTGGTTACAGCTGTGGGATTCTGCTCATTGCCCTGTGGGGATGGGGATGTGGGCACGGGGAGGAGGAAATGAGGTTGAGGGGATGAGCACGTGAGGATGGCAATGAGGGATGAGGATGCTGTGGCATAATCCCTGGGGCTGGCAGAGAGATCTGTTGTGTCTTTGGCAAGTCCAGAAGAGGAGAAACAAAGCCCTCACTCTGAGCAGCTCCTTTCAGAGGGTCCCCGCTCTGCACGGAGGAGAAAGTGCCCCTAGAACCTGCGTTAGCACCGTCTGGGGGGGCTGCCGCAAACGTCTCCAGCTGCCAGGATTGACGTGGGATAATGCTTCATCCCAACTGCTGAACTCCCTGTCCTGAAAGGGAGGGTCCACTGCAGCCCCAGTCCCAGTGCAGGCTGGCCTGGTTTGGGGAACTGGGATCTTCTGGTGGGTGCGTTGCAGGCTGGGGAGCTTTGCTGGAGGGGTGGAGAAGGGTGTCTGAGCTCTGAGTATTTCATAGGATGAGAGAACCATGGAATAGTTTGGCTGGGAAGGGTCCTTAAAAACCATCCAGTTTCATCCCTCCCCCCGGCGTGGGCAGGGACCCTTCCACTGGAGCATTCCCCGGCGCGGCAGGGCCCATCCTGCGGGGGGGCCTGGGGTCACCGCTGGGCGAGGGGACCCGGGAGCGGGGCGGAGGAAGGATCCCAGCCCGGCCCCTTCCATCCCCCGCCGCTGCCGGCCCCGCTCGGAACCAGGGAAATCCCAAATCCCATCGATCCCGCACCGCGATCGCAACTTTCCCACGCCCGGGAAGCGGCCGCCGGAGCCCGCCCTGGGAGGGGCACAGGGGGGTCCCGTCCCGTCCGCGTCCCCCCCCGGCCCCACCCCGTCGCGCTCCGCCCCCCGCGGGGCCGGGGCGGGACCCGGGGCCGGGCGGAACCCGCCGCCCCTCCGCCCGCGCCCAGACGTCCCGGCGGCGGCGAGCGGGGAGCCGGGATCCCGCCGCCCCGCTGGCTCCCGCCGCTCCATGGCCCCGGCCGCGGCGGCGGAGCCCAGCGCCCGCCGCCCCCGGGACACCGGCCCCGGCGGGAGGCGCACGGCTCGGCGGCCGCCGGTGAGTGCGGGGACGGGGGCACGGCGGGGGGGGACACGGACACGCGGCACCGGTCGTACACATCCACCTCGGGCACACAGACACCGGGCGGGATGCGCGCCGGGCACGCAGCACCCCCGGGCACCCATGGACAGACACCGGGCACACACAGGCAGGCACTGAGCAACCCCGGGCACGCAGCACCCCCGGGCACCCATGGACAGACACCGGGCACACACAGGCAGGCACTTGAGCACTTTTTTGCAATTCCCGAGGCTCCTGTCAGAGGATTGGGGCGAGGAGTAGCCCCGCAGCTCATCGCCACGCAGGGTTTGATGCAGACACTCGAGAGAGAAGTGTGTGGGAATTATCGCAGTAGATACTGGAGTTTGGGATCGGGAGGGCCTGTGTGCACTAGGGGCTCAGCTTTGTGGCACGGAGGGGTCAGCGACTGCAGCCCGGGCCCACGGCTCTTCCTCACCTCTAGGTGGGTTTGGATCCTTGCTCATGAAATCAGCGAGATGTCTTTTGCAGGGTAAAGAGTAGGGGAGATGGGGGTTAAAAAGCCGGAGGTCAGAGTGATGCCAGCCGGGAATACAGCTGGGAACTTCATGGCTTGCAGGCCGAATGGGATGTGGGCCTGTGGAGCGGGAGATGGGATCTCTGTATCTGTATCCCCTGGATAACTTGGGCCATGCCTGAGAGCAGGAAGGCAGCCCCTGGACTCCATCCCTCCCTCCATGCTGGCAGGAATTTTTCAAAGGAACATCAGGGAAGGTGCCAAATTCAGAGAGTTTGGTCCGAATTCCCTGGAAATTCCAATTTATGGATTTTTCTTTTACTTTCTTTCCTTTTCTCTTGGCTGCGAGGATTTGCACGGTGCCTGGCCGCAACCTATATCCTTGGGTGCCCTGCCACACCACTTCCCAGAGGCAGGAATTCTCCCAGGAAATCCCCCTGAGCCCCTCACTGCTCCCCCTCCTCCAAGTGAGCAAAGAGCTGCCGTTAGAAATCCACTCTCTATTTAAATTTAGATGTCTGCATTATCTTGAATTTGGATTTATTAATTATTTGCATCTGGTTTCTATCAAAAAAGTTGAGCAATGCAGATGTCCTGATTTCGGCATTGGTTTGGGGGAGAAACACCAAATTTGCGCATTTTCATTGTCTACTTAAACAATGGCCTGTCAGAAGCAGCTGGGAATTATAATCCCGATCCCATCGAAGGAGTCTGACGTGTCAGAGTTAAGCATCATCCAAGTTGTGTGAGCTCACCATGGGTGACTGCAGCTCATTTCCCGGCCATGGAGATTAGTCTAATTAACAGAGCAAATCTGGGTGAGGCAAGCTCTGATAATTAGTAATCAGTGGGATGTTTCCACACACTTTCTTTTGCCTGAGGGATTAGAGAGGCGTTTAGAGCATGGCCCCATTTTTTAGGAGCAGGGAGGAGTTTGGAGAAGTCAAGGTGAATGGAGCTGGAGCTACTGGTGGCACTGGTGGCTCTCACTCCTCACGTCCCATTTGCCCATCAGGACCCTCTTGCCTGGGGTCAAGCATAGGGTGGAAAGCAAAGGGAGTGACCCCTGTGTCCCCAAATCACCCCAGCACCATGTTTCCCCGGATTATATTCCAAGTGACAGTAGTGGCCTTGTGTGGCTCCTGACTGCTGTCTGGGATGTATGACCTGATGATGGGAAGCTGGCACGATGCTTCCCCACACCCGGGCCAGGTGTGGGGGTGATGCCCCTGTTGTTGGGTGCTTGGTGGAGGTGGTTTTGTGTTAACCCCTCCTCCATCCCATCCTTCACCTGGGAAAACTGAGGTCTCCGCTGCTGTGGAGAGAGGAATAAAGGGCACTTCTGACCTTTGGGTTGTCACTCCCAGAGCCTTCTGTGCTGCAGCAAAGGTGAAAATCTGTCACAACCCCAGTGAGACTCCCAGTCCAGAAGGTGATTCCTGGCTGGGAAGGGGATAATCTTTCCCATGCTGTGGTTATAGCATTACTGAGTTTATGTGGAAGTTTCTATGAGGAAACTTAATTAATTATGGTTGATTAATAGATGTCCCCAGCTGAAGCCGAAGCCACAGATTTTGTCACTTTGGGAACATGCTGGTGTCAGGTTCACACAGGGAGGTTTTATTCCTCAGGAATGAGCCCGGGGAGGCTCCGGACTGGGAGCTGCCAGTGGATGCTGGGGGGTGGTGACAGGGTTTGCTCCAGCTGGGAGACCCCCAGAAATGTCTGGCAGATTTTTCTCCTGTTCCTCTCTCTGGAGACCTTTATGTGTAGCCAAGGAGGGGAACTTGAAGTGAACCCAGAAAACTAGGAAAGGAGGGACTGCACAGGTGGGATATGAGGGCTCAGACCACCCCAAGTATCCAGCATGAGGGATGCGCCGTGCACTGGGTTCCCCTGCTGGCCTTGGCTTCGGTCTCCTGCAGCCAGGATGGGAGGTGGGATGGGGAAGGAGCTGGTGCCTGCTCCTGCAGTCCCCTCCTGCCCCGTGCTGGGGGCAGCATTAGAGATGCTGGGCTGAAAAGGAGATGTTTTTAAGCATCACATCTCAGCACAGACTGTCATTCCCATTCTTCATACCTTCCCAGTGGGTGGGAGAGCTGGAGGGCTCCAGCAGCTTGATACCATCTCATACCCAGAAGGTCTTGACTGCCTGGGTCCCCTTTCCTTGTGGAGAGGGATTTGGGGGAGCTCAGCCACTACGTGCTTGGAAGTCGCAGGCTCCCCAGGGCTTGGATGAGGCAGAGGGGGCTGGGCGGTGCTTGCTGGTTTGGGGTCTCACCCATCACTGTGGCCTTGAGACACACTGCAGGCTTTGCTGGCTGATTCAGCAGTAAATTGCAAAACCACTTTATTCCCAAAATCAGGAGAGCATCTTTAAAGTCACAGTACTTTAGGAAAAGAAAAGGAAAAAGGAGGTGTTTTCTGTTTGTTGAGCGTTTCTTGGGTGTTCATTACAGCCGAGGCTGCTCCTGTGCCAGCTTCTGGAACACAGGGCCCACAGGATGGGATCCTGGATGCAGAATGGGATCATGCCCCACAACTGGGCAGCACAGCCTGGGATGGGGCAAGACAGCAGCGGGAACATTCTCTCTAGGGACATGCTGGATTTTAATTCCCTTCTGTGTGGTGGATGCCGTCCTGCAGTGAAGCCCTTTCCAGGTGTGAGCCAAGGAAAATAAAAAGCTCCTGGAAGGATAACTGGCAAGAGGGATAAGCCTGCAAGGGGAAGGCCCTCAGAGCTGCCTGCACTTGGCCCTTTTCCAGATGGCACTTCTGCATCTCCAGCCCATCACTGAACTGGGTAGCACCTCCTATGGCACAGGACTGGCGTGGCAGTTCCAGATGCAGGTACAGCCCCATATCTCTCATCCAGAGAGAGATTTGGAGGCCATTTCTGCTTTTTGCTAGCCTTTGATGCTGCAAATTCAAGCTGGCAGTGTGGTCATGGCAGGGGCAGAGCATCCCAGAGACACCCAGGGAAAGTGAGGATCTGCCTGCAGGAGGGACCCTTCCCAAATCCTGCTTTACCACCACCCAGCTCTGCTGCTGTCAGATGCGTTGGGATTTAGTGTCAAATTTTAGGAGCATCAGTCTGCGAAGGCGGCAGGAGAGGATTGAGGTGGGAGGGTGGAGCCAGTAATGTGCCTTCATGATGGGGGGGATTAGAGAAATATTTGGGTTTATTTTAATGTCAGGCTTATTGTAGGGATTGAGAACTTAACCTGGCAGCAGAGCAGCACTCATCCCGCTCCAGAACGACATTTACAGTTCCATACTGTCATTCCATACTGTCATTCGTTCCCACCGGGAATCGAAACCTCAGAGCTGGTCCTGGTGAGCCACAAATGCCTCCGGGCGGGAGGAAGGTGGTCAGGAATGCCAAGCCACTGCCTGTCCCCCGCACGGGAAGGGGCTGTCCCCGCGCCCCAGCAGCACCCCAGGAGCCCCATTCCTGCACTCTGGCTGTGTGTGACGCTGCTGCTCCAATGTGGGATTAATCCATTCGCGGGAGTGTCGGTGGCTGCGGGCTGCAGGAGGGGATGGCAGCACTGGGTTTTGTATTTTTTTTTCTTTAGTTTCTTTTTTCTAAAAGGGTTATATAACCTTGGGGATTCTATTAATAAAAATAATGGTTGTGAACTCTGGGAACAATCAGCCCCAGCAATGAGCAAGGAAATGCTCCAAGTTCAGAATATGGCAGTGGGGAGATAAGGGACAGGCACTCTGGCTAGGAATAGTAGCCAGGCTACAGAGGGGATTCCCTGCCTGCGGCCAGATTGGTGGTATCTGCCTGTCCCTCCTGCCAGCACCTCTATCCCTGTTCCCAGGGAAAAGGAGAGGAGGTGGGAAGGGGATTGTTCAGCCCCAGCGTGGTCTGCACCCTATGGATGTAGGGTGGGTGGGCAGCTCTTATCCTCCTGCACCCATTCCCAGGCAGCCTGAGATGAGGCCCAGACTGTATCCAGTGCAGAAGTGTGGCAAGAGCAGCCTGGTGCAGCCCAGGTGAACATCACGTGGACCCAGAACATTGCCTGGATGGAATCCAGGGGATGCACATGGTCCTCACAGGCAGGACCCTAGCGAGACTTGTTCCCATGTGATGTTCTTTGTCCCCACAGGTGGGACACCAGGGATGCTCCTGGTCCCTGTGGACAGTGGTCTTGATTCCACAGGGTGACTTAGAGAGCTTAGAGGAACTGCAGTTAAAGAGACATGGCTGAGGCTCCAGAATAAAAAAGGGGTGCCTGGTGTGTGTTCGGTGTGAGTTTGGGGTCATGAGCTGTAGGGGTCGTGTTCCCCCCAGTCACTGTCCAAAAGCTTTCTCTTGCAATGTTGAGGGTCATGCTCTTTTTAATCCCTAAGTAGCCAGCAAGGCATTTAAAGGATTTGCTATAAAAATTAAGAGAGTTTGAAGCTAAGATGGCAATTAGAGAAAATTGAGACATCACCTGAATCAGGGCATTTGGAGGCAAAAGCCCGACAATCTCTGGGATGTGTTCAAGTGTCCAGTTGTTTCCCTTAAATACCAAAATATTTAAAGCCTCATTTTTTAGGATGAACATTACTTTGGGTTTATTGTGTTTCTCCCTTTCCCATGTGGGATTTTCAACTTATTTTTCAGAAAGCCTTAACACCCTGTTCAGCAGTGACCTGGGGTTTGGTCTGGTTTGTTTGGGACTTCATTATTTTTCCCTTTAAATCTCTCTTGCTTGAGTTGTCACAGCTTGACAGCCTTGTGCCAGGAACAAGCTGTCATCCTGGAACTCATCTCTTTAATTCCTTCCCTCTGATGCTAATAGCACCTTAAGATGATTAACTGGGAAAAAAAATGTAATATTTTTCTGCTGTTTGGATGCTGGTCACTGGCTCTCAGCACTTCATTCACCTTGGGGAGTAAAATTGGAGTGGTCATCCCTCTCCTCCTGCAGGGCTCTCCTTGGGTTTAGTTTCTGGATTTGATTTGCTGAATATCCCTGATTCTGTGTTGTCCAAATGCTTTTCTTGACAGTTTAAGATGCAGTGGGGTGACACACCCCCTCTCACAGCATCCCTTGGCTGGGGGCCACCCTGCAGCTCTGCCTGCTCATACTCCCTTTGGGATGTTCCTCTGGGAACAGCCTGGGCAGCATTCCCACGCTGGCAGTGCTGGGAGGCAGGAGAGTGCACGGACACCCTGTCCTGCCCCAGCCCCACTGCCAGCCATGGCTGGGCATGCAGCACCGTGCTGCAAGGACATGGATTCCTGTCAGCATGAGCTTATTTATATTTTTTTAAAGATGTTTTTGGTCTGGGACTTGTTCGGGGCCCGTTTTCCGCCTACCCAGGCACAATGGTGCCAGCCCAGCTGATGCTTCCTGCCAGGCTGGTCATCCGCTGTGATGGGCAGCAGCTTCCACACCTTTTTGCTCATCTAGAAAATAAAGTTCTGGATAAAATGACACACCGTGCGCTGTAAATCCCTAGATGTGGAGTTTTATGTTGGTGTGTGTGAGGGTAGGATCCTGGGGATGCACTGAGAAGGTCAGAGGAAATAGGAGACAGCAGAAAATCGGGAAAAACACCTCTTTTAGCTTAAATTCTCCACAGATTGGTGGGTCCTGCCATCTGATGAGTGGCTTGATTTTAGTTTAGGTTTTTGGGTTCTGTTCAGATCATCACTCACAGGGCTGTGGGTGGTGCAGTTGTGTCAGACCTTTCATTTGGATTTCCAGGTGCCTCAGTTTCCCCGGCAGATGAGTAAATAGCCCTTTCCCTCACTGCTGTTGTGGCAGACTGTGGGTGGCACCTTCTGCGGGTGTCACAGGACTGGGGTGACCCAGGACAGGTCCCTTTAGGCCCCGATGCTGGCGGTGGCTCTGTGCTGGGTGTGGCACAGAGCAGGGTCCCAGCTGTCCTCACTTCCTGCGCATCTCAGGGCTTTAGAGGGATGAGTTTGGGGGGCTTTGGGAGTGTGTTTGGAAGGGGCTTCTCAGCCCTTCACTCCTGAGTAGGGAGAGAGAAGTGACTTGAGGAAAGAGGGGAGCAATTGGGCAGAGCAAAGCTGCTGATCCCTGCCTGATGTAACCTGTGGGCTCGGTGTCCTTGTGCTCCTGGCATCCCCATGTTCCCAGTGTCCCTATGGTGTCCATGCTCCAGCATCCCCGGGCACAAGGACCCCCAGTGATGCCCACTCACCTTTTTCTCCCCCCATCATGCAGGAACTGTGGCTGAGCCAGAGACGATGACTGCGGAGAGCACCGAATCCAATGGGCCCATGCGAGAGCAGGAGCAGGGGGGGGCCAAGGCACCAGTACCCCCCGTCCCACCACGGCGCCGGGGCCGCCACCTGCGGCGCAAGGCCCCGACAGAGCCCCTGCTGAAAGGGCAGCTCCGCATGCGCTCACCGGCGGGAGCCTTCGTCATGGTGGGCATCTCGGTGGTCCTGGTGGGCATGACCATTGCCGTGGTGGGCTACTGGCCTCACCGGGGACATGGGGCCACCGGGGCCAGCACGGGGAGCGCCAGTGTGGTGGAGGACGTGAGGAGGGAGGGGGCGGCCGGGCGGCACGTGCCCCACAGTGAGAAGCTGAAGCTGATCGGCCCTGTCATCATGGGCATTGGGCTCTTCATCTTCATCTGCGCCAACACGATGCTGTACGAGAACAGGGACATGGAGACCCGGCGGCTGATGCAGAAGGGGCTCTACAGCCTGGCAGTGGGGCTGCCCGAGGGGACCAGCCCTGAGGATGGCCACTGCCAGCGTGGGGACATCCAGCCCTTCTCCAAGGCCAATGCTGAGTGTGTGGAGGGCTGTTACCAGGTGGACCTGTCCTGTCAGCCCTGCCCTGGCCCCGGCAGCAAGTGGTGTGACTGCTATGGCCCCAACCGGCTCCAGACCATGGCCGAGTTCCTGCAGCACCCGGCAGCTTCCCCTGCAGCCTCTCTCCACAGCCTCCGCTCCACTGAGGTCAACCTGAGCCTCCCATGCGGCGCTGGAGCTGAGTCCCTCCTGTCCTCGGCCGTGGGTGCCTTGGCACTGCCCATCATCAAGCTCAACAACTGCTTGCTGGACGGGGCAGCACGGGGGGCTGGTGGGAGGGCAGAGAGAGGCTCTGCTGAGCATCCCCCCAAAACACCACAGCTCTCCCGGGTTCCGCTTTGCATCGGCAGCAGCACCACGCCCTGCAGCCAGAACGGTGGTGATGGTGATGGTGGCCACACTGTCATCAGCATGGATGGCAGCTGTCCCGGCGCGGAGCCGCTGGTGGAGCTCAGCCCCAGCATGCACCTCCACACTCCTGGACACTCCAAATCCCTGGACCTTGGCCGGCCGGGGTTGCTGCTGGTGGCCCCCTTCAAGGACCGTAAGAACCGGAGCTGGCCCCGGCTGGACCACATCAGCCTTGTGGGCTGCGCCAGACTGGAGAGGACTGGCGAGTCCTCGGACAGGCTGCTGGAGCCCAGCCAGCCCCCAGGCCGGGGCGAGCCCCGCCCCAGCTCCTGGCTGGTGGGGATGGAGCAGGGCACGCGGGTCTGATGTCCCCAACACCTCTGGGGACTGTAACATTCCAGTCCCTCATCCTGGCCCCCAGCACCCACCAGTGACCCCAAAACCCCACATCCAGGAGGGGTTTGGGGGCAGCGTTTTTAAGCCAATGCCAAGAGGAAGGTCCTGACCCTCTGTTCCCGGGAGAGGGCTCGCTTAGGGTGAGATGTCTTTCCAGGTAGATGCCCTTGGCCTTACAAGCCCTTCTCCTGGTGGCTTTTCCAGAGGAGTTCTTGCTTTGAGACCCCACACAAACTGTGGGATGCGGACATAGGGGCAGGTGAAGTCTCACCAGCCCCCACAGCACTTTATTTCAGCAGGGTTGGGGTGGGGAGATGCTTGAGGGGGGTGGTGTCCCCTTGTTCAGCCTCAACCCACCAGAAAATTTGCTTGGCCAGAGCACGTAGGCCCGATGGGGCTATTAAATATTATCTGGATGCCATGTGGTCCTGCCTTGCCTCCTCCTGTTGCCTGTGGGATGCTTGAGAGGGGCAGCACCTGCTGCAGTCAGTCCAGAGGGTCTGTGAGACCTTGTGCCCCCACCCAGGCTCCACTGGAGAAGGGATGCTCCATAACCAGCTGCTCAACATTCACAGGATGAAATTATTAGCACAAGGTTTGGGATTTTTATGGGGAGAAGGGATGTAAAAGGTGCCCAGGGAGTTGCAGGCAGTGAGCAAGGTGCTGCTGGCCACCTGGGGTGCAGCAATTCAAAGAGCCTCTCGGTGAATCTGGGTTTGTTTGTGCTGGTTTTTGGTAAGATGAAGGATGCAGGTGGTGGGAGGAAGGATGTGAAGGGGCAGAGAGGTGGGGGAGTGTTGGTGGTGGTTTTGCCAGGTCCTGTTTGGTTCCATCCTGTTTCCTGGTGCCTGCTGGATGCAGAACAGGAGCTGTACGGGATGAGGCCAGAGAGGCAGCCTCAGCACTGGGGTGGAATCCTGGAGAAAAGGGAGCTGGAGCTTTATCTCACCCCTCTCTCAGGCAGGAGGAGCCCCAGATGCCAGGGCGCATGGAAGGATGGGTCAGAGTGATAGGATGAGGACAGCTCTGCTCTCCAGCAACTCAGGAGGCTTCAAAATGGCTGTGGCAGCCTAGAGCGGATCTATGCCTTTTGCCTTCCCAAAACCAGGGTCTGTTGGGATGGCTGAAATCTCTTTTATCTGTATGAAATGTCTGGATAGGGGGTTATTCCTGTCTCTGCTTCTCCCTCTCTGGTCTGAAGTGAACACGGAGTGTCAGGCCTTGCAAACTTTGGGAACAACGTCCTTCTCCAGATCAAAACATCCCAGCAAAATCACTTGGAAATTGTGTTTTCTACCCCAGCCCCCTCTTCTCCCAAAAAGCAACCCCCTACAGTGTTTGGGGGGAGGGGAGGGGGGGGGAGCAGAGGAAAAGCTTTACAGGGAAAAGCTGTCTCTGTTTGCAATGCCAGCCCTCCCAGAGAGCTTGAGTACAGCTTCCCCCTGGGCAGGGAAGAGAGATGGGACCAACAGCTGCAGTTTGGGGCCAGTTGCATCCCAAAGGATTCTCTGGGAGTGATACCAGCCCAAGCTCAGCTATTTATTTGGCCACTTAATCTCAACATTATTTTAGGCACTGATTCAAACAACAACAAGAAAAAGTTGCCATCAGGGTCTGCCTGGGAGCAGCATCCCAGGGGAAGTGCCAGAAGGTTGTTTTTGTCTGAAAATAACTTTTTACTTGGGCTTAACTAGCTGCAGCCAGAGCTGAGGCTGGGCCCTGGGCCATGCTTTGGGAACTGGCAGCAAGAAATTGGAGCCCAAAATGCACGAGAAGCTACTGGGGGCATTTTTTTTTAATTTTCCCCCTTTGTTTTCTGGCTGAGGCTCAGTCTAGTGGTGGGAAATAGCTGGATCACAGGGGAACCTGCCTGAACCATGTGCCTGCACCAGCATTGTCCTCCTGCTCCATCCTCCTCCTGCTCCATCCTCCTCCTGCCCTATCCTCCTCCTTCCCAGCTCAACAGCATCCTCCAGGGGAAGCATTTCTGAGTCACACAGGGATCATTTCAAAATGCAAAGCAGCTTGATTAATTAATCTGGCAGGGTGAGGAGCCCTGTGCCTTCTCCAGGGAGTGCAGCATCTGTGCATCCCTCATCTTCAGCTCCACCTGTGGACACCATTCCCACAGTATTTGTAGGATTTTAGCAATGCTGGTTTCACTGTATGGATGCAGAGTATACTGTCCTCACAGTGTGCTGGGAATGAACTGGGCAGGGATGAGGCTGGGTTAGAAACAGGAAAAAGAAAGTAAAAGTATACACCCTGGATGGATCCCTCCACTGAGTGCTTGGTTGCAGAGCTGTGAAGTGGAACAACCCTGGAAGCCCTGGAGATGTCACACTGTGCAGCCTGTGAAGGGCAGTGCTTGGTGATCTCTTCTGTCCTGCTCAGGAATAGGCTGGATACACTATGGACTAAATATCCAGCTGTTGTTACCCCCCAGGGTATCCTACCCCAGGAGGTGGCCACTGCGGGAGGAATTCCTACTTACAAACAGAAGGGGGATTTCATCAAAAGCACCAGCAAAGAAAACTGGGGGATTGTCCCCAACACCAACATGTCCAGGCTGATGAGGACTGACCCTGGGGGTCCCTTGGAACAGAGGATGGAGGCTGGAGAGACCAAGGGCCATTGCAGTTATCCCCCACCACCAAAAGACCTCTCCGTTGGTGCACGTCCACAGGGCTGCTTAGTTTTTATCCATTTATCCAAAAATGGATAAAATGGGGAAAATGGATTTAGGGAACCACTATGACAGGCTGTATGTGGGAGATGTGCCCTGGGGAGGTGCAGACCCTGCCGGTGGCTGTAAGAGTCTCTTATGCCCAGGCACACCCCAGTAGTGCCCTCCAGACCCTGCCAGTGGGTCTCCAGATTTGCTGCTGAGAGACCTCTGTCCTCAGGGAGCACAACCACAGCAAGGGACAATCACTCCCCGATACTGCTCAGCCGTTGGCTGGTTTGCAGCTCTTTCTCCTCTTCCTCCTCCTCCTCCTTCCCCTGCAGTGGGGCAGGTCACAGACATGAATCTGCTTGGCTGGAGAGCCCTTCCTTAAGATTTAAGGTCTGTGGGAAGGCGAGGGCTCTGCTCCCAGTGCGCACTTGCAGTTCAGCCAGGAGTGAGTGATCCTGGCCATAAATCTCCTGCCGAGGTGCCGGGAAGATGACGCGTAGGGGACAGTGTGACCTCTGCTGGGTGAGTGTGGCTTCTGCCCTCCAAGGCTAAAGAGGAGCGGTGTGAAGGGTGTGGTGGGTGTGCTCCCCGGGTCTGTAACACCCTGGGCCCTTTCGGCAGGGGGCTGATTTCAGTTGCTTTATTTTTAAAAAGGGCATAAGTGTGATACAAAATGCCTCTCTGCATTAATGAGCCTGCACTGAGCCAAAAGGCACACATCCTAGTGCTTCCCTGGTGCTCCCAGGGGAGCTGGAATGGGGCTGGAGCTGGGGTGAGTTTGGGAGTAGTTGCTTAATTTTTTTTAATTTTTTTTTTAAATTCGTTGTGTTTTTGGGGATGTCCTGTATAGGCTCCCTGGCAGCCAAGGCTCTGCACATTAATCCTACTATGGAAATGGGCTGAGCAATGTGGGATGGATCCCCCTGGGGCTGGTCCTGGATTGAAAGCCAGGGTTCCCTCAGTGTTGTCAGCATCTATGTGATGTGTCCTGACAGCCGAGCACTGGCACGGGGCTGAAGCCCAAAGCTCTGGGGTTTGGCTTCGAGCCCATCAGGGACCACTGCCTGTGCTGGGGGCAGAAAGCAAAAGATGCCCATGGATCTGCAGGAGGCTGCTGTGGTGCTTCCCTGGGTGGTTGGGGATGGAACAGGGATGAATCGAAGGCCATTGACCCAGCTGCTGCAGGACCTGAAGTGATTCCCCACCTGGTTTTGGCTTTTGTGCCTCAGTTTCCTCAGTGATGGAGCTCAGCCTGTCCAACCTGGCCTATTGCCAACATAATTCCTCCCCTTCAACCTTTCTACTCTGTTTATCTCATACCCTGGGATGAACAACCCTGGGCTCTCCCAGCTGGGAGTGATGGGGTTGCCCTGCTGCTGCCCAGCTCCCACAGCAATTCCCCCTGGAGGCCTGAGAGCAGCCCTGATCCTCCAGGAACACGACTGGCTGCTGAGCCCCAATAACAGGAGGAACAACCTGAAAATAGCCTGAACTGGAACAAGCTGGAGACTCAATGGGAACTTTCTCCTCCTGATGTGACAGCTGCTCCTCTGGGTTGAGTTCTGAGATGGAGACATGAGGAAGGACCAGGGATGGGTGATGAAGGGAAGCAACTTTTGTGGCTTCTTCCCAAAGGATGGGACCTTCAAGACAAAGTCATTGTCTTTGGTGTGGGATCTGTGGATTGGAGTGGGTGCAGGGCCACCCAGGAGTGCAGATTCTGCCTGCCAGCAGCTGCTGCCTCCTGCCTGGCTAGGACAAGGGGTTGGGGTTTTATTTATTTACATCTGGATTGCCGTGGTGTTTGTTTGCCTGACATTTTCCCTTTTACCCAGGCGAAACGCCACAGGCAACATTTTCACACCCCCTCCTGCTCTGGCTGTGAGTTGGATAAAGGCACCCTGGGCTTGGGACACCCACCCAGAGGGGCTACAATGGGGGGAGCTTTAAGGGAAAGCCTTTCCAGGCCTCTGGGATGGCCCCAGACAGTGCTGAGCATCGAGGTGTCCCTGTGCTTTTATCATGGGGAAATGAGCTGAAGACACTTTTCCCCTGAGCATTTTGGATGGGGTTCCAATGTCCCCTCTGCTGGGGTGTCCCTTCACTAGCGATGGGAACACTCCTGCCCAGCAAAGCACCATGGTTTGGGTGGATAGGCAATGTGGGACCATATCCCTGGTGCCACTGACATCCCCGCAGTGTGTCCAGGACAGGGATATGCCAGAAGCCCCTTGGGAACCATCAGCCCCATGTCCCCTCCCTGTTAGTCCCAAGGCTGATGATGGTGTTTCTGCCGGGACACACTGGTGCAGTCCAGCACAATCCTGTGCTGTTGTTAGAGCTGGTAGCTATGGGACCACTGGGACCCACAGGAGCCTGACAGAGCTTGGAGCTGCTCCCCAGGTGATGCTCAGTAGGGCCAAGAGTGGGAGCAGGTGATGACATCTTGGCCACGGAGCAGGGGACTGACACCCAAAGTGCATTGAGCAGAGGGATGAAGCCATTTCTTGGTTGGTTGTCCCCAGATGTGATGGTTTTGGGGCTGTGCTTTGTACCCAGCCATGACCTCTCACACCAGTGCATTGTCTGAAAGTGCTGGGCCTGCCTCAGGCCCCACTCCCCGGAACAGGGCTGTTTTTGGCATGACCCTGCTGTGGCTGGGGAGGGCAGGAGCCTGGGAGATAACGGGACAAGGCTCTGCCGCAGAGCTGTGAATGAGTCCTGTTGCTTTGACACTTATGGGAAAGCAGCTCCAGTAGTGGCAGTTTCCCAACTCTCCAGGGTCAGTTTCTGAGGCTCCTTGGTAATTTTGGCTTTACACGACACTGAGATTTAGTACTTGGAAGCAAACTGTTCAGGGTGAGGGTGGAAGACGTGATGGCTGTCTGAAGCAATGGGAATTCAGAGCTTTTAGCATGACATGCCACGTGTCACCCTTCTCTTTCTGCCTGTTAGGGAAACTGAGGCACAGGGAAGTACCAGAGCCAGCCCCTGGGCTGCCCCTGCCCCCAGGGAAGCTCTTCCCAGCCAATTTGCAGTCTCCAGCTGCCCTAACTGGGCCATGTGGCTCTTGTTCTCTGTCAGGCCTGCAGCCAAGATGCCCTGTCAGCTTTTTGTGCCTTATTTCTGTCCCTCCTAAAGCTGCTGCAGCCAGAAAAAAAATAAGATAGGACCAAAATATCGATGGATTTGACATTTCCCCCCCCTCGAGTCACACTCATGGTTGGGCAGCTGCTGCTGAGCACAGACTTCACCTGGGCTCACTACAAATTCCACAGCTCAAAGGAAGGTTTAATATCAAGTGATGCTTCTTTGGGGCAAAGTTGAACTCCAGGAATTGCTTCTGGCCCTTTTGCAGGCTTTGGTCCCACATGTGACCACACTGGCAACTGTTTAAAGAGTCTGAAGGCACCAAGAGCCCAGGGAAATGCTGACCCAGGGCTGGGAGAGCTTTGGCACCATCGTAGCTACATTTGAGGGCTTTAGTTTAGGCTGGTAAAACCAAGTCACCACAATGCCAGGCTAAGGAGACATACCTGGAGGAAGGTGAGAAGGAGGAAGAGAATTCAGCACCAGGGAGACAGTTTTGTTTGAAAATTTATTGAAAAATGCAATACAAGAAGCAATACTGAACACTTAGGTCTGCCTAAACGCTAGGGCAACTTTCCCTTTGATTCACTATGAAAATCCAAAATAACAGCTCCCATCACTAGTTGATCTAGAAAGTTTTGCCAACTTTAAAAGTTCCTATTTTTATAAAGAGTGTAAATGCCTAACCTAGACAATTCACAATTGCCTTAAAAATTTTACAAAGCTCCTTCATCTTCTCAGCTAAATTATTTATTTTTTTAGTTTTTTACAAGTTTCATCTCTAAGGCTGGGACACTACCACCTCTTAAGGTAATTGTACAATTAGGAAAATCAGCAAACCACAGTATATTAAAACCAGAAATCAGTCAGTCCTTTGCTAACACATCTTTCTTGGTCAGGGATTGCTATTGGGCAACCTGAGCTGCCGTTCCAGTTTAATGGAGAACAGGAGCTCCTTGCCTTCCTTTCTATAAAAACATTCATTCATATATAAATAGCTTCCATATAATGTATATTATACAATCAAGACAGTCTCTGGGTGAATTTGTGGAGTGGGAAGAGCTGGGAACATTCATATAAATAGACCTTACTTAGCTGGTTTGTCCCTAGAGCTGACACAGCATGCTCAGAGCCAAGGATTTTAAATCCCACCAGAGGTGGAATGGGAATGGGCAGCCCCACCACAGCCTTGGCTGAGGGTGAAAGAGAAGCTGCTTCTGCTTTTAACTTGTATCTTCTTCCCAGGCTCCCATCCAGCTCCTGGGCTTGGGCACTATGTTGGCAGGAGCAGGGCTGGAAACCCCTGAGGTCAGACAGCAGGTGATGGCAGAGGGCACATGAGGCCATGACTTGTTTAAATTGTTCCAGGAGAAGCTAGAACTCAGCAGGGGGAACTGTGAAAATGGACAACCTGGAAACACCCACCCAAAATCCAGGGAAAAAAATAAAAATAGGGTTATTCTAGTCTATGGGCCCTTTAACAAGGGACATCTGCAGCCACAGTGAGCACATCCTTTTGGAGAGGAACCACCTCTCCTGCCAGCAGGTTTCTGACCCCAGAAATCTCCTGCTTGGGGTGTTTTGTCCAACTCATCGTGCTCAGGGCATGGGACACCCCAAGGGAACACCCAGGGACCACATTCCCCTAAATTCTCCTGACAGCCAGGTGCCTTTAAGTGCTATGGACAAACTTAATTTATCACACTGGCTCTGCCCAGAAATTCCTCTCAGCCACTGCTCCACATGCCTCTTCACTCCTCAGGTGGCTGTTACAAGTGAAAACGAAAGACTGAATGGCAAGGAACTCAATTCCCAGAAGAAAGGACAGTGCCAGAGGGTGCTCAGCACGGTGGGTGTTTAAGGCAAGCATTACCTGACTAAGTTGAGGACAGCAGAGACACAGACCCCTTTCAGGGCTTGTGTGACAGAGTAAGGGCTTTTCAGACATGGATAGGAAGACTTCATCTCTGCACTACAGCCCAGGACTCCCTAAATCCCCAGCCCAAATGCCCTGAGGGAGGCAGAGCATCCCAGGAGGAGACCCTGCATCAGAGCAGCCCAGAGGCAGCTGCTGGCATGGGAAGGCTGGAGGCTGAGCAGGACCCAGGGCCAGCAAGGCTCAAACAGAGCCAAAATCCAGCAGCTCCAGCAGAGTCTCCAATCAATACTGACAGCTTAATTAAAATTGCACCTGAAGCTGAGAAGCTGCACCAACCTCCAGTGTAGTTCAGTTTGCAGAACTGTTGCAGCTAAACAGTGGAGCTATTGCAGCCTGAGCTAAATCCAGTGACTTCTGAAATATGTTATTCAAATTTTAAACCGGAGAGCTTTTTTCTTTATTGCCATTTTCTTCCCAGCCTCACCTGAGGAGCAGAGCACTCCCTGCCCTCAGCTACCACTGTGCCACACACTATATATGTATATTTATACATGAAAAAAAAAAATAAAATCACAACCTCAAGTGGACTAAAATATTCACAAGTGTCTGGGCAGACTCTTTATAGAGCTTGGTTAGTTTTTTGCTTCTTAAATCTTGAATTTAAATAGTGGAAGGACAAACCAGGCAAGAATATTCCCACATAGCTGAGAGAGCAGCAATGGGAGCACATCCAGCCCCTGAAATCATGTTTTTGCATCACCCCTCTGTGCTGGAGGCACAGCCTCCTCTAAGCTCAGCCTCAAGATACAATCACCCTGATACTTCACTCCAGCAAGGGGGTCACAAAGCCAAATCCAGACACTCAGGCCAGCATGGAGGAGGGAATGTCAACACCTCCCATGTGGTTTAGCTCTATCACAACCAGCAACACCCGACACCTTCTAAAATTCCTTGATCAGCCTCTCCAAATACAGCTTGCAGGCCTAGGAAGAATTGTCTAAAGGAGTTTAAATTAAATTATAGTAGGATACACGCTCTGGGAAATGGGTAATGTGTTCAGCTTTAAATAGCACTGTGAGGGGAGGACAAAAACCCAACCCGTGACTTACAAAAGAAACCCCTCCCTTATTTAAAAATCATCAACACAAACAACTGAAAAACTGACATCGAAAAGCTCAGTTCCTGTGACTGCTGCACAAGCCTACCTTAATAGCATCCCAAGTCCAAATACCTTAAACACACACTTCTAAGGGTTTTTTAATTTAATGGCATCTAGAAAACACAAACAGGTGGGGAGCATTCAGCAGAGACACACAGGAAGAAGGCGAGATGCTATCACAGCCCTCTTAAAGCTCTAAAATTCACAGTATAAGATACTTGAAGCAACTTCCAGTATTCCTTAAATCTAGTCAACTATTCAGATGTGTGCATAGGCTACACCACAAAACCCTACTGTGATCACACATCAGGGCTGAAACCCAGTGGGGAGGGAGCTCAGAGCAGCCCAGGGGTTGCAGCAGGGCTGGAGCTCCCCAGAGCAACAAAAATAATCCAGAGGCAATCGAAAATGCTGCACAAAGTCTGACTCTTTAAATTGACTCTCCTGGAAGAAGGACCCATGGCTTTGTGAAGGCGTGTACAGATCCCACACTGGAATATGCACGAATACAGCTCCATTATCCCTGACAAGGCGGAGGGAATACATGTTAAAACAGGGAGCCCCAGAGCCCTGTGAGGTGGAATTCTGTGTCTGAAGAGGCTTTGTGTGAGAGGGAATGCAAAATTGAAAACCTGTAAAAAATATTCAGTACAGTTAGAAATATGGCATATTTCTGTCACAATAGATATAAAAAAACCCCATCAACAAAACAAAAGCTTAAATCCAATAGGATCCAGTGGAGTCTGGAAAAATCCCAAGTAAAATGTCAAAGCACAACTCTTAATAAATGATATGAATGTCTCTGAGTGTCAAGTCTGAAATCCGAGGTCTTTGTGCTCCAGGTAGTTTCTTGGTAGTTTTGCTGGGTTTCTTTTTCCTGGTGTTGTCCCAGGCAGGAACGTTTCCTGGCAAGAAAGGAAGAGGGTAAGTTACAGCTACCAACAGCTGTCTCTTCCTGCTGGAAGAGACAGGAATCTGCCTCCCTGAAGTGGCTGGGAACCGAATTCAGGTGAGTTACCACCAATGGCAGGTGAGAAGTGCCTAAAGGGGCTCCAGGAGAGGGACTTTGCACAGGGGCTGGGATTAACAGGACAAGGATGCCACAGGGCACAGTTAGATGGGATGCTGGGAATAAATTGTTCCCTCTGAGGGTGGCGAGGCCTTGGAACAGGGTGCTCAGAGAAGCTGTGGGTGCCCCCGGATCCTTGGAAGTGTCCAGGGCCAGGCTGGATGGGGCTTGGAGCAGCCTGGGATAGTGGAAGGTGTCCCTGCCATGGCAGGGGTGGCACTGGATGGGCTTTATGATCTCATCCAACCCAAACCATTCCACGATTCTGTGATCAGTGGCATGGGGCAGGATGGGCTTTAAAGCACTAAGGCACAGCCAAAGCTCCTGGATTCCTGTAGCAGCTCCTTCCCAAACTTATAAAAAATGTAGAAAATGGGATTTCCAGGCAAGCTTGGGGTCTAGCTCAAGGCTTATTGGACACTGATGTGGGCAGGGGCCTATGTGGCACCTACGGCTGCTCCATGTGCTCCCTGCACGTCATAGATGTTTGGGAGGGCAAAGTAGCCTCATGACAAGGGCTGTGTAGCTTTTAACCCATTTGGGCTCATTTCCACAGGATTAGTCTGTCTGACTGCCTCATCAGTCTCCGTGGATTTAACAGTAACAGCCTGAGCAGGACACGGCAGAGAACAATGATCATTTTACTTCAGCTCTGACCCTATCTACCCAAATCTCCCGTGCACAGAGATGAATCACCCCCTGCCACCACCTGAGGTGGTCTCTCTACTCACACAGCCTACTCCTCTGCGATCTCTGTCTCCTGGTGCACAACTACTTTGGTCACCGACATGTCTGGGTGCTGTTCCTTGGCAGCCTTGATCGCCTGTGCCAGGACCTGCAGGACAGCATGGGAGAGCACAGGTTAGAGTGTGTGAGAGCATGGCACCCACCATCCCCAAGGGCACAAGAACCTTCTAACTCCAGGGTGTAAAAAAGAAAAGTGGATGCACTTGATAGAATTACAGAAGATCCCAAGTTGGGAGGGACCCATCGGGATCATGCAGTCCAGTCCAGACCCCCCAACATTCCCACCCTGGGCATCCCTGGCAGTGGTTTCCAAAGGCTCCTGGAGCTCTGGCAGCTTCGTGGCCGTGCCCATTCCCTGGGCAGCCTGGGCAGTGCCCAGCACCCTCTGGGGGAAGAACCTTTCCCTGATCTCCAGTGTAAACCTTCTCTACCACAGGGAATAGAGATGGGAGCTGCTCCTCAGGAGGAGCTGCAGCCCCTGCTGAGCTCTGCCCTCAGTGTCCTCTGCTCCACCTGAACACACCAAGTACCTTCAGCCACCCCCTGTAGGGCCCCTCCTGATCCTTCACCATCTCCACAGCCTCCTTTGGAATCTCTCCATTGTCTCTATTTTAATTGTTTTAGGTCTTAAATTATGGTGCCCAACACTGCCCCCAGGACTTCAGCCACACACTTTGGTGACTTTTGGTGCTATTACATTATCTCTGAAAAGAAGAGCACTATTTGAAGAATACCCCCATCTCTGCACTGTGCCATGACAGAAGATGGATCAGAGCAATTAAGCATAACCTGCTTATTCTTCCAGCACATGTGATAGGCATTTTTCAGACATCTCAGACATTTTCTGTTGGACTTAATAAACTAGATCTTGTCAAAAGAATATTTTCCACTCCCACGATACTTGTGACTAAATTTAAATTCAAAGTATAATTCTCTGATGACAAAATCACCACTTCCAACATATGCAAGAGGCCAATGAGGCTGAGTCATCAGAAAGGTTTCATACAAAGCCAAAGTGATGTAACGCAGGTGCTGAGTGCTCTGAAATTACTTCTGGCACTATAGAGTAGCAATAGTGCTTCAAAGTTATGTGAAAATGAATGCAGATCAGCCAGATATCAAGGAAAACTTTAATTTCACTTTTTAATGGATTTTTTTAAAAGCCTACAAGTGTCCAATTCTGGAATCAAAACTTTGCTGCCAACATCAGTTTCAGAATAGAATTCAACTTTCCTGGCTGAGCTGCGTAATGTCAAAAAGGATTTTATTACTGATACAGAATCATGGAATAGCTTGGTTGGAAATGGACCTAAAACCTCACCCCATTCCAGCCCCTGCCATCAGCAGGGACATCTTCCTCTAGACCAGGCTGCTTTAGGCCCTGTCCAACCTGTACTTGAACATTTACAGGGATGGAGCAGCCACAGTTTTTAAGAATATGAAGTTCTATCTCTACCGCAGTAAAATTTCCCTGGGTCATTTTTTGGTGACACTGTCTTGGAACAGGCAGCCTGACTGATTTCTGCCAGCTCTGGGAAACTCTTCTGGATCATATCCACACTCCTACCTGGTCATGGTCTACATCTGCATCTCCTGTGATGACAATCCTCTTCTCAATCCGTGTCTCTGAAATACCACCTTTCACAGTCTAGAACAGAAGGAAAAGCTGCTGTTAGTGTAGAAGTGCAGAGGAGTTTGAGCTCGCTGGGGCTGTCTGTCTAAAGACAGTATCCAAAAATAGAGTCACCAAATAGTGCCGTTGTACTCAGCATTAGAGTCACGGGGAAAACTGCTGCTGCTCAAGGAAAAACTGTCAAAGTTATTTTTATAGCTGAGCCAGTGAAGAGCTTTTCCTCACAGTGCAGCTCTTCTTGCTGTCCCACAGGACAGTCAGAGTCCATGTCCAGACTGTGCTGCAATTAATGCACAATCCACAGATTTAACACAGGCAAAACTGAACCCCTTGCACTTTGCTCCAGGTACTAATCATGTATTTGAAAGGACCTTTCACAAACTTTTTTTTCCTCTCATTCATCCCTGCCCATCTCTCCACTAGACTGTTTAAATTGGTATTTTATGGTCCTCCCTGGTGTTACCTTGGTGATCTGGGTGGTGGTGGTGCTGCTGGTGGTTTCTGAAGTGATGGTCTGGGCAGTCAGCAGGATCCCAGCGTCTAAATCCCCATTGCCACCATCTGTCTGTGGGACACAAGAACAGGCCATCAGTCCCTAGCAGTGGGGACAGAAGGAGGGGCTCCACATCACCAGAGACAGCGGACAATCTGAGGGCAGCAGCTCCATCGTGGACCACAAGAGAAAACAAATCAACCTGTGCCTAGGTGCACAAGAGCTGGGCAGGTCTCTGAAAGCTCAAAGTCCCTGTACTTTAGGGGTGGAAAAGCACAGATGCTTCAGGGAGGTTCTGTGCCACCCCTCAGACCAGCAGAGCTGGGATGTACCCAAATCTGAGCACACTGCTGGCCCTGCAGCGCTGGTCATACCATCCATGCCTGAACCATGACAGGAGACCAAGGCAAACACCAATCCCAAATTCCACCTGCCTGCATCCATGGAGATCAACAAAGCCAAGAGCACAATCTGATTCAGAAAGTACTTGTCACCCTTCCTCCCTCCTGACAACACCCTGCACATCCCTCACTTTATGCTCTACAGAAGCAAAGAACATCCAGAGATCTGCTGAAGTAAGAATAACTTTTAGAGCTAGTTCTTGGATCTCATCCTGCCTGTGGTAGACCACTCAAGCTCTGCCAAAATCTGAAACTAAGTCATCCTGGCCAGCTCATCCTGGCCACGCTGTCCATGTCCCCACTGGGCAGTGTCCTGGCTCTGCACTGGGACAATATCAGGAATTACCACAAGGTGGGACCATTTTCCACAGTCTGGAAGAGATCTCGTGGTACATCACACCCTGTGCACACATGGCCAACTGATCCCGGCCCTGGAGATCACTTTTCTTTTCCATGTCCCAGTTAGAGCAAAACTCCTCTATGCACCTACACACTTGCTGAAAGCCAGAGCAATGCTCACCACCACTGCCTGAATAATCTCTATGATGCTGCAGTTGGGACAACGCTGAGCAGCCACAGCATTCCTTAGGAATCCCAAATCATACAATCACGAGATTGCTGCATCCATAACAACATCCCACAGCTACTTCACTGCAACAGCAGAGCATGGGCTGGTGCTGCCAACCACAGTGATGGCAAAGCCAAGCCGACAGAGGCTCCAAAATCTCTAATACATTAAGAAAGGCTGGGAGGGATGGAGGTGTTCAGCCCAGAGAAAAGAAGGCTCTGGGAAACTTTAGAGCCCCTCCAGGGCCTGAAGGGGCTCCAGGAGAGCTGCAGAGGGACTGGGGACAAGGCCTGCAGGGACAGGACACAGGGAATGGCTTCCCACTGCCAGAGGGCAGGGCTGGATGGGAGATTGAGCAGGAATTGTTCCCTGGCAGGGTGGGCAGGGGCTGGGCTGGAATTGCCAGAGCAGCTGTGGCTGCCCCTGGAAGTGTCCAAGGCCGGATGGGGCTTGGACTACCCTGGGACAGTGGAAGGTGTTCTTGCCCACAGCAGGGGGCTAGAACTGGGTGAATTCTTATGTTCCTTCCATCCCAAACCATCCTGTGATTCTGTGATTAAAACCTACACTAGACTGAGGATTCATTTTAACCTCAGCAATGAATCCATACCTGCATATCCTCTGCTTTGTAACATTGCTCCACTAAGATTTTTGCTTTCCAGTCACCACATAGCCACTGAGGTTGTATTTTATACAAAACATTTGGTGTTTAACAACCATTTCAGTCTAGAAACCTACGGATAACCAAATAATTTATAAACCAAGTTCTGAAGAGACATAAACCACCTCTTTGGGGGAGCTGGAAAAATAAAACAAGGCATCTATTGCAGAAAAAAAAGGCCAATTCAGGTTAACTTTGTACAGAGAGATCCACATCCTGAAGCCACCAGTGGCTGAAGATAAATTGTTTGCAAGCACATATTGAAAAAATCTTAACTGTTCAGGGATAGCAAAACCACTGCTCCTCTAAAAGTATCAAATGCACCTAGAAATGGTGTCCAC
Organism: Cyanoderma ruficeps; assembly: GCA_008694505.1. Taxonomy (NCBI): domain Eukaryota; kingdom Metazoa; phylum Chordata; class Aves; order Passeriformes; family Timaliidae; genus Cyanoderma; species Cyanoderma ruficeps. Next base: position 219,426 of record VZDJ01000274.1, on the reverse strand, counting down.
AGCATCAGTTAATGCCGTGCTTCATTCAGATGCACAGAGACAGGCAGGTGCTGCTGTCTCATCCTGAGGATTTGGAAACAAAATGTTTTACTTGTGTCTAATTAAGCACCTAGGAAATTTATCAGAACACACCTTACCTGTGCAGCTTCATAAGTGATGGTCTTTGTCTCCGTGTGGACAATAGGGACTTCTTTTGTGGGAATTTCACTTTTGGCGGTGCTGGACATGTCAGAGATGGTGACAGTCTGTGTCTTCACTAGCGGGGGCTGTGAGATAGGGTTAAAAACATCTTGTAAACACCCAGTTCCCACCTTCACATTCTGACTGGGCTGCTGGCAAGTGTTCTGACACTGATCTGATAAAAGCACTGTGGGAACTAAGGTCAGCCTGGAAATCTTTGGGTTTAAGTCTCTGGAACCACACACTGCTCTGAGGCCAGAGATCAGGCATGAGGATTAGACAGGCAGCAAAATCCTCCAGCCCTTCCTCACACCGTGGGCTCTGGTCAGCCCAAACCAGATATTAAAGGTCAAATGGGTGTGTCACAACATCATAAACACTGTCTCCACTGTTTTCTAACTTTCTAATTACCAGAAGCTCATTGCCAGCTGCCAGGAGATGACTCTCATCATCTGCTGATGCCAGTGTCAGGAATAGCACCAACCCTGGGCACACAAAGACTTGATCACAGTTGAGCAGCTTTATCCTGACCTCAAGAGCAACACTGTGTTGTTAAAAATCCTCATCAGATCTTACCCTTTTATTAAATCAATGTCAGATAAAACAGAAAGAAAAATAAGGGTGGAGAGAAATCAGTTGTTCCACCACCTGATGATTATCCAGAAGAAGACAGAGTGAGTTCAGAGCCAGTGCTTTCCCAGAGGGCTTGATTTCTGCCACCATTGCCAACCCTATCATATGCCACCGTGATCATTAGCAGGGAACAGGCATCTATTGAACCAAAAGCAACACCACTGGAGCAGGCAAAAAAACCCTCTCAAAGTGGGAAGCACATAGGGACACACTGGACAGCATCTCAAAGTTGCTCTGCTGTGCTGAGGGTCAGCCACCAGTCCAGCCAGAGCCACCAAAATCCTTAAGGAGCTAAAATTACCCGGTTTTTGAGCCTAAATATTGCCTTTTTGTGGGAATGCCACAGGATGCTTCAGTCCAAGAAAAGGGCATTGCACCGCAGACATTGTATTTCATGCAAAGATAAATTGAGAGGGACTTGTATTTAATGCAAAGACAAATTAACAGTGGTTCATATTTAATTCAAAGATCAACTGAGAGGGGCTTATTGCACTTATTGCGGGAGATTCACCAGCTCATTAGCTCCAAGCATGAGTCCAAGCCAAGCAAACCCAACTCCTCTGTGGGTCTGTGGCATCTGCTTGCTGCAGTGCTCCCACTCCAAAGGTAGCTGGGGTGTGGGGTGCAGGAGCTGGGCTCACTACCTGAAAGCAGCAAATGAGCTCCGGCAGCCCGTTAGGAGCATCTGGATTGGGACACTCGCCATGTGGCTTTCTAAAGGCAAAGCTGTCTTCACCATCCTCTGCCACCTCCTCCTCCTCTCCTCCCCAGGGCTGCCGGGGAAGTGCGGCAGGGCTGGAGGGGGGCTCCGGCTCAGAGAGCTCCGAGTCCTTCTCCACATCCACACAAACCCCCTTTCCACATGTCAGGTCCTCCTCGCTGGTGGAGCGGCTGGGTACCGCCTCCTCCTGCTCCTCCTCCTCTTTCTCCTCCTCCTCGATGCTTAGGGAGCAAGCACCAAAGTGCCAGCTGGGAGAAGACTGTGAGGTGGGTGGCACTGGAGTCTCACTAAAAACTACCGACTGCTTTGAGCCCTCCCACGAAAAGCCAGTGTTAAAACTGCTCCACTCTGCCACTGCAGCCACATCCTCTTGGGAGAGAAAGTCACTCATTTTCTAAAAAGAAATGGATACACAAAAAAAGCCAGGGAGAGAGAGAGAAAGAGAGCAGGGAGTTAAGGAGAGCTGGATGTCAAAAGGAAACAAGGCAAAACATCAGGTTCTTATCATATCTTCTTATCTAATCATCTTCAGTAACACATGCAACAGTGGGGTTGGACACTGGAAAACCTCGGTGCTGTACCCAGGGCATTTACTGACACAGCCTTCCCGGTACATTAATAATCCACTCTCTTAAATTTTAAGGAATTAATATGAAAACAACACTCTGCACCTAGAGCAAGAGCCACTACTAAGTGCTTTTTGCTCAGTTTGGAATAATTTCAGTGTATCAAGTGGGAACTTGTGCACATCCAAAACTTCCATGGGCAATAAAACCCACCCACTACTCCAAAACCATCCCCTGATTCTGCTTTAACTCCTTGAAACTTCTGTCTCACTTTCTAACAAGATTCCCTCAGCAATAAAAAAACTGTAATTTATGCTTAAAATATGAGGCCTGAAGCCTGTGAGTTATTTAGTATGATTCATTTTTTATACCCCAGAGGCTTTCACTTTGACTGACCACCTCTCATGGCATAGCTCAATGGCAGGGAAAGAACAGGAGATACTTTATGTAGGAACAAATAGATGCTTTTCTTAGTAAAATTTCAAGGAATTACTCTTCCCCCATTTCTCATGGGTATTTTTCAGTTCTCTGCTTCTTTATGTTGCAGACAGGTTAGCTGTTAGATTTCTATTTATTAAAATTTTCATCCTCTTGTGCTTCTCTTAAGTTGTTGGGATATTGCTTAGCAAAATGCATTTAATAGGAGTGGAGGGAATAGGTTATTTCCCCTCACAGGGGAAGGTTATTTCTGATCCAAACCCACTTTCACATGTTTCTCCAATGGAATATTTAAGGGGAGACCTCAAGGCAGTTTGCAGCTTCCTCCTGAAGGGCAGCTCCAATCTCTGCTCCCTGGGACAGGGCCAGCACCCAGGGCACGGCTGGAGCTGGGCCAGGGCAGGCTCAGGCTGGAGCTCAGGGAAAGGTTCTTCCCCCAGAGGGTGCTGGGCACTGCCCAGGCTCCCCAGGGAATGGGCACGGCCCCGAGGCTGCCAGAGCTCCAGGAGCCTTTGGACAGCGCTCCAGGGATGCCCAGGCTGGGATTGTTGGGGGGTCTGGGCAGGGCCAAGGGCTGGACTGGATGATCCCTGTGTGCCCATTCCCACTCAGGGTATTCTATGATATCATATCCAGATCCTACATTCATGTCCTAAGACAAGACCCTACATTGCAATATTCCACAAAACAGAACATGAAAGGGGTTATCAGGTGTATACAGCCATGTCTTAGTGGTTTAAGACTTGAATTTATAGACTGCCAATATCCTAACCTTCCCTTAACTACAGATGCTAAACCTTGCAAATTATTCATGGGACCTTGACAAGACACAGCTCATCTTCTGGGGTTTAATGGAACATGTCTTAGGAATGAGATTTCCTTACGTAAAAGCTGGGGCACTACTCAGCCAAGAAAAGAATCACAGATAAAATGAAGAAGATTAAGCAGCTACGCAAACAATGATGTATTTAAGAGGCAAAAATCTGTATACAGTCAAAACAACCTCCCAGTTCCCCTTCCAGACAGGTAAAGCAATTTGCATTTTGGAAGCATCTCATATGACAGATGCATAAAGGAATGGAGAGCTGGAATGGAGCCTGTGCTGTGCGTATTCTGGTCACCAGTAGAGCCAAGTGCAGAAGCAAACATGCAAGCTGGAAAGACAGAATGAAATCCTGATAAGATCAACTGATCAGAAGCACTTTTTGCCTTGCCTTCCTATCCCACTCATAAGAAGATAAACTAATGGGAAGGTATTCGTTTCTAGATAAGGTTATCTATGTAAAACTCTGGTAGGAATTTCAGCATTTGTTACAAATTCTGATCTTATCAAGATTTGTTTTAAATTGCAAATGCAAAAGCATCCCCATGTTTAGGGCTCAGATTTGCAGAGTTCCAAGCTCACCTTGAGACCCAGGAAACCTGACAGGTGCCTGGACTGCCAACTACTCATTTCCAGGGACACAGCCCTAAACCAGTGAGGTCTAAATCAAGCACAAAGCAGTCAAACACAGAGTCAATTAAATACAGGACAGGATGCAATGACCCAGAAGAAACAAACTGACCCAGATATGAATGCAACTAAAGCACCACCCTTGAAATACAAATCTCTGTGCCCCTGAAGATACAGCTGAAGCGTTGCAATGAAGTGACACACAATAATTCGGACTGGGGATAAATTAATAACAGGCTTAATTTCATATTTGATACCAGTGGCCAAAAGGATTTATTTTTCTCAAAAAGTAGTTTTGTATAAACTGGTTTGCCTGCATTTTTTCAAGACTCTGCTGTTTTGGATCAGATGTATTTGTACAACCCAGCTTCCCTGTGCTGTCAGGCTGGACTTTTTTTCATGCTGCTGCCTCTCTCTGTTGAATATTTCATTATTCCCACCCCAAACCAGACTACTATCCTGCAGAAAACTTAAGGAGTGCTAAAATTATGTCAACTGCCAGTTACTATTTAATAAGAATTGCTAAAATCATGAAGCTATAGTGCACAGTAACTCCCTACAATCACCACACGAAATGCTAGGAAACCCAGCTGGTTAATACTTCCCAGTCCTGTTCTTTTCCAGCATGGCAATGGAATTGTTGACGCTGTTATTAGGTTATCCCCAAACAAGGATCCACAGAAGCTCACAGGCTCAGAGTGAATGTCTAGGGATGCACAAGGAGATGATGTTGCTTTGCAGCAAACCACACTCACCAGAGAGCGCTCCCAGATCAACTGATGCTCAATCTCACAGCTGGCAAAGCACTTGGGTAAAAAGTATTATAAAGCAGAAAACAAAAATCCTTATTTTACAGTATCCAGCACTGCCTTACAGAACTGCTTTGCCTTAAGGTAAAAATTAAAGACATTTAGCAGCTGTTCAAAACACCCTGGCATTGGAAAGGATGAATGTTACCCACGGATTTGTGGTTTTCAATGATTTTTTCACTGCCATTGATCTGATCACAACATCCTGATCAGCCTACTCAGACGACAGACAAATAAAAGAGATTTTGACCAAAATTAAAGGCAATGCTAGAAAACACACAGTGTGCCCGAAATTTCAAAAGACTAAATTCTGTCATGAACAAGAGTCCAATACATTACACAACACACAGCAACCACCTCCAAACATTGCATCATTGACTTGGCAACATGAAACAACCTCAAGATCAAGACTTAAATTATCAAAATATGGTTGTTGGGCAATATACCTCCTCTGCTCACCCCCACTGGTCTCCTTCCCATCCCTTTTGTGGGACAGGTACTCTTGCATGAAGGGCTTTTTATTCCAAAACCCCTCTGCTGAGAACCAAGTAATGGCATTGTAAGAGCTGCCTTAGTGCAGCAGCAGCAGCTGAAAAGAGGGGATAAAATCAGGGTTTATAAAAGCCATCAATTTTGTGCTGCTCATTCCACTTCCCTCATTCCATAAACAAAGTTACAGTTCTGCCTTGGTGCCAGGCTCATCTCGAGACCCAGCATTATGAGCAGTCAGATCTGCCTTTCTGTAATCTCACATAACATGGGATTTAAAATTGACTCTTGACACAGCCTCAAAACACAACCTGAGCTTCAACCAGAAAAAAACCAGAAGCTCACATTGTATCACTGAGCTGAGAAACAGTGGTTCCTTAGGAATGCAGTTTCTTCACTTACAAACCCCAAAAGGAGCATTTTTGTCCCCAGATTAACACCCTAGGTGAGACAGAGGCTCTTGCAGCTGAATTGTGAATTGCCTCACTTCTGCTTTCAGAACAACTTTCTGCAATTGATTTTTCCTCCCTCTTCCAAAGAGAAGAAGAAGGTATTAAGTGACATCAAGCATTTGGTAGAGGACTCCTGCAAACAAAGTGTGTCTTAAACCAAGCTGGATTTAATCCTCAATTGAATTATTCTGGTCAGTTTGAAAGCTTAGAGCTGCAGCCTCGTCTTATCCCTCTCCCTAGGAGCACCCAACCCACACCCAAGAGTGTCCAGCAGACCTTACACCCTGAATGTCATCAGCAGTGACTCAGGGTCTGATGACTCAGGGTCTGTTTTGAGAAAGGAATACTGAGAGTTAGTCCAAAGAAGTCATTAGCACAGGTCATATATAGCTTTTTTGGTTAATAAGCAGTGGAAAGAAAGATCTGATTTGCAATAACATTTATTAATGAATAAATGTACATATTTACAAACAAAAATCTGAGAAAAAATACAAAACCGAAGAAGTGTTCCAAAAGAGAGCATTTTAGGTAAAAAATAAAGTGTATCTAGTCCCCACAGACTGATCCAGTAGGACTGTATACCATTGCTAAAAGATCCCAAAGGGGCACAAACCAAGGCCAGTCCTTCCCTCCAGCCCCACAAACCACAACAGATGCAGAGACGCAATAGGAACCACCTCTGTCACGTTCTCCAGTGTCACCCACTAATAAGTACAGACCAAGGAGCTTCTGCATGAATCCATAACCCTTTTTTGGGATGAATTTAGCCAGAAAGCTTCCTTCCTCATTCGGTAGGTCCGAACGGGCACCATTAAGTCATGACAAGGAAAAAAGGCGGCCCAATAAACCAGTGGAACAATTATCAGAGTGACAAATTACTGACACTGATGTGAAAGACTTTGCCTGTAACCATTAGGATCTGGACTTGATAATCCTTTTGGGTCCCTTGCAACTCAGGATATTTCATGATTCTATGTTAACCTTTCCAGGAGCCAGTGGTACAGCCAGGCCTCATTCCTCCAAACACAAACTACTTCCCTTGGTGCTGAGGAAATCCACCCCTCCTGATTATAATACCTACTCTTTAGGGTCATCACCAGTTACTGGACAAACCACAAGAGAGGGGAGCCAGTCTTGGCTGAGCCCTGACTGAGCTGCCTATTTAGAATCCTCACCTTCTACCACCTCCAACTGAGGCAGGACGTGGGAGGAGACGCAGCCAACACCCTCATTTATCTGCCCCCTTTCAGCAGTTGAAAAAGAAAAAAGGGATGTTGTTTTATAGCAATGAAGACCTCAAGTATCATCACACACAGAGTCCAACACCCAGTGCAGCCTCAGAGCTGAATCCAAGTTCCAAGCTATTGGCTCTCGCACATCTGCTGCTTCAAAATACTGGTGTACACCTTTTCCTAAAGTAAGAAAGCACAAGAAACTCCTGTGTGTATTAGGTGGTGTTCAGAAGAGCTGGAATCCAGGTAAGGAGATTCGGGAAGTGAGTGTGGAGTCAATATTGCAATGGGAAGCACTGAACTCTCAACAGCTCCCAATGGGATCCCACACATGAGCATCAAAGAGTTGAGTGACCACACTGCAAAACACTGGGCAAAACTGCTGGCAGACTTATCCTGCCTATGCCACCAGCATGCTGGTCAACAGAACGCCATTTTCTGCAGCAGGTCACATTGAAAAAGCAGGATTTCTCATGCCAGCCTGGATGAGGTAACATGCTGCAGACATTTGCAGCTTCCCTGCAAGAGGGATAACAGCTCTCCATCACTCACAGCCTGGCACCACACCACCCAGGCTGAACAGGGTGTGTGAATCCCTGTGTCAATAGGTGCCGGTGTCGGGGCAGGCAGCCAGGAGTTGCTGGTGTTCCCAGCAAGTTTGTTCCTGAGGAAAATAGGAGCAAAGTACATGTATTGGTTCCTTTATAGATCCCCTGAGATCTCAGCCCTTAAACAGCACTAGAGACAATCAGCTCTCCCTGTGCACAAGGATGACATCACATCATCCTCCTCTTGGTGCTCACCCTGTGCAGACATCGTGGGAAAAGGGGGAAACCACAGCACCAAGGTGTAAAAGATATGGAATGTGCACAAATGGGATACAGAATGTGCAGGAATGAGGCCTTACGTGGATTCCCATGAACTGTCACTCCCTTTGCATCACAAGCAAACAGGGAAAAAAGCAGAGGAGCAACTGGGAAAGGGGCTGTAGCCCAGCGGGCACATCCCAGGAGTTGGACAGGTGAGGTTTCTGTTTCTGGTAAGTGATAGGTTTCTTCTGTCAGGAGAGATCATATTTACCTGGATGAATATGGATAACTGGCCTCTAAACTGCCAGAGAAATAGAAAGCATTTGTTCAATTTCTTTATATTCTGCAATGATAATTGGTATATAATCCCAAAAATCTTTCTGAACATTCTCAGAGTGTAAAGTTTTCAAAGTCTTTTGCTGATGACAACCAGCCTTAGCTCAAGATTAAAAAAAAGAGAAAAAGAGACGGTTTGAACTAAAGAGCTACAGAATTGAGTAAAAGTGACATAGCCCATCTCTTATCCTGCTGGGATGAGATACCTGAACACTCTGGTCTAAGGTTGCTATGGGCAAAAAGTTTTAAACTTCAAGTCCTTTGGAAATAGGTGACAGAGCTACAGAAACCATGGCTTCGCCAAAACCACCATTGGGGCTTTCAAGTTCTTGTCACTGAATCAAAAATGCAGTAAACTCAGCAGTGCTCACCACAGCACCCCAAGCAGCAATCCTGAGCAATCGCTTTGGGAAGGAAGCACCTGTGTGTTCAATCTCCAGGAAATATGGACAGAAAATGGACAGAGAGAGCCAAACAACTCCTGCTTCTTTCCTCTCCATGCCAGGGTGGGGGGAACAAACAATCCCTGTTCTTCTTACAACTGTTATCACATTGGGAAGGAGATGCAGGCAGGGAATGCCAGCCACAAGTATCCCGACTTCTTCCATCCTGCATTTTCTGCACAGCACATGACACTTCAGCATCCTTCCTCACCTCTCCTCTCCAGAGCCCACCTCAGTCTTCCTAAACTCTACACCAAATATGCTGTCGTCCAAGTGCACTCCAAGGGATGCTCCAAGAATTCAGGGACACAGCCTGCCAACACCCTCCTCTCACACCAGTCTACGCCTGGATGACAACAACCCTCAGACTTCGACTCTTCCTAGTGCCAAAGGCGGAAGACTGTGTATTAAAGGCAGTGTATTAAAAAGGGAAGAATATTTTCCAATGAAAAATCAGCATCCTCACAAAACAAAGTCCTAAAGGCACAAACTGGTGAACAAATAGGAGCAGGTTACAAGAGGAATTGGAAAGGTTCCTGGGGTATTAAAACAAAGGGTTTCACTAACAACCTAAGTTTCTGAGACAGCATTTAGAACCTCAACCTGTACATTGAGAGCAAGAGGTGGCTCGAGTGGTCCATTACATCCCACAGACCCTCAGACCAGACAGCACATGCCATTTTTGCCTTATACCTTCAAGCTTATCTGCTAGCTTCCTAAATAACACTGTTTACACAGATACAGATCTAGAAAGGGTTATAAATACAGGTATTTATATATATCCACACATTTTAGTCCATGTAATAAAGGCCTGTTCCTTTCTTTTCCACGCTGCTGGAGCAGCTGCCACCACTGGTGACAGTGGGGGGTGTTCTCAGAGTGACTGTGTCCAGCCCAGTCCTCCAGTGGACACAGGAGAACACAGATTAGTGCTGAAAGGAGCTCAGCTCCTTTGGGGGGGGCTCAGCTCAGCTCCATTGTTACTATTTACAGAAAAGAAACCCCTTAGACACAAAGTCCCACCTTCTCTCCAGCTCACAAACCAGCTCTGCTCAGTCCAGCTCAGCTGGAGTCTGCACAGTTCAGCCAGAATAACTTGGATAAATGGGAGCATCATCCAGACACTTACATTGTAGGCAATAAACAACGACCAGCATGCAACGGTTTGGTTAAAGAAGTCAGAAACAATCGAGGGCTTTAACATTTAAGTGTGTCCTGATGTGGCCAAGCCAACATGCCAACAGAGGGAATGCTCATATACCAGGTAACTCCATCCCTGTGACCTGAGTAAACATGCGCCAGTTAGTTCCACACAAATTAAATAAAACACATCCCAAAAGCACCAAGACCATCAGATTCCGAAAAAATTATTCATATATGTTTACAATAAATATCTCCTTGCAATGGGTTTTCTCCTATAACACTATGTATTTTCTTGGATATGAGAACAGGGGTGGAGAGGGAAGCTGGGATACTTTCTCAGAGGCTTCCCCTACTAGGAAATGAAAAGGTGACCCTGTCCCTAAGTTACTACCAAGAGCAGCAGTGAGAATCAGCACTTTTTATTTAAATGCCAATCTGAGTTTCCTAGAAATTGAGTGGTTATGGATTAAATTCCAATGTTCTTCCTAGAAAGTCAACCTCTTGTTGCCCACAGAGGCTGTGGGCTCCCCATGCCTGGAATTATTCAAGGCCACATTGGATGAGACTTTGAACAACCTGGTCCAGGGGAAGGTTCCCTGCCCATAGCAAGGGGCAGAATGAGATGATCTTTATGGGCCCTTCCAACCCGAAACCATTCCAGGATTCTGTGATTCAGCAGATTGCTGTAAAGCCCCTTTTAGATCAGTCAAATGTTGTTCAGCTTGTAAATATCTTACATTTAAAACAAGCTTAAAAGCAATTCTCCAGCAATTCCTATGGGAAGTCTTCGGGGGTTTGGGAAATCAGACTCTCCTCCCATGATTTCCTCCCTCATCTGCCCTCCCATAGCAGTTTGGAACACAGTTAAAAGAATTTGCTTTTGCACCATAGGAAACTTCAGAACGGACCTGGTAATCCACGACCACTCCCGCCAGGTCCCATCACAGTCACACAAGGACATACAGCAGGATTAACACGACAGTCACAGGGTGTCCCTCCCTGGGACACTGAACTACGGAGATCAAAGACCAGGACAAGGAAGATCGGCAGAGACTACAGCCAAGAAATTCAGGAGCTTTGGTCTTGAGGTTTCAACACAACCCTTTTGCCACTCAGAGAAAGAGCAGCCACCAAACAGTCAGTGCTATGACAAGGAGAAAGGACATCATAAAGGGAATACGTGGAGAAGGAAAAATGCTAGCGTACAGCTGACACTTTTTGAGTGATTTCTGGTCTTCAGGGATTGCAATAGAAACCTTTGGAAGAGTTGCTTCACTTGCTGGCCGGGAAAAGGCTGTCTCAGTAGATATCTCCTGCTTTTTTAGTTTGTCTTCATCCTGTACTAACAGAGGCCGTTCCCGTGTCTGCTTTCATGGTAGAAGATCAAGAAAGACAGAGAGAGATGAACAAAAATGACAGATGGAAAGTGCCCAAAATGACACTTGGAGATGTGCAAAGCATTAGGGCAGCTCTCCTCAAAATAAAATAAACTGCCCTGGGGAGCAGCGCTGCTGGTGGCCTGGGTCACACCAGCCCTGGAGCTACAGAACAATGTTCTCTCTGCAGAGCTCATTAACATCTGCATCAGGATCATGGGTGTTTGGTGCCTGCCCTCCCAGAAAAGTGGATGCCCAAAACCTTCCAGACTGTTCTGGAATTGGAATGATGAGAAAAAAGTTTGAGGCATTTGAAACAGGAATGGTGCAGTACAAAATGTGGTCTCTGATAGCTTCCTAAACTACAGTGCTCTTAAAACCCAGCATTTGGAAAATCCCATGGAACAGATAGACTGCAGAGCAGACACAAAATGCTTTTCCAAAGTTCTGGTCAGAGTATCAAAATTTCAATTGGTTTGAAAAGTCTATTGAACAATTGAAAAACTGTAAATCTTAGAAATCCCACGCATGGAACAGGCAGGGTGGCAGTAGGAGCAGTGCAAACTCCTGGAATTTTGCTCCATGTTTTAGCATTTTTCTTTCTGGAGTCTAAGGAAGGATAAAAATCCAGAATGGGTAAATCAGCACACAGAACCATGCAAGGGCTTCAGCACTTCTGCTGAAGAAAGGAAAGATTATGGGAATGTTGTTGTTCAGTAACTCTGCATCCCTTCAGCTTGCCAGCCCTGATCAAACCCAAGTGTACTTAGGAGAGAAAAAACTTGGCTCTAAGCTCCCTTAGCTGAGCCAACCTCCGCTGGTCAGTGCGGTATTTTGGGACTGGTTCTTTGCACACCCCTAAGTGGTGAGAATTCGGGAGAAAGTAGCTGGGAGACTGGGCAGCAAAAGAAAATATAAAATGCAAGAGTAACATGATCGTTAAAACAACAAAAAGAAAAAGAAAGAGGAAAGAAAGACAACATAAAAAGAACAGGGAACAGTTAAATTTTCAGAATTGCTTTTGTCTCCAAATACACGGTTATATTGGTCATGCAGCTTTTTCGAACCAGCCATGCACCAAAATAAGCAAAATTGGAAGCTGCAAAAGCTGCAGCAATGCCAAAGTCCTCTGGGTGTGAGTTATGAAACTACTTCTTGTAGCCAAAAGAAAAATGTTATCCAGCAGCTGCCGTTGAGATTTTGCTCAGTGGCATTGCAATAGCAAGTCTGGTTCAGAAGCACAGATCAGAGCAGCAGCTTTACCTCAAGCCCACCAACCTGTCTCTCAGAAGATAGGACAGTGACTTTCTTGACCTGGACACACAAAGCGTGTTAAGGTTCAGTTGTCTCATAATAAAACATACAGGAATAGCAGAAAAGTGGCCCCTGGCAAAAAACCCTTTGGCCACTAAGGCAGGGTGAAGGTACCATCATGAACAGAAGCAATGGCCTTGCACCATGATTTACCATCTTTAATTACCATCTGATTTATGATCCTTCAACACATGAAGGTGAGGGAAAAATTTCTCCCCAGTCAGTGCCTGGGGAAGATGCATCTCCGAAAGTTCATAGCAGGACATGGCCACCTCAGAGTGCCATCACTTCAAAGAGGACTAGATTAGGAAGGAACTTCCAGAAATGCAAATCCAGGGCTGACACCAATTCTGCAGTGCTGCAGACCCACTGCAGCGTTAGGTGGGACAAGCCCACACCATCCAGCTATGGTGACCATCAGTGCTCCAAGATCTCAGTGGGGTCAACTTGCAAGAAATTCTTCATAAAACCAAGAATAACATTCTTGAACTGCAGTTGTGGAGCTTGAGAGCCTCTGTTCTGTCCCACCCATATCCTATAACCCACTGGGCACTATGAGCAGAGCTCGGCTGCCCACATCCCTGGGGAACCTACACTGAGGCTCAGCCACAGGGGACAAAATCTAACCATGTGTTAAACGGTAATCCCAATGACAGGCTGCCCAGAGAAGCTGTGGCTGCGCCTGGATCCCTGGAAGTGTCCAAGGCCAGACTGGACAGGGCTTGGAGGAACCTGGGAGAGTGGAAGTTGTCCCTGCCCATGGCAAGAGGGGCACTGGATAGGGTTTAAGTTCCCTTCCAATCCAAACCATTCTGAGATTCTCTAACAACCAACCCCGATTAAGTTCATTTTGGGGATCTCATTTCTCTAGCAGACAAAAAAAGCCCTTTAGCTGTCCTGGCTGTACTCTAAGATTTGAGCAGCCTGTAGAAAAATTGATGTTAAACCCCTTGTGCATGTCACAGTAACCCTCCATCCACTGCAAGATTATTTCCTGATTAGTAAGTATCTGCCTTGTTTGAACATGAAATACTAGTTCATCTGCAGGGCTGTGGGAAAGAAGAGGAAAAACTGGGCTTTCAATCAGGAGAGTCTTCAATTGCCACTACTAGCAGTCAGGATGCAATTTTTTTGTTGCAATAAAAAATTGCATTTACTTCTTAAAAAAAGTGATTACCACAAGCACTAACTACAGTTCTACTCACAGGCTCCAAATCTGAACCAGTTACCACCAGTATGACACAGAGGTGTCTGTTACCCAAGAAGAAACCAGTTGGTGACTGGTTTTTCCTTGAAAGTTTACCTTTTTAAGGAAATTAGCAGAGAAACTGTGAGTGTATGTGGTTACTAACACACAGTTCCTGGAAAGAAGGGAGATTCCCATCGTGTTTGAACAGCCCTGTTGTGGCCACCCAAGGAGTCTTCTTGAAGCCTCCAGGGCAGATCAGCACCTGGAGTTCCTAATGCAAGTCTAAATCCAATGACATACCAGATTAACTGGAGAATAAAGTGATTTTGGAAAAATCATCCCATCCCAGTGCTTCTCCACTGGATTATCTGCAATGTTATCTTTGAAGTAATAATTTAGGTCTTTGGATTTTGGGTTTGTCAGGGTTTTTTCCACATTTTGGGGAGATCCAGGAATGAGCCAGTCTCCAAACCAGCCATGGGAAGTGCTCTCTAGCATTACACTGATAGCAACACTAGGAAAAGTAGCATCAATACCAGTTAAGGAATTCTTACATCCTTCTCTACCAAAAATTCCTATTTTTTATGATACTATGACTAAAGCTTTGATTCTTTCAGAGAACATTCTACATTTTACAAGTCAATACTAACTATTAAAATTGAAAATAAGAAGAAGCTAAGGGGAGCTGAATCCCACACTGCAGTGCTGCCCCATGGAACAGCCCATGCTGAGGTACTCACTCCATCCGCTCCCGTGGGAATCTGCCCGTTGACGTTGAGGCTTCGGAAAGGGGAGTGGGTGGACAAACGTTTGTCCCACTCACTCGGCCGAGGCTCTGGGACAGACTCCATGAAGTTCTTCTTCAACTCACTGATGTTGGCATGGTGCTTCTTTATTTCTTCCTGGGTCTTATCTAGATCCTATCAGCAAAAGGACAGGATAAGTCAAGAGACACGGAGAGACTCAGGACCGCCTAAGCTGTGCTTAGCAAAGCTACACTCAGCAGAGCTGCTGGCAACTTCCCAAACTGTGCTCACACTGCAAACACACAAAGGGAGTGTCCTCTCTCCTCTTTGATTAATTGGGATAAACTGCAACTCTGCAATGGGGTGTCCTCCAGCAGCAAGACATGCCATTGGTTCATCTCAAGCCACGCGAAACCAGGTGACAGCTGAGCTGGATTATCATGGATTTTCCCCAAAGTGGATTTTTTGAAGTTGCCAGACTATGTTTCTTTGGGCTATTTAGTTTAACATCTTCAAATTTTGTGGGTTTGGTTTCCTTTCTCTCTGCTAGCCTGAGTATTTCAAGGTATTAATACAATTGATGATAAAGAAAATGTTTTCCCAGTTTTATTTACTCTCTTCATACCTGTTTCTCTTTCATCCTAGCAGAAATTATCTTTGGTTCCAGAATATCCCGATTACCATTTTTTCCCCTCCCTCTCATCTCATCCCTCCAGGAGCTATCATAGGAGATTTTAGACTTCAGAAACAAAGATGAGATTATTTCTTTTTTTAATCAAACTGAAAATTCATTTTATGCTGCATCAATCAAGAAACTCCTGTTAAAATTTTTCATCTGGAAAAAGTCAGATCTTAACTCTGTGATGCCAGTTTACAGCATAAACACACAGACTTCAAGGCAAGTCAGCTTGTTAAAAATAGTTCTTCCTTGCAAGTAAAACAGAGGCTGTAGAAAAGAAAGCTTCTGCATAAGCCAAACAACAACTTCTCAGGACAGAACCAAAAAGCAGCAAGAAAGGGGGAAATCAAGGTCAGTAAAAGCATCACCAGGAAATCTCACTATTTTTGTGCTTTTAGTTGTTGCTCAGCCCATCGACTTTAAAAGGTGGGACAGCAAACACAGCCCTCCCAAAAATCTGCATTCCTGCAGCTCACCCAGGATACGCCACCCTCCCTCTCCACAGGGCTAAACCCCAAATGCCTCTCTAGCAATATTTACTCTTTTTGGCACAGTTCTGGGGGGAGAATAACAAATTTTGGATCCTAGATGAAAGTATAAGGCAAATGCCTGTTAGGTAGGAAAAAACTGCAGAAATGATTCTGCTGGGGACTCTGGAGTAAATCCCTGCCTGGTCCAAGAACCCTACAGCTGCTCCTGGCTCAGGGAAGAGAGAAGAACCACCTTGGCTTTCCAGCACTGCACAGGAGCAGGGCCTGGGAGGGCTGGCAGAGGACCCAAAGCCACGAGGAGGTATGTGGAGCCAGGTCTGGGAACCAGCTTGCTTAGCATCACCCTTTTCCTCCTGATTTTCCCCTTCTGCAGCAACCTGGTACACGTGGAGCGTTAAAAGGCTTTCAAGTAAAATCAACGGGCAGCTTCAAGAGGGTGAGGTCTGTCAGGAAAATATCTGATCTGCCAAGTCCATGGATTAAAAAATAAAGGGAATAAAGGAGGTGGGCTGCTGGGTCAGCCCTGTTGTAGGGAAGGGCTGGAGCACCTGCAGCCTTACTGTGGGAAGGGGAGTGGGGATGCAAAGGGCTTGGAGGCAAGTACTGCACTGATGGGAAAAAAGAGGTTAGAAGCAATGACAAAGCTCTCTTTAGGGTTGGGGAATTGGAGCTGTTTGAGTTGGGTGAAAAATCAATAGGCACGGTCTTCAGAGCGCTCTGGCGGTGGCCAAACTCTCCCTGTCATGTGCAGATGCTACACTGGTGACTCAAAGCTCTACGTTGTAGCAGTCAAAACCCAAAAAAATCCCCAACCTCCACCGCCCCCAAAAAACCCCCACCCAAAACAAAAAAAACCTTTGAAGATTCTGATGAAGAGAAGGCACTTAGTACACTCCACTTTCAAGAGATACCACTAGGGAAACTCTACAAGCTGCTGGTGCTGCAAGTTTGAGTAGAGACACGTAACACAGGACCAGAGTATCAGAAGACACAAAACATCTTCCATAACAGAGTGTATTAAAGAAAATAAAATATATGATTGGCATGGTCTGTTCTGAGACTGAGCTTAGGTGAAACCAAGTGGAAAGGACTCCCAAATCCAAAGGGAAGAGCTGTAATGTGGAAGGATGAGCAGCCACCTGTGACCACTGAGCCTCTCTATCAGATCCAGAGGAACCTGGCACTGAGGCAGGATGGGGCTCAAGGGTGGTGAAGTACTGCAAGGCCAGGAAGGGCTGGGAGGAGGATGGAAAAGCTGCAAACACCACTGCAGCGTCCAAAAGGATCCCTCCTGTCTGAAGCAACATAGATATTGTGGTGGCCTGGACACCACAGAGGTCACAATTTCACAGAATCCTGGATTGATTTGCGTTGGAAGGGAACTTAAAGCCCATCCCATTCTCCCCCTGCCCAAGGCAGGGACACCTTCCACTATCCCAGGTTGCTCCAAACCCTGTCCAACCTGGCCTTGGGACACTTCCAGGGATGGGGCAGCCACAGTTGCTCTAGGCAGTCTGCCCCAGTTTCACCAGCAACTTACCCTGAATTTTATATTTTCACAGACTGGCTTTTCCCCCAGGAAAATAATTTGTTTCAAGCAGTGAAAAACTGGTCAATGAGCCCCCCACTACAATCCATGACCCCCTGAGCAGCCAGCAGGTCCCAGAGCAGATCTGAACACTGCCAATCATGTATTTTGGGGAGGTATGAGAAAATGAAAGTCAGAAGAGGAAGAAGGCCTGCAGATCATCATGTTTATTGTCACCATGCAGAAGCATAATTAAAAAATCAAATCAAAAGGTCTTTCATGCAAGAGCATGCAAAAACAAAGGCAGCAGCAGAAGAGGAAGTTCAGCGCAGATGCAGAAGGTTTAGCAAATGCAACTCAAAAAAAGCTTCAAGTTCATACAAACCTCCAACATTAAATTGCTATGCCTGATATAAATGTTTTCACCATCTAGCCTCTTTGATCTCTTCTGTGAAAATGAAAGAAAAGGGGGAAACAAAACAAAACAAAAAAAAGGCACAAAAAATTAAAACGTTGGTCTTGCGGGATTGATAAATTGGCAAATTAAAAAGTTAACTCAAGGTTGGGAGTGCAGCGCTGTGGCAGCATGGGGTGGGAATTCCCGCTGGGAATGGGGGTCTGGCTCATGGAGAATGGGAGATGCAATGAGTCCTTTAAAGAGACAGCTCCCAGGGGAACTTGGCGCCCAGCCACACAGAGACAATTCCTAGTTTTCTGTGGAAGCCTCAGTCACCACACCACATTCCTGAGAGATGCAGGCCCACCCCTGAGCTCCAGGCTGCACTGCCTGGGGGGACCTTTATGAGGTCCCAATGTGCACAGCAAATGCACCTTAACCACTTTCCCATCTTGGATGTCTCCTTATTACTTAATCAATACCAAAAAACCTTTGTCCTGATTTTTGTTTTGCATTTCCTGAAATGCAGGCTACATTTAGTTCCGAACTAAATTTGTTACAGAGAAGAAATTTCATAAATCAAACCAAGCGTGTTTCTTTTGAACATTCAGCATGCATAATTTCAGCAATCAGGTTGTCCATGGGACAAAAAGCTATTAATTTCCAAATCAAGTATTTGGTAGTTTAAAGAAAACCAACACCCCAACCCAAAGCCCATGAATAAATTGGAGCACTGTCTTTTTAAACAGGTTACAGATGCATGAATGATATGGCAAATTTGGCTGGTGAAAGGGCAAAATGGCTAACCTTCCTCATTCTTATCAGCTCTTCCTCTTTTTCTGCAGGCTGCTGCTGTTGGGCAGTGATAAAAAAAAAAAAAAAAAAGAGTTGTTGGTTCATTTAACTACGTTGAACCTTGGGGAGGGGGGGAAGTGCGAGCAACCTAAACTGAATTATTAGCACAAACCTGGGGCTGGGCACCATTCGTGCTGGGGACTGTGACCTCAATGTGTGTTTTCCTCACCTACATTTAAGAAATAAATTGGTAAAAACATTTCTTGTTAGTAGATTTGTTTCAAGAAACCATTTAGTTTCCAAACACAGCTGCATAAAGTTGGTTTTGAAGTGCTGGGGTAACATGCAAAAACCAACATGCAGCCCTGGGCAGGGGTTAATGACACAGCAGCTCCCCAGCACTCTGTTAGTCAACAGCATGTTAAATAATTCCTCCAGCTTGAGAATTATTTGTATTTGAAACCAGTGCTCTCCAGTGCTTCTGAAGAAGGGCTTCCCACTTGCATTAGTTTGGTCAGGCAATGTTTTCAAATGGCATTTGCAGCTAGATCTCCCAGTGAATATCCAAACAAAGCAACATGCTCAAATTAACACAGACCCTCCCAAAACCAGAAATTATTGGTTATATCACAGGTATTATGTTGGCAGAGGCAGTAAGAAGAGGCATAGCTACAAAACCAACCTAACATCACAAATTAGGTTCTTTCCTATCCGCACGTAGAGAGCCAAGATTGTCTTAACACTGTAAGGGAAGTATTTTAGGGAAACTGGATTGCCAAGTACTCTGAAGGCAAAACCGTCAGAGGGTGTTAAAAGAAGTGCTGCAGCTCCATTGGAGAAACAGTAAATTTGGTACATTTGAATCCACATTTTCCACCCACATCTATATTTAAGGGGGGAAAAAATTCCAATGTTTAAGCATTTAGGAAAAAAACTGTAATAAGTGAGATGGGCTAAGTAAAATTTCCTCTTTCTGTGTAACATGAGGGAGGGGGAGCAGCTGAGCAAGAACAGCAGGGCAGGATCTCTGTGCTCTGATTGCCACCTCACAATACCAGCCTGAAGTTCCCTTCAGCAGTTTTTAAAAATTACTGTTCACACAGGCCATGGAATTTTTTGAAGCAACTGCCCTTTCTTCACCTCCCTCTCCAAATCTTAATTAATAGGAATCTTCCCTGGAGACGCTCACACAAGACCCACTGTGTGATACATTTAGAATTATGTGGTTTTAGCAATGCTGAGAACAGCTGAATTTTTGAGTAAGGTGAAAATTGTCTCAAGGCAAACACTTCTGCTGCACCACTACAAGGTTTCAGTAAGTCAGTAAGACCTGCTGAATATTAAGAACACTGTAATATCAACAACAATTTTGCACATTATTTTGACTTATCAGAACAGCACACATGTATCAACCCCAGCAAAGAACTCAGACATTTGTAGAAAGATCAAATAATGGTTAAAAATACTGAATTTAAACAATAAACTCCTCAAGGTCTCACCAGTGCCATCTTCAATTACAGTTTCAGTCCACTTTGCAGCAATGTATTACCAGCTCTCCCAGCAAAAAGCCTATCAGAGTGAAAAACATTCCAGTGCTGGGCTGCAGACCAGATCCATTATCACTGATTTCACTGGAATTCCCTCCTGCTGTCATACCAGGAATCAGGGGGCACAGCCTGGCCATGCTTGAGCTCTGAACTCTGATTCCATGATGATGTGCAGCTCTTGCCAGTGTTTTTAACCATCTATCAGAAGGCTGCAGTTGCTTTGACTACAACCACCAAAACCTGGCTGCCCTGGAGCTCCTTCTTCCACCTGGAATGTCATGGCTGGGATTTCCCTGGCACGCAGACCCCTGTGCTTGCTCCCACCCAACACCGGGGAGAGGGATAAAGGCTTCATCTTCCAGGACAGAGCTGCTGCTTTGGGGTGACCTCTTGAGCAATGCTCCAGCTTGACTCTTCCCAAGAAACTCCGCTCTGACCTACCCTTGAGGCATCCACTGGCTCCTTGGGTTTCTCCAGTGAAAATTCTTCACGTCTCACATCAGATTTTGCTGTTTCCTTCCCTGCTTTAGATGTGGCCACGTCCTTCACGTCAGACTTAGCTGGGGCTGGCTCTGCAGGGTGGCTCTGAGCGATGGCTGGGGCTGAAGTGGGCCGGGGACTCCGCTCTGGGGTTATCACAGCCACTGCTGAGGATGGCAGACAGACAGGGACAAGGTTCACAGCAGGTAACATTTCAAAGGACTGGGCAAAGTCTTTCCAAATTACAGTGCTGTCATTTAAAAAGAAAGGGAGAAGGAGGAGGATGAAAGAAAAGGGAAAAGAAATAAAGATGCTGAGCAAAGCAGCTTGTGCATTTAGTACAGGAGAGTTGAGATTATTTTCCTTATGGTCTAAAATAAAATCAAATAAAACCCCACACCAGATGGTTTACAAAAAGCAAGCTTGCACTGTACAGAGAAGCCACACCAGAAAGGCAAATCTATTTTTGACACTGTGCCATGGATTTCTGGGTCCTTCACACACAAATGACACAGACTCCACTCCAATGCAACTAGAAAAGACACAGCATGAGGAGTTCTGTCCTCATGGGCATCTCCTCAAGCAGAGGCACATGGCTTCTGGAAGAGAAACACAGGCTTTCCACCCCACCCCCAAGAAATAATCAACAAGCATTGCTCTAGAAAACTTCTCAGCAACTTCCCGGTGGGTTTCATGGCAGGCTGGGGCTGTGTGTCCCAGCTGGATATCTTCAAGGCAGCACAGTGGGAAGATACCCAGCATCTCCAGGCAGTGACAGTGCAGAAATGAACAGCATGCTGCCAAAAAATCATCTTTTCAGAGGATGACAGTTGTAAATACAAGCACTAGGTCCACATGAAATCAACTGCCTACTCCTTTCTTTCAATTCCTGATTTGCCAGGTAGTTGCTCAACCCTAAGGAAATATTCAAGCCAGAGCTGTGACAAAGCACGCCCAAATTAATTTCCTGTGTGTACCTAGGGATAGAATAAGCTATTTGGTTCTCCTGATGCTGTTTCTTAGGGATGTTTCACTAAAAAGATACCCTGTAACATAAAATCCTATCTTTGACATGGTCTCACATTCTCAAAATCACGTTTGCTGCAAGATACTGTGTATCCTATTCCAGCCAACATGAGGTCACTCATGTCCAGCCAGTCACTCCTAGAAAATTTGCTGTTAAAATAAAAATTGTAATTTCAAGCAACTCCTTAGTAAGAATTCCTGTTGTACTGAAAAAGTAACATCTCATCTGTATCTTAATAAAACATAGAGAAAATAAGGTATCCATGTGGCCAAAAATGTACAAGGTGGAGGCAAAAGAATTTTTTTTGTATTTCTGAATTTCCAGAGATTGGAATTACACTTTCAAGATAAAACCGCAGACACCACATCCTGTTGTAAACAACCTTAAAACCCACCCCACCACTGCCAGCTCCACTCTCCTCATGCTCCCCAGCACAGCAATTCATTTCTGTGACCCAGACACTGTGTTATCCTCTTTGAAGGACAATCAGGGCTGTGTCCCAGCGTATTCATGTCACAGAAGCAATGACAGCCACTGGGAAGGTTGTACAGAGGTGAGATGGCAGGGATGGCTGGGATGAGGAGGATGCTGGGAGAGCAAAGCTGTCATTGCAATGGTACCTGACTCCTTCGGCAACAGCTCTAGCTCTCTCCCCACCATCATTTTCTCTTCCTTCTCCTCCTCCTCTTCAATTACGGTTATCTCAATACTGCCAAGATCACGTTTGGCTAAAAAAGTATGGATGTGTTAAAATGCCACCTTTAAGGAGGAAGCAGCAAAGGAAATACTGCCATCAGTAAATCTGCAGGGCCATCTTTCTTGCTGCTGTCCCAGAGCATCAAGACATGCAGGAAAAATGGTAAGAGACACCAAACTTCTCCTGTGCCATCCAACAATGAGTTCTGGGCTGCCAGAACTGTATTTTAGTTACACTTTCCTGATTTACTGCATTTAGCAATTTTGACACATTATTTAAACACAGTAAAAAGCACTGAGATACTAAACATAGGTTGGAACTGAATGATTTTTAAGGTCCTTTCCAACCCAAACCATTCCAGAATTCTATGACTGATCACCATCACCATGGCCATCACCTCATCAACAGTCCCTACTGGGAGCAGAAAAGCTAGGATGAGGATAAGTGCAGATGGTGGATGAAAAAGGGCAGCTACACCAGAGGATGGATGTGCTCAGGTCTGACACCAGGTGATGTCTGATCTGCTGCCTTACACCTTGTGCAATACAGAATCGCAGAATCTGCTGAGTTGGAAGACACCCACAAGGATCACAGAGTCTGATTCCTGGTCCTGCACAGAACATCTCAAAAATCCCACCCGGTGCCTGAAAGCATTGTCCACATGTTCCTGGAGCTCTGGCAGCCTTGGGGCCATGACCGTCCTCCAGAGGTTTTCATACTAACTAAGGAAACATGTGATGTTCCCAGTTACCTCCCTCTATGGCTTCAATCTCCTCATCCTGCAACATATCATCAACTCTACTTTTAATTATGGGTAATATGAATCTGTCTGCAGCATTGATGCTGCTGTGATATCCTTCCCCAGCTGGACAAGTAGCAGCTCCCTAGTGAAGAAATAAAGTGGAATATAGGTGACCGCCAGCAGTCCCAGAAAACTGATTTCCAGGTACTGCATGCTCCTACAGCTCAGGGCAACAAACCTCACAAGAAGGGACAGTATGGGAGAAGCTTTAAGAGGCCACTGCACACTCATTTCCACACACAGCCAGGACATGGCACCCCCTCACTGCACCCGGAGCACACCTGAAAAGCAGCACGCAGCAAAGCCAGGGGTGATTATAGTGCCAACAAACACCACCACAACCAGTGTAACCTCTGTCCTACAGCACTGCATCACTCCACCCGAGCAGCAACAGCACAGGAGCCACTGCCACCAACCACTGCGGCTGTACCTGACCGTGGCTGCACCAGCTCCGCTGACTTTGGCTGGACAACAGGAACCTTAACCACCTCTAACTTCGCCTCCTCTTCCTCCTCTGCAATGGGTCTCATTTCAAAAGTTTCAAGAGTGTGTTTGGCTAGAAAAAGGTTTGCAGGTGTTAATGGAGGTTGGGGAACCCACATGGACATACAATGGTCACCACAGCAAGGAGTGAGGAGATCCTTCTCAGTAGCTGGGTACAGCAAAGAGGTTTACAGGCACCTCAATAGTAATTTTCCACCATGGAACTGTGTGTCAGTCCTTCTAGTGCTGTCAGACCCAACAGTGTATTAGATGAGAGGAGGAAAGAACACAAAAATAAGCTTTATGGGCTCCTTGCCCAGAAAAGGAGACGTGGGACACATGAACAGCTCTCGAGCGTGGAACTAGGAAGGGCTCTGCCTGCAGAGTCTGGAGGAAGGCAGGTGCTGGCTGGCAAAATCCAGGAAAAACAAAACCAGACAAAAACCTATCTAAAACCTAGCAGCTTTAATTAAATGTGCTTGAGTGATTAACTTCAAATCTACCCTGGGGTCTGAAATTCCCAATCCTCTGGTTTTACAGCATTAGGCTTTCCCCACAAAAAGATGCTGATTAGTGAGGATTCCAGGAATATCCATGGAGGGGAAGTTTGCCACACTTCATGAAAACTTGATCTAGATACTAGAAAAGTAGTAATGCAGTCAAAAGTACACTGTAAAAAATTCTGGGTGGGAGGATGGTACCCAAAGCATTTGCATGTGAATTATTGTCAGCCTAACACACCACATGTGGTCACTATCCTAGTGGTGAAGACTGCAAATATTTGCAACACTGCTGCTGTGATACACTTACTAGTATTTAAATGTGCTGTTGTACCTACACACCTCTTAAGGACATTCCTATTTATTAACAGTACCTATCCTGAGAGAAATATAAGCTCCACAGGGTAAAATGGACAGCATTTCTCAAACGCCAAAAGAACCCCAACCCAAAATGGCAAGGAGGTCCTGGATTGAAGGATTTCAGAACTTCATAAGAAGTTTTAAGATCAAATTTTAAAGGTTTCAAAATCCATCCACACAAAACCACCCACATTTAAAAAGAGAGTTCTCAAGTGCCAGCACATCCTGATCTTTTCCCCACCGCTCCACAAGAATTGCAGTCTAATGAGGTGCAAGGTGGAAATTTAAGGAGTCTCCCAGAGCTCAGCTGTGTCTCCTCTCACTGTGAAACTCTTCTTGCAAAGAAATGAAAAGAGAAAGCCATCAGATTTGCTGAAAATTGGAAATTGTCAGGAACAAGCATCTAGAGGATAGGAAAGGCACTGCAGAGAGTTTGAGCCACCACCACAGCTATACCTGGCTTCTCTCGGATCTGATCCGCAGGTTTTGGCTCAGGAACCTCAACCACCACCACCTCCTTCTGCTTCTCTTCCTTTACGGTTTTGAGATCAACCTTTTGAGTTGCACGTTTAGCTGAAGAAACGGGGCACACGTTAACAACCACCCGCACAGCCAAGGCGCAGATGTCAAGGGGGCAGGAGTGTCACATTCCCAGGCTGCTCTTTTCCAAGCTCTGATATCCAGGTGTAGCACTGCAGCTATGATTTCTCTACTCATCTGGGGTCATAATGGCATGGTTGATGGGCAACCAGCAGCACAGGTCCCCTCACTGCTGTGCACTGTGCCTGAGGAACTTTGCATGCCCAGACTGCAGGGAAGCTGGAATTTGGCTTTGCTGCCTTATGAAGCTTGAACCTTCCCTTCCCTTCAGCTCCATGACACAAAACACAGGCTAGGGATGTCACTGAGCCCATGAGCAGGGACAGCATAGCTGCTGCTGGCCATGGAGTGCCGAGTAGCTCTGGTCCCCTCAAGGCTGCAGCACAAACTCAGGGCTCAAAGCAACATGGTCCCTGCTCCATCAGGTGTTCAAGGTGCACAGGGATGATCCTCTTTCCCTGAATCCTCACAGCACACAGGGATGATCCTCTTTCCCTGGATCTTAATACCCTGTGATACAGATCACACGGACCAAACTTAGACACTCCCTTTTCCATGCCTCACCTCCTCTGCTGCTATTTATTTATTTTAAAAATCTTAGGGATGAGCCCATCTGACTGACACACCTCAACTCCAACCTGAGCATCACTTTAATTGTGTTTAATCCTTTTAAGGGACAATGAAAAGGTTTCCATCGTGGCAAAAAAATCTCCTTCTTATGTAAAACGATGGAATTTAAGAAGTGATACAAAACAGACAGAATGGTTTAATTTCTGATTTTCTATAGGAAAATGTTTGAGATCAAATGAAGAAGTATCTTTACCAGCAGAACTTTGCCAGAAGCCTTCAGCACCCACTTACATTCTTTTCATCAGTCAGTTTTCCTGGGACCACCCTTGGTTTGCATTTTTGTATTGCGTCTGGCTGAGTTGGAGTTAATTTACTGTAACAGCCCTCACAGTGCTGTGATATTGAGATAAGGATAAAAACTGTGAGAGGTAACAGGTTACAGGCAAAAGTACTGAGCAATGTTAGAGAGCAGAACAATCACGGGGAATTCTTTTTGTCATTATGGTGAAGGCAAAAGGAGTAGATTACGTGTAAATTGTCCACTTTTGTTCTGTGTTGTGATGATGCTGTTGGTTTTTGTAGGGCAAATTTTTGGCTTGGTTGGGTGGTTTTGTTGATGTGAATAAAGGTTGTGTGATGAATCAGAATTTTCTGAGTTGGAAGGGATCCATCAGGATCATAGAGTCCAACTCTTAAATGAATGGCCTATACAGGGAACAAACCTATCCCCATGGTGTTATCAGCACCCTGCTCCAACCAACTGAGCACCAGCTCAGTCTCACTACAGGCACGTAACTCCTAAACATGTAAGGGGCAGGAACGAGATTTGTACTACAGTGATGAGAGACATCTGTGTCTCTGTACAACAGGGAATCCAGGTGTTCCTTACGGAGTACCTCAGCATCCTGGTGATTCCCAAAGGAAGAAGACACAGCAGGGACTGACTGACTCACCTCCATCGAGGCTCCTGGATGCTCTCTTGCTGGCCGTGCGCTCAAACTGGGGTGCGGGTCGGTCGATCAGGGCGCTTGCCTGCCGCGTCTGCGCCTGCGTCCGACCGCTGTAGCGGAACTTGGAGCCCAGCCCCAGGAACCTGCTCTTTGGGATGGCCTCGGTGGAAGTCAGCCTGAAAGACACACACGCATTTAAAAATCACACCTCCAGAGCCAGGAAGGCGCATGTGAAGAGGAATTAAAACAGAAATTAAAGGAGTCTCTTGCATCTGCTTGGCCAAGGAATGCACATACTAATGATGTCTCACATCTACATGACCCCATGATCTCTGTCTTATGGGTCTTACAAAGTAGAACTTACTTAAAAATTTACTGCAAAATGAACACCAACTGTCCCTGAAACCATTTCTCTCCCATTTTTTCAAAAACACTAAGGAATAATGTTCATTTTCAATAGTTAGATTCAAGCACTAAGTTACTCAGGGTGAGGCTACTGCTCAGAAAACCCACCTGAAGAAGGTGTGATGTTCAACACATACTTTCCACAGCTTCTTTGCTGCCCGGTAACTTGGTAGCTTGAACCCAATTGTACTTTCATACTGTTCTTGCTGCGGAAAACATAAGTTATTTAGGAATAGCAGGAAATAAATGTGGCAGAAGCCCAGTCCCCAGCCCACCCTGGTCTGCTGTAACACAAACTGTTCAACTTGCCCCACAATGTGCAGCAGGACCTTAGGTGAGAGGAAAGAGAGGGTTTGGCCACGAGCCAGAGCATCCCTCAGGATGCACTGGGATTTGCAGAGCAGCATGCCATGGATTTATCTCCCCCATCACACTGCCCAGCTGTGGGCTGAGGTCAAACACTGACCTCCCGGCAAGGCTAGGTGATAGCAGTGAAAGCAGGAGGAGGAGGAGGAAAAGGAAAGAGGTAGAGGTGTATCCCCATTGTAGCCTCTCTCTCTTACGTAACCAGGCTGCTCCAGGGACTTCCCCATTCATGAGAGGCAGCATCAGTGCATCCATTCCCTGCTTCCTGCACTTAGGTGAAAAGCTAATTCTAATTTTAACTATTTTCTACGAATGAAAGCAAGACAAGGAGCCACTGTCTTGTCCCATTTCCAAAAAATGAGTTAGTGCGGCCCCAATTTCATCTGTCAACCTCCCAGGCCTTGCCTTGGATGCTGGGAATACCCGGTGATGCCAGAAGGTGGTGCTGGATGACACGTTGTTACACTGTCACCAGCTGGCTTGCAGCTTCAGCCGGCATAAGACCCTCCGAAGTCAAACGCCCCCGCAAAGAGCCTGACCCCACCCCGCTCCACTCCAGTGACACACACGGTGACTATCCCAAAGAAAAAGAGGATGACAGGAGCCCACAGGAGCCAGCCATACCTCCCCTGGCCGAATCTTTATGAAGAAGCTGCTGCGTTTGTAGGAAATCTTCAGGACTTTGGGCCATGGGAAGCGGTTGATTCTCAGTTTATCTTTGTAAACAAGAAGGCCACTGGAACAGACTCCCAGAGTGATATCCACTCCTTCCAAGTCCTGGGAATGTAGATGAGGATTTAAGCAGTGTCAGGTTTATGAGTTTCATGTCAACAGCTGCCTTCCAAATTATCCCTTTGGTCTTCCTATAAATTCATCTCCCCACCACCCAGACTCCAGCTCCACGGCCATCCTTCCTTTTCTTTCACACTTTCCTGATGACCTCCTGCTGATCTCTCCTGTTCTGGGGGCTGCCCAAAGGGCTCATCAAGAGCCTATCCTGCATTTCCTGGAGCACAGAGGCTCACTCATATGGCAGGGAACACATATTGTATTCCAAGTCACTCACAGCAAGGACCTGTCTATATAAGGAGCTTTGGAAAGTTTCCAGTGACATATAAATAATAAGCAACTGCAAAGAATCACTTCTCTTGCAGGAATGCTTGAGGCATTCCTATTGTATGTCTGTATTTCCATACATCCTCTCTTTCCAACAGAGCTTCCCAAAACAGGTAAACTTGCTCCTGCAAGGGAAGGATAATCAAATTACAAAATCCACAAGTAGGTGCACACAGCCTGGCTCTCACCTTGGCTTGGTGAAGGTCAACTCCATACATAGACAGCTTTTTTGCATTCTCAAGAAATTCCAGGTCTGCTTGGGCTGGAGTCATGGATCTAAAGAAAAAGAATGGGCTTGGTATTCTCCAAACTGTTGCTTTTAAGAGGAGACAGATCAGACTTCACTAAATCAAGTTAGATTTTCTTTTGCTTTCCATACAAACAAATCTGTGCCCAGATGATGAATTATGAAATCACTCTGACTGCCCAAATTTGTGCTTTTAGACATCCCAATAATATGGCTGCACTTTATTCCTGTGAAGCTATACATGCACTAGAGAAGGAAGTGAGGAAGAGCAGTAAGGGGACAAAACTTGATTCAGCAGAAGAAACCCAAGTGAGCAAAAGGGGGATAGGTCCTGTCCCCCATAGACCTGCTGCCTCCAGACCTCCCCAAACCCAGCTACTGTTCTCCAACCAAACACACGGACAGCTGAAACTCAGCAAAGATTCCAGCCAGGGGACCAGATAAATGAGGAGTTTTCTGGGAACAGATGGTGCCCTGTCTGCATGAAAGGCACAATTTAACAAAGACACCCTGATAATGGAGGCCATTATCAATGTTATTGAACTGTCCGTGTTAATACATTCCTGGTGTATGAGGTACATTAGCAGCTCTGCTGGGAGAGGATTCAGCTGCATACATTTCATTTTCTACCCTCCTTTGATGTCTTCCTTACTGATCGCTCTCATACATCTTGTGTGTGATGTAAATAGAGGTTTGAGTGGTAGGAGACAGGGCAAAGTCCACTGCAAGGAGGATCTTGTAGAAAAGCCTCAGGAGCAGTCACCATCTTGATATGTACCTTGTGCTTTGTAAATACAGTAGCAAGAGCCGGAGCAGAGTTTAGCAGAGATTCCCCAGGAAATGTCCAAAGAACACCTGGATGTTACACTTCGGGAAATAGTTTAGTGGTGGGCTTGGCAGTGCTGGGTTAATGGCTGGACTTAATGGTCTTCAAGGTCTTTTACAACCTAAACCATTCCATGATTCTATCATTCCCACTGAAAACCCTCTGAAGTTTAATGTTCACCGAATATGGACCAGAGATTAAATGGGGATGTGTTGCTTTCTCCTGCACATGCAGACAGATGAAAAATAACTACATCTTGTACCTTGAAGTCTCCTTCTGAGAAGCCATGAATAATTCAGCACTGTGATCCACCACCTCTGGCACAGCAAACAGCCTTTGACTCCAAGTCATGAAGCTTGTCAGAGGCCCACTACTTATTTTCCCTCATTTCCTCTCGGTGTAAATGGAGGGGAATCAATTTAAAATATTGATTAGCAGACTTGAGTGAGGTGTTGAGTGGTCACAGCCAGGGCCCACATTCACCCTTCCACTGTGCTCCAGGTTTTTTTTCCCATCTGCCTGTGAGAAAGTCTTGTCTTTGCTCCATCTTTTCCCTTCTAGGAAGATATGCCGGAAGTAAGATGGGGAAGATGTTTAGTTACCGTCACCCTTGAATCTGATACGAGGGAGACTCCCAAGAGTTGTTCAACCCTACATGAACCAGACACATCTGCCCAGGTCATGGCTGCACTAGGAAACACTTAACTGCAGGTTTGTAATTCCTGGATCATCTGGAATCTTTCCACATTAAGAAATGAACGTTACTCACGAAATGCGGTAGAAGAATGCCCCAAACAGGCTGTAAGCTACAGCATGCAAACAGAAACTAGATCCAACTACAATCCACGATTACATAAATCCCAAAGAATATATTAAAAAAAGACAAAGGGCAAGGTTAAAACGAGTAAATTTTGCATTTGCACATGAACTAAACACCACTTTCATGGCTACTCTGTGGGGAAAAACAGCACTTGTTAATAAACAATTGCAAGACTTCCCATCTGCCTTCTAAAAGCTTTGTTTCTTCTTCATGCAGGAAAAAAGAATTCCTGCTTCTAGAAAGATTTTGTCCAAAGTATTAGATTTTTTGTTAAAAGTTAATGTTCACAGAATCATCATAAAATCACAGAATGGTCTGGATTAGAAGAGACCTCAAAGATCATCTTGTTCCACCTCTGCTATGGGCAGGGACAGCTTCCACTATCCCAGGTTGCTCCAAGCCCCATCCAACTCGGCCTTGAACACTTCTAGGGATGGGACATCCACAGGTTCTCTGTGTCTCACAGAGGTGGGGAATACACCAGAAAATCCCATTATTTCCCTTATTTCATGTTGCTGTGCACAAACAAGTCCTCCAGCTGCTGCGTCTCACCTGTATGTTTTATGAAGCTCCACAACCTTTTCTTCAAGCTCTTTTGTCTGGTTTGGGGCCAGTTTGAACTCACTGATGTAATCCGGGCCATGGAGATCAGGATCATAGTCTCCCAGCTCTGACTGGACTGTGTAGGAACCCAGCAGAGCCAAGGTGGCAAAGGAGCAGGGCAGCCGCCCTGTAAGGATGTCCTGTCTAAGCTGCAGACACAGGTAATACCTAGGGGAAGAAAGGAAAATACTATTCACAGAGAACACAGAGAAATTTATTAACTTGAGGATCAGAATCCCTTTTTTATGCCACTGACGAACACATGACAATGCTTGTTTCCAATTTTTACTTATTTCCAAGTTAAACAGTGTGGACGACTGGGGGATTCAAGATTACCTCCACGCTGCAAAGGGAGTAAAGGACACCATGACCAGAAAATCTTGGCTATAGGTAAGAATTTACTTTTCTATACAAACGCACACATGGCAGATTTTTAAATGTCACTACTTCACACATGGACTCCAGTGGAGCATCCTCACATCCACTAAAAGCAAACCAAACCCCCTCCAAATGGTGAAGACATCTGATCTCCTTGCTGAAGGAGGGAAAACCGCCTAAATATGAAACATTTCTATTCCATATTCAGGAGAACATGGCCATAGGATTCCCAAGTAACTCACCTGGTGATGTCCTCTGTTAGCTGGGCAGGATCTGGAGGATAAAACTTAACATTGAAAGTAAAATCCCAGGGGCCTCCTGCAATGACAAGGGAGAGCTTGAGAAAAAGAAACACACCAGGACAGCTTTGTGATGGTCAATTATGTAAAAAAAAGTTGAGAATATCTAATCTGATCTTCAGAATTTAGCAGATGCAACACTGATTTGATACTGCTCACTCCCACAGCCGGCTGCAGCTTAACACCTGTGTAAGATGTGATTTCATTTACAGCAGGTAAGAAAAGCAGGAGAAAAAAAGCAAGGCAGGGAAAATCACCTGTATTAACCACAACTTGTGGCAAAAATTAAATGCATTGTTAAGAAGCTCAATAACTGACATGTTTTTTCATTGACTGGAAAGGGATTCATGAAGACAGGTCAGGCATAGGCTATAAATTAATGAATTAGGATTGCTTACTGCCTAACCCAAATTTCCAAGTTCAAGGAGAGCTGTGCTAAGTCACACCTCAGCCTAATGCACTGGGATCAGGTGGTCAGACACAGCTTAAATTTAGCCCAACACAAACATCAGCCTCCGGATGAAAACAGAAAGCACCAGGATAGGAAGAGCTTTTCAAGTCCAGACCTAATTGCTTTAATATAGCTTGTTGCAAACCTTGTATAAAACCATTACAAACATTAACTGATCCAGAATCCACATAATCACACAGAATTGGCATTGTATGTGTATAATAGCCCAGATGACACAGCTGAAGAGGTAACTCTCTCTTTTCCTTGAAAATAGTCCCATTTCCCAGGAGAAAACAGTCCTGAGTAATTTTCATAGTTACATCTCCCCATGCTGTGTCCTTTAATACTAGTTCAAAATAAGATTTATTTCAGAAAGAGAAGATTTACCCCTGCACTTAACTTGCTCAGACATTTATCCCCATCTCACACAGGGAACAGGGGGAATGGAGCATTCCTGGATTTACTTCTTATGCAATGCCATAACTGGGATTAAACACAAGGCATGTTGTTTTCATCACACACAGTACAAAACAACTGATTCCAAGGTGACAATGAAAGAAGCAGAGGACACCTAACGCAGCACATACTGGTTTGTATGTACATGCAGAATACCTTCACTTCAACTAAAATCAAATAATTTGCCATTTAACCTATCCCCAGGGGACCAGATTTCACAGCAGGCTGCTGTTCTTTACACTTATTAGATGAATTTTATGGATGGAGCTGTTCCTGCCCTTCACATACACCCTGATTCCAAGAGAAGCAGATAAAACCAGGAGCTTTCCCTAGTCCACAGCCTTGTGTTTCCCCCCTAATCTGAATCTAATGACACACTTTGCCCTAGGCCTCCCACCAAAAGCATCCAAAAAATACTATTTTCCTTCCCAAAACTTCCAAAGCAGTCAGACTCGCTCCCAAGAGAAAACAAAAGACTCTAAAACATATTTAATTTTGACATGGCCTTCATCTTGAACTAATTCAGTGCCAGCAGGCCTTAAAACACAACTTGAGAGAGCATTTGGTATTTGAGCTGATATTTCTCAAGCCATTTATCATTCCAGTACCCCTATTTGGACCCCAAACAGCCTCAGAGCTCATAAAACCTTGTTCCACCATAAAATTCTGCTAGGGGTCTCCCAACCTCCTTTGGGATTTCAGTGGTCCCACTGACACCCATTTTCTCATCCTCCAGGCAAGGAGCACATCCCCATTTCAGCACTGCACTGACAGTGTGGCTTTGCTTCAGACAAAGACACCCCAAGCTGTTCCACCAAGGAAATGACATTTTTTCCTTAATCTAGAGCACCCCTAAGTCCTTAAGGACAGAAAGGATGCACAGACTGCTTGAACTTGTGCTGATCCCTGCCAGACACCCTCATTTGGCCTCTCCCCATCCCTGGTCCCCCTGGATGGCCGACCAAAGCCAAACTGGGAAAAACCACACCACACCTTCCCCTCATCCCCCGCCCCATGATAAATTCAATCTACTTACCATGAACCTGCTTTTTTATTTCTTTGGCAGGATCCAGCCACGTCTGTAACAGGATAAAAACATTCACAGTTTACCAGACATTCCAGAAACACCACAGAAAGCTGAAAATTGCTAAAAATACAGGAGGAGGAAAAAAAAAAAAAAAGACAATCTTTGACACAGAGGCAGCCATGGAAACTGAAGAGATGGTGCATTTTTCACTACTTTTATTCCAGGCTGTGGTCTCAGTGGGTGTATTTCCAACCATTCACCTACCAGGGACTCATGAGCGAGGCAGAAGCAACAAGGGGAAAAATAAAAGCAGATTATTAGAGCTGAAAGAACAGAGCAACAGGTATGGCCACATCCAGCTACCAGGGACACTTCTACAACACCTTTTTTATTCTCCAGAACCTTTAAAAATAGGTAAATAGGATGGATACACTGATTTTAAGCACCCTGTCTCCTTACTTACCCTATTCAGATCAAAGATCACCAAGACTTTCTATTATTAGCTATAGTTTTCAATGACCTAATTGCTGAAATATGAGGGAAAAACACCAAATTCCTGAGTAAGGCTGGAATTTTTTACAGGAGTGTGACATAAACTTCATTTCTTTTAACTATGACTCAAGTTTCTAGTAATTATCTGTGCTACTAATTTAAAAATATATCTTTTTCCCCTCCTCTGTAATTTGGGGTTTTGTGGGATGGTGGTGCAATTTAAGCCTCAAAACACAATTCCTGCTTTTTCCATGGTCTGAGCCTTTCCCTTAGCAGGGGTCAGGGCCTGTCCTGCTGCAGGCACTGGCACTAGGCTAGCAATCCTCCTGGAGAAGTTACATTTAATCACCTCTTCGTTTTCACCAGCTCTGAACAGGATTTGGACTTCCAGGTCTCTTAAGGTGAAGGAATTAACTCATTGAATCCCTCAAACTAATCTCTCCTGACCAGAAGGACACGTAACTTCATGGCAGGGGGACAACAGCAATACTTACATTTAATCTCCGCTTTTTATATTCCTGCTCATCTAACATATAAAAGTGAGGATACAAAATCCATTTAAAAGGAAGATTTCCTGCCTTTTTAGGGCCACAGTTTGAAGCAGAGCATCTCCATGGCTGAGCTTGTGCCACAACTGCTTGCTACTGGGGTGAGCCCAGGGTGCATTCATACATCCCACCCAGCAGACAACGATGGGAACAGCAATTAACAACACTTTTATCCCACTGGGTCATGAATCAGTGGAAAACAATCCTTCCTTTCAGGGCAATGAGCTCCTTGCTGCTCCATGGTGCCCAGCTGCTCCAGCCACTGTCAAAACCTCCTAATCCTACTGCCACCCTCTGCTACGCCCACATGGGTAATTACTGGTCCTCAGAATGTTTATTCTCTAAATATCAAGGTGGAAGACGTCACACACAACCCGTCCCTATCCAGGAATATACCTGCTCTCTCCACCTGCTCCACACAGCTGCAGGTAAGGTGCAGGAGCTCATCCTTGGATGCTATTAACACCATTTTACCTGTGAATCAGTAACTCTGGGGGGGTCTTGTTTGAAGTTATAGCAGGAGAGAGATGAAGCTTCAGGTTTCAAAGTTCAATGAAACATAACAAGAAAGATATATATTAAAAAATAAGGTGTTTTCACCCATCAGAGCAAACCAAACACCAGCTTGCTCCACAACGGAGCTGAACAACCCACGAACAGTGGCCTCATCTGCCCCAGCTTCCAGTTCTGGGACACAGATCTGACAAAACAATTCATTTTCAGTCCCTACAGTTAAAAAGCTGCACAGCCTCTCAGCCCTTGTTGGCTTGGGGGAGAAGGTATACGCTTCTGCTTCCAGAAGAATCAATGCCAAAAGCCTGGGTATGAGAAGAGCAAGTCCAAGGGTCTGGGAGATCACAGAATCATTTAGGAAAAGCCCTCTAAGATCATCAAGTCCAGTCATTACCCCAGCACTGCCAAAGCCAGCACTATGCAGTGTCTCCAAGTGCCACATCTATATGCTGTTTAATCCAGGGACAGTGATTCCACTACTTCCTTGGGCAGCCTATGCCAAGGACTTGAAAACCCTTTCCAGGAAGGAATTTTTCCTAACATCCAAATGCAGCAATGAGCTACCCACAGCACATCCAGAAGCAGCTAAGCTGCCCCAGCTACACTCTTTTTGCTCTGAATTGGATCTAAAAGTACAACTACCCCTCCCTCTGCAAGAAGAAACTCTGATTAAAAAAAAAATCCTCTGATATAAAAAATATCCAGGTCATATACACGGAAACACATTTCACATCCAAGAAAACTGGAAGACACCAGAGACTGTAAAACAAAGTAGGAGTTCTGCCTGCCTCAAATAGGGTTATTTTTGGGTGTTGTTTTGCCTGTGTATAAAACAGTATAACATATTTCATGGCAGACATCTGTTAGTCAGTAACCTGGCCACAGGGGATTGCTGCAGGTGAAGCAGAGGAAGAGTCAGAATACAGACCAACATAACTCATCTAAAGAACATAGAATTGGGCCCTTAATTTCAGTTATCTTTCTTTTGGCTTTATGAAACAGACCTTGAGTAATTGCTGAGTTAAAGGTTAACCAAGGTTTTAAAAGGTAAGACACTGCTTGAGTCAAGTCAAACAAAGACCTTAAATTGAAACCATGAGTAGGAGCTTTGGTATAGAGTCACATATGTTCTTCTGCAGAGCAAAGGTTCAACTCCAAATGCTCTGGATGGCTCCAACCAAACCTTACCAACGCTGACACCAGTGCCAGGGCAGCCTGACTCCTTTATCATTTAATGACATAATTTTGCAGTAAACTAATATAATGAATGACTTTTCTCCAGGTGAAGACTCAAGTTCACTAGGATTCATTCTATGATTCACATAGTTTTTTTACTAAAATCCACACTCCCGTAGTAATTTATTCACCATTTCTTCCTGTCTGATGACCTGCAACCTATATTCAGGGAGCACATCAAAATGAGTTTGAAGAGGAGCTTCTGCCCCACTTCTTGCCCTGGGGAGATGATGCAGAAAGAGCTGAATCCCCTCCAGGCCAGCAGCTGCTTACCCTGCACGTTGGTGTGTCCCATATGGCCAAACCAAAGTAGTCTTCTTCCAGCAGATTGAGGTGGTCACAGACTTTTTTAAGTAGATCCTGTCCCTTGGCATGTTTCTGCAAATAGACAAAGAAATCCTGTAGGACAGGGTTAAGTTTTGCTGTCTTCGTTCACAGGAGAGGGGAGGAATAGGATCGAACCACACTGTGCACTATCAGTAAGGGGCAAAAAGGGTCCTGAGTAGCGCCAAATTGTATCTCCCGGCTGTTTCAGAGCACGGACTCCTGACAGGAAAGGGCAGCAGACATAAAAATTCCATGGAGAGGCAACAAGAACCACAGTGGGTCTCTCTCTTCCCACCAGCTCCATGTCTGAAAATCCCCCAAAGCTGGACTTCCAACACAGCTCAACAGACACCAAGAATCTGTACAGGTTTTCCCTCCCAAGGTCCATCTACAGTGTTGGTATCTCGCAGGTTCAGGCTGCCAGAAGATCAGGTGTGGGTCAAGAGACAAAACTGCTGCCTCAACCTATACATTTCAGGGGCAACCTGACTTGTCTCAGGTTCAGAAAAAAGACAGCAGCACATAACCAAAGCCCACGATTTCCACAATCTTTCCATCGCCCTCCTCTGCTGATGAAAACCAGCTTCTTCCATCTGTTTCATGCGCCCAAAGCTGCTCAGCACACAGGTTCCTGCCTCCAGAAATAAACTTTGAGCATTCCTATTTCCTTTTTCTCTTTCCCCCATATCCTGCAGAAGTGAACTGGCCCGAGGAACAGACACCCTTTTAATCCAAAAGCATGAAGGAAAACATCCCTGAGGCACAAAACTACGGCAACCAGAAGCAGCTCATTCCACTGGATGCTTTTCTAGAAGAAAGTGCAGTCCCAGTGACGTAAAATCAGCTTCACTAACGCCTGCAGCTCTCCTGTCCATCATCTCTGCATGGCAACTGCTCCAAGACTTCTGCCTTGTTTTACTCCTTGGCTTTATTCCAGCCTTTCAGCTGTCAGGTCCTTTGTGCACACATTGTGACTCTATAGGTAATATAACGTATGTGTTAGCCTGGATATTCCTCAAGGAATTGGCACTGATATAGGAACGAAAAATCTTCCAGGGCTGTCAGTTGGAAAGGATGCCCAAAAGCACTAATTCTCCTTGGATAAAGACATTCGTGCTGCTCTTTGCCTATACCTTTGCAATTCCTTCAAAATAAAATCTTAATAAAGTCTCAAAATGCCAGAGCAGAATTATACTGGCGCAAAAGCTGAGGGTGCTCCTCAAGTTAAGACAGTCTCACTAACACAATGGCCCCCTTAATCCTTTGCAGTGCCCACCATAACACTCTGGACCTACAGAGAGACATTTCTCATGTCCTGCTCAAGTCAGGATCCCCCATGGCTCTCCCTCCAACAGTGTCCATGACGGTACCCAAAGAAATCGCTGCAGCAAACCAAGGCACAAAGCCATGGCAAGCTGTCACCGGGATTTGGGGAAGGGTTCCTTGGGCTGCACACAGTCTCCCTGGCCAACAGGAAGGTGAGGAGGGCAGTGATGCTCTGAGCTGATCCCAGGCAGTACCAGCAGTGCCATCGTTACACAAACATTCAGCACTGACCTACTTGCCCAGGATCACCCAAGGTGATTGCTCCCACAAGGAGCCCTGTGCTCATATACGCTCTCCTGTCCCATTTACCAGCAGGACTGAGAGAAAACAAGCTGGTGGAAGTATGCTTCAATGGTAACTACTAGATTGTTAATATTCTGGACAAGTACTTCAATACTAAAATAAGGATTTCTGCTTGCTTTTTATTGCCCTGACAGCACCACAGCCCTGTGAGAGAATGCACAAAATAAAGGAGAAAAAAAGCTCTTGGATGAAGGGGGTTGCAGTGCTCTAAGTCAACATAATTTAAATTTGTTTACTGGCAATATATTCAACTGCACGCTAAACACAGTGTGTTCTTCTTTACATCCAAGCACCAGGAGCTAAGTTAACCAGCAGCCTGAGAGGTAAAGCTACCTTGGGGGACTAGAAAAGCACAAATCAATTTTATACAACCCATTTTATTCAAAGCCAAGGAGGCAAAAGTTATTTAGACAATTGCAATCTACCCCAAAAAACTAAACTCTACCCTGGGATACAAATGAGAGAGATCGTGAACAGCCAGTAATATGAAGTTTGGGTTGGTTTTTTTTAAACTTCCACCCACCTTTATAAAGTAAGGCACTCTGGAATTGTAGAACAATTAAAAAAAAAAAAGATTCCTACTACCCAGAGGTTTTTACAACACACTAAATAAGTTGTTATAGCTTACAGCAGGCTTGTTCTGCAGTAAAACCTGTCATGTAATTCCCTGGCAGCACATTAGGCACCTATTAAATTGTGTTTGTGGTGATTTTTCAAGAGAAGCAGAAGGGAGAGGGAAGAGACGAGAAGCAGAACCAAACCTCCAAAGTACTTACATCCACAGAACACTCAAAAATGGTATCATCCAGCAAGACGACTTTGCAGTACATGTTTTTGTGTCTTTTCACTGCTTTTTGGGCAGCTTTCAAATCCTTGTCTGCTTTAGTTTCCAGAGACTCTCGCTTCGTTTCTGGCTTGGCACCCTCTTCCTTCGCTCCCCCTTCCTCCCTGTCCTCGAGGTCTCTTCCCTCTGGCTCCTGGTCGTCCCTCCTCTCCTCCTGAGCAGGCTGAAACCCCCAATTTAGAGGTGTCAAACAAACAAACAAAGAAACAAACAAACAAACCATGGAACAAGCACAGCATGACCAGGATCTGACTCAGAATTCATCATTTCACTTTAACCTGTAATCTCCAGGACCTGGAGCAGCAGCTGGGGTGACCAAGGGAATGGTATTAATTTTTAAAACTCTTCCAAGTACTTTTCAAGTTTTCATTTTGTAAAGGATGTAATAAAAAAAGAAATAAGGGTTGATTAGAGAAATCAGGGCAGATTACAGCATTCATTCATGGTGTTAGTGACAGTACCTTCTGGACTGGGAAGGTTTTTTCCTTCCCAGGCAGGACCCCCAGTGCTCCCACTGCCACTCTGGCGTAGCTGTTGTTTCAGCGCACTGGCCCTTGCCATGACAAGGGGGAAATGTTTTAAACTGGCAAAGGCTAGATGGGACATTGGGAAGAAATTCTTCTTGTGAGGGTGGGGAGGCCCTGGCACAGGATGCCCAAAGAAGCTGTGGCTGCCCCTGGATCTCTGGAAGTGTCCATGGACAGATTAAACAGGGCTTGGAGCAGCCTGGGATAGTGGAAGCTGCCCCCGCCCATGGCGGCGGGTGGGATGAGATAGGTTTTAAGGTCCATTCCAACCCAAACCATTGTGGGATTTTACAGTAGCACTGGCACTAAAAGGAGGGTCAGGGATGAGGCTTCATGGTAATCAGAGTTGACCAAGCAGCTCTCTGACACCAAAAAGGGAAGGCAGCCTCCACACCACTGTCCCTTTGCCTATGGAAGCACTTTGCGAGCCAGTTTAATCCACTCAAGTAGCAGAAAGAAGTGCTGTTTGGGGACAGGAGGAGGAAGGAAGATGGCTTTTTTTTTGTTTCCTCTGCCACTTCAGCAGGTTAAACGAGTTCACAGCAGGCTGTGACGATGCTGGAAGGGGCTGGGTGCAGCAGGAGCACAGAGCTCCAGCAGAGGAAGAGCAAAACCTTGTCTGTTCACCCCATCATATCTCATGAAATCACACCCAGGCACAAGTGCACAGAGGTATTTAAAAACTAAATAATGTCCACAAGCTGCTGACATCTGTTCCAGCAGAACTGGGACAACTGGGAGCAGGGAATCAGTCAAAGCTCCTAATGCCCGTCGGTCAGCATTTATCAAATTGCAGCACCTCGCAAACGCTTTCACAGCAGAAATATCTGCCGAGTGTCACAGTTCAGAAAGCCACTGACAGTGATCTAAAATAAGAACTAAAAAAAAAAAAGCACAAATGCGTCATCTAAAATAAACAGCCCATGAAGAAAGGCTGGGATGCAAATTCTCATGGGGTCAGGACCAGCGAATCAGAGATAAATAGAGAAAATAATCGTGCATTAAAAAAACCCAGAATGGTTTGGGTTGGAAGGGACCTTAAAGCCCATCTCACCTTCCACTAGACCATGTTGCTCCAAGACCCATCCAACCTGGCCTTAAACACTTCCAAGAACAAGTTCCATTTGAAAATACAATTTCTGGGCTGAAGGTGCCTGAAGATCTCCACCTCTTCCCCATCCTGCTAATCCCAACCCTCAGAGGTATAAAACATGAGCAGAGATCATCCCACGGTCTTCACAGGCTCAGAAATTTGGGAAAAGAAAGGCAAAGCTGTTACCTACTACCCTCTCTACAGCTTTGTAATTTTAAGGAGGTAGATTACAATTATTGCTTACTGGCAATGCTTGAATTGAGCATTTGTGGGTATCTGGAGCCACTCTGAACTTAAGGCAGTGGGTAAGAAATCCAGATTTCATCCGGTCTGGCTCCAGCAATACACACAGGTTGAATGGGATGTAAGAAATTCCCAGCTGAGGAGAAGGAATAACCACCTTTTTCCACTCCTGGCTCAAGTAACAGTAGAGCTGTAACTACCCATGAAGGAAGAGAGGGCACCCAGCACTCCTAAATCAATAACCAGCCACAGCTCAGTGAATGTTCCCTGGGGTGTCTCTGCCTCAATTTCTACTTTAAATTTTGAAACTTTAAATTTTGCATGAAAAATTACCCTGGCTGGAATGAGCAGACATCAGATATATCTCAGGAGGTGGGCTCAGCCCATGTGCTGTGCTGTGCTGAAGTCCCTGTCTACATGATGCATAATCAGAAAATATTTATACTTGGCAGGCTCAGCACTAGCCCAGACCCAGCAGATTACCAAGTCCTAAAATGTCGTGCTTGCCCTCCCTGAAGTAATCCATTCCCAAGTCTGTGTACTCTTGTAATCTCCACCTTGGGCCACTGACCTGTTCACGCCAAGGACACCCTGACAATCAACCCTGGTTGTGAAGCCAATGAATGTGAACCCTCTGTGTTATGATGTGACATTCCAAGCCTCAGCAGAGCAATGATCCAGCATGGTGCATTTTCAATTATGCTATGGAGTGTGACCCTAACTTCTTGAACAGGTGCTTTGCAGGTCTGATGCAGAGATGCAAGAGTGGGAAGCACACAATGAAACGTAGGGAGCTGACAAGAGCCTTTTTGGCATCTCATGGCCTTTTCTGGTCCAGCTTACCACCCTGGGATATGAAGTTGCTACAGCTCTGGCTAAAAGACACATTTTAAAGCAGCAGGGAGCATGTCCCACAGAATGGGGTGTTTTACCTGTGTTTCTGCACTGCTCAAGGAATGGAGATCCAGCGATGGGTCAGTTTTGAGCTCGGGCTCAGGAGCTGCAATCGGGGCTTTCACCAGGATATCTTCATCAGGGCTGGCTCCTAATCCTGCATCCTGGTCACCTCCTGCTTCTTTAGGAGCATCTGTGTCTTTGTCCTCTTCGGATACCTGAGACTTGGGCCTCCTGAGGAAGGAGGAGAAGAGGCGGGAGAGACCCCGGCCCTCAGAGGTGCGATGCTCTTTCTTGCTCTGCTCTTCGTGCGTGGGGGTGTCTCCGTTGGAGGCCTTCTGCCTCTGGGCCCCTCTCTCCGGTGTTGGTTGAGCCCCTTCCTCCAGGGAAGCCTCTTGCTTCTGTGTTTCAGCAGCTCCTTCCTCCTCCTTGGCTTGCTGCTGCTCTGAGTTGTCAGCGTCAGCTACTGGGCTCTTTTCTGTTGTCATGATGATGCTGTATGAGAGGAGCAAAAGGGTCCAATCAAGAGGTTTCCAATACCTATCGGACTGAGCTATTCAAATCAACCACACACACAGACAGATACACCACATCCACCAGTCACACCACCCTGTCACAGAACCAGAGTGGAAGGGACCCAGAGGGATCATGGAGTTCAACTCTGAAGTGAATGGCCTGTAAGGGGATGAAATCCTGGCTGACTCCAGCCTACAAAGATAGCAAAAGCAAAGTCATTCCTTTTGCTACAGTTTGCTTTGAAGATAGTCTTTAAGGTTCCTTCCAACCAAAACCATTCTGGGGTTCTATGATCTAAAACACACCAAACCACACTGCTGGGGACAGGACGCATCAATGTTTAGCAATTACATTGTTCTGCACCAGACAAATCCAGGGGAGTCCAGCAGACTTTGGGATTCATAGGATATTTGCACTGCACACTAGAAAAATGTCAGATGAAAAGGTTTCCAAACAACATGCAAAATGGACAGCAGACTACCTCAGAGGTTGTGCTATCAAGCTGATGCAATGTTTATTTCAACTTTAGCCTGGGCTGTTGACACAAAAAGATGGAAATCACATGAGAAGAATATCTATTTAAGGTATAAACAGGACCCAAAATAATCATGCTTTAGAGAAGATAGAACTAATCTTTGCACACATCACATGTATCTGCAGCAATAAATTGCCACTGCTTACGCTGAGCAAACAGCATATAATCCAATATGTCTCAATCTCCCAGCCCAAGACTCAGTGTATAAACACTTGCTCAAAATACACACTTAAAAATTAAGGCACATTCCAAGATGCCATCCTCCTACGTTTTATTGCATTCATCAACTTTAATTTAACTCATCCTGATTGCTAGAAGAACCAGAGTGCTTGAAGGAGAAAAGCCCTCCCAACTCTTCAAAGGACTTTTCCTTTGCGTTTAATGCCAACATTTCACATTATTTCTAATGCCACGGTTAAATTAGCACAGCATCACAGACCTTCCCTGATTTGTTTCTGCAGCAACACAAATTTCCTGAGGTTACAGGGTTTGGTTTGGGGTTTTCGTTGGGTTTTTTCACTTGGACTCAGTCTAACCAGCCAGCCTTGGGGACGAGCTGCAGAGCTCATTTTAGCATGGTCTCCTGCAGAAGCAGAAGACAGAATTACTCTGCACTCACCATCTCCCCTCTGTGAGATGCTCTGGGTATTTCCTAGCCCAGTGGAGTGGCAGAGGCCACTGAAACAGCAGCTTCTAACCTGCACTGATTCTTCAGTGTTGTTTCTACAGGCACCCAGGCCGAGAACCTGCATCATGAGCACCCAATGGACCAGAGACACTACAGGCAAAGAGGGCGCCCAAACCCAAATATGCCCAGATGCATCTGAGATCAGTCTGCAGACAGCAGCATATGTGTGACTTGTCCTTGTAGCTCTTACTTCTGCTCCCCTTCCTCCTGCAATCTCTTGCCACAGATGCCACTGGCCCTATTAGCAACCCATAGCTTCTATTGCAGGGAACCCCAGACACCACACAGCTAATTTCTGTTCTTGTCAGCTCTCCAAGAACTCCTGGATGCCAGAATGCCAGGACGCCTCCAAGATGCCACAAAGTAGTGAAAAGGCCAAGGACTCTGTGCAGCCAAACACCCATCACCCCAAAGCCACCATGCCACTGCCCAGAGCAAAGCTCCCAATGCCCCAGCACACACGGAATGAAAGGGATGTTCTGCAAGCCTGTCCCACCACAATCACACATCAGCAGCCAGCTCCCTCTGGCACCAGCTGTTGGAGCAGCCTGCTTTGTAGCTGCTTCCCACTGTGTTTGTTTTGAATAAATAAATTTGTAGGAATTGCTATCAAAATGTACAACCTTGGACAAGTTGCTCTTCAAACCACAAAGGCAGAACCAAAGCTTTGGAGATGACGTTGATGGGGAGGGCACAGCTGAGGAGCAGCTCTTATCAGCTGCAGGAAGCCCCAGGGACAGTCCATAAAAGGAACGTTTCCTCTGGATGTACTTTTCTCTCTTTAGACACCAACACCTTGGAACAAGATTTGTTGACTTGTTTACAAGTTGACTTGTTTCAAAGCTGCAGTCATGGACCTTTCCTAGTGCAGGAAGGTGGGTCTGGTTGGTGACGAGCAAGCATCTCCTTGTCTTTCCTCCATCCCCCAAGAACCACACTGCAGCTCAGCCAGATCCCTTGGCAGTGCTGGCGATGCAGAGATGGGCACATAAGAGATGGTCATTTCCCAATAAACATTTCATAGCTGCCATCACCAATAACTCCCTGGGTACAGCAAACATCTTGCTATGAGACCCGAGTGCACTGCTCCAAGGCGTGAGCTTCTGGCTCTCTCCCTCCCTTGGAAGTTTTATGCTCAGAAATCATTTCTCCTCCTACATTCATTATCAAAGAGATTTGTAAGTAAGTAACATAACTAAGAGGCTGTCCATGGCAAGGCCGTGGAACAAGACGGTCTTTAAACTTTCCAACCCAAGCCAGTCTGTGATTATATAATGAAGAAAAGGACCTTTCCTGTAAGGAGATGAGTGCCAAGTGGTGCTTTGTTTCCAGCCCCCATAGAAGAGCAGACACACAGAGTGAGGTTCCCGCTCCACTTCTCTTCAACCCATCCCTTGGAGAAAGCACTGCCCACAGCCAAACCACAAGCAGGTTTTTATTTAAATTAAATTTTCTTCCCTTGTTATTCCACAAGGTGATTCTGCTAAGCTGGGAGGTGCCTTGGGAGCTCCCTGGATGCTGGAGGAAGATGCTCTGCTATTGTGTGAGCACTCAAACAGTGCTGTTAACCTT
Organism: Cyanoderma ruficeps; assembly: GCA_008694505.1. NCBI lineage: Eukaryota > Metazoa > Chordata > Aves > Passeriformes > Timaliidae > Cyanoderma > Cyanoderma ruficeps. The sequence continues at coordinate 174,540 of VZDJ01000274.1, read as the reverse complement.
CTGCTCTGAACTGCCACACTATAAATACTTCATTTGCTGGGGGTTTTCTTTGGTAGAGGCTGAAGGTTCGATGTCAGACAGCCTATAAAAGGCAGCCTCTTCACAAGTCTGGAGTGGAGAAGGTGTCAACACCATGGAAATAAGCAAACTACAACAAAACTCAGATATTACTCCAGAGAGAGATTTTGGAGTAACAATCTCATCAGAAAAGAGTACAAATACGTGTTTATATCTAAGTATTTTTTATCTGGAGAATATCCTCCAGATAAGAAGGCTTTGGCAACAGGAAGCAACCTGAAGAGAAAGGCATTAAATATTTCCACAGCAGAAAACAGGCTTTGCACTGCTGAGGACACCTGCACCATGGGGTGTCCACCCACTGGCAACATCCCGCCTCATCTGAACCAGAGCAGCCCACGGGGGAGGACCTGGGCCTGCTCAGAAATGTCAGTGCTTTGGTGAGGAAGTGGAAGCTCCACAAATCTTCTCTCAAAAGGCATTGGCAACTCTGAACACCAGATGTCAAAATAAACCAGTGCAGGGGCACCTCCTGAACCTGCTGTACCTGTGAAGACCTTACAGCCCCCCATACCTGAGCCCCCCCAACCTCAGTACTTATCCTTCTTTCTGGCCAAGGGCAGAGCTGCAGGAAACTCACAATATCTCTGTGGCCTTGGTATAATTCATACATACTCACCCCTCTTTCCTGCATCAAAATCCATGAAACAAAACATAAAGGAGTGCAAGTGCTCATTGCTCACCCTTGCTCCTGACATATATGGTTCAATCACAAAATCATGGAATTTTTGGGTTGAAGGGACCTTAAACTCATCTCATTCCAATCCCTTGGCATTGGTAGGGGAAACATCCATTAGACCAGGTTGCTCCAAGTGCCATCCACCCTGCACTAATTACCTGGTGGGCAGATGATGGCTAAACTCAGTTTCATCCCCACAAGGCTCCATGGGTTCTGCTCTTGCAGACATCAGAAGACAACCCCAATCTAAGCCAAACCACCCACATTTTTCAGCCTGCACAGACATACAGAGATTTATCTAAAAGATTTTAGAGTAGCTCAACACACTGCAACAGCTCACTATTGAGAAAGCATTCCATCCTCAAGAGAAAGCTAAATCCCTTCCTTATGGCACCTGTGCTCTGGAAGGTTCTCATTAAGTGATGGCACCTGAGTTCCCTGGAAATGAGAGTGCTGTTCATTTGGGCTGTTCCATGATGAGTTACAGAGGCTCAGTGAAACAGGTATGTCTAGACATGTGTCTGTCACCCTCTCCTATCTGTCAGCCTACTTCAGACTCTCTTATTTAGGCACCCAGTAAGTTTAGTGATGGTAAACTGAACCTATGCTGAAGAAAGGAAGGGTTAATTAGAAACCAGGAAGAAATTCCTGCCTGTGAGGGTGGGGAGGGCCCTGGCACAGGTTGCTCAGAGCAGCTGTGGCTGCCCCTGGATCCCTGGAAGCGTCCAAGACTAGGTTGGATGGGGCTTGGAGCAACCTGGGATAGTGGAAGGTGTCCATGTCACGGCAGGGGGTGGAATGACACAGGCTTTAAGGGTCCTTCCAACTCAAGCCAGTCTGTGATTCTGTGAAAAATCTAACTTATCCCTGTTTCCAAGCCTGGAAAAATGATTTATGGCTTAGTTATAACTCAATTCCCAGTGGCTTTGTCTTTTAGGGAGAGAAGAAAAGGGACTGTCCATGGGGAAAGTTCAGTTCTTTGAAACACAGACTGTCTTGCAGAGATGCCCAACACCAGATAACAGGTGGGACAAACTGTCTTGACCTTCCTGTGCAAAAATGTGTGGCTTCACTGAATATTGCTGCTCCAGCAAGAGCTGGAGAGAACGATAAGACAGAAATTCCTGCTAAAAATAGACAAAAATCAAACAGTTTCAGCAACAGTGTGGTGGGTTTTTTTCAAAATGTATTTCTTCCCATTTCATAATGCGTGTGAAAAGCACATAATTCACCAGGGAAACTACACAGAACACTGCCTGAAATAGAGAGCACAGCCTGAAAATTCAGTTTTGTCAAGACCTGGTGCACGTGCAACAAACCTGTGGGTGGGAGAGGAGGAAACTGCAGCTGCCACCAGCACGACTTGCTCCACGTGTGTGTTATGTGTTCTACATGTGATTTTTACTACAGTAAAGAAAACATGGGACAGAGCTTGAAGCAACCTCGTCTAGTAGAAGGTATGTCTGGCCATGGCAGGGGGATGGAATGTGGTGGACTTTAAAGGTCTCTTCCAACCCAAACCAGTCTGAGATTCTATGACCACAGCAGAGAATTGTTTGCTTGGGGCTTTTAAGTAAGAAAGTTTCTTACTTTCTTAAAGTAAGAAATTCAAATGCAATAAAATAAGTCTCTCAACAGAAATTCAAACAACTTTAAAATACTCTAAACACTCAGAGCCTTTCAGAATTTATTTAATACATTTTATTAGAGGAATAATTAGAGCTGACATTTTATCACCCCTCTTAGAATCAACATGCCTCATCTTTCTGTGCTGGTACTTTGGATCCTGAGCAAAAAGGATGCTGTTACTCAGCCTGACCTGGAGGGTAACAGGAAACTTCAGGACCCTCACTGAACAGAGGAAAAATAAACAACACAACACAGATGGCACATTACAACTGCCCAGATTTAATTCTCAGCAGACCAGCCCTGGTAATCTACTGCATGTCGGCAGCACCGTGCCCCTCTCCTATCTCTTGCTATCGTACAGCTTTCCTATTTAAATGAGGGCAAAAATAGTAGCTCACCATCTGCTGAAAGCAAATCATTTATGTCAAATTGAAGACTGGGCTTATAAAATGACCTGACTAAATGGAGCAGTAAATGCATTACAACCAAAGGGAGCTGAGAGCTCCTCCTCCGTATCCTCAAAAATCCTCCTGGATGCTACATGAAATTCCTTACATGGAAATTCATGGGCTTTGCTCATTGGTGAAGTGCTGAAATTTAAATGAAAGCATGTACTTGTCACTGGGGCCTTGTCTACAGCAATGGATTTGGAAAAGCTGCCCGTGTGGGACCTGTCTGGAAAATACACTTGAACTTGGAGCAGTTGGACCCAGAACAGAGACATGGGGAAGGCACATGCACCAGACTGCCAGCAAAATCAAGCTGCTCACAGACTATTCCTCCTCCCATTGCAACACAGTAGTTGACAAAGAAGACTAAGAAAAGCATCTGTTTAATAAAAGTGCTGTTCCCCATTCAGTAGCAAGCAGTAACTCTTGGGGCTCCTTTCCCCTCTGCAGCAGCGGCCAGAGCAGAAACAACATGGTTTGGTCTCAAACACACAGTGTCTAACAGGGCAGCTTCTGCAGAAACAAGCCTCCAAACCCTCCTGGAGGACATAGGGGCTCAGCCTGGCAGGCAGTAGTCACTCCAAAATCCTCCTTAGCTGAAAAAGCCGTATCTGCCCAACCCGGGGGAGGGAGGGAGAGAGAGAGGGAGGGCTTCATCCAAGCCCATACCCACCCTAAGAGCAGCTCAGGCCCTGTGTGGTGCAGATAACATCCTGAGGCTGCTCCCTCCACCAACCTCTCACGGAAACGGGGAGCACGGGTACCCAGCAGGCACCAGAAATCTGTGCAAAGAAAAGCAGCGGGAACGGTGCTTGCAACAGCAGCATGAGCGAGCCACTCCATCACAGGGAGGCAATGGCAAGGACAGACTCTGTCCCAGCAGGTCACTCCATCACAGCCACTCCTGACTCCGCACCAAAGGAATACCCGCAGTGGCTATGACAGCTCAGCAAAGATAACAATACCACCACTGAATGTGAGGATGGCTCTCCCTGCAACAACATTCCACTTGTTAAAGCAACAGTTCAACAGAAATAAGCAATAGCTCTCCATCAGCTGAACAGGAGGATTTTTCCATGAATTATTCATAAGGTTTTTTTTTTCCTGCCTGAACACAGATGTGTTTACTTACACTGTGCCTCATTTACCCTCAAGGTTTAACATAAAGGGCTCATATTCTTCCCTTACAGTTTCCCAAGAATGGGAGTAAAGCACTTTTCACTTTTGTTGCTCTCCTTTTGGTTGCTTCCAAACCAAAGCTATAATTAGAAGCCCAGAGGGCCCTGCACGCTCCTTTGATGAAGAGCTGCCTGCTAGATAAATACCACCCCTGCACACACATATATACACACAGAGAAGCCCCTGCCAGGATGAACCAAAAGCCAGAAGAATATCTGAGGCTAAAACCTCTTAACAGGCTCCATCATTGATTACCCCCATCCACACACATGGGCTATTCCTCCCCTTCGTACCAGGGACATCACACTTAAAGTGCTTCATTTGTTACTTCACGGCTGTAATGCAATTTGCATTCACCCAACTGCCTCAAATACATCTGCCGCACCCTGGTACAACGCCCCAAATTCATTAAAAATAACCATAATCATGCAGTTATTCTGATGTTATTAGCACACAAGAAATGCATAATGTTGGAACTATCTGAGGGAACCACTTACAGGAAGGACTGGGAGAACAAGCGGCAAACTTGTTCTCTACCGAGCCCTCATGAAAGCTGGCTGAAAAAGCTGGATGAAGGCATCCTCAACCCTGGCTTTCAGCTGGACTTACTGCTTCAAAATTGCCATCAAATATCACAGAATTCTAGAATGGTTTGGGTGGGAAAGGATCTGAAAGCTTATCTCATTACATCTCCTGTCATGGGGGTACAGCTTCCACTATCCGAGAATCCTCCAAGCCCTGTCCAACCTGGTCTTGGACACTTCCAGGGACAGGGCAGTCACAGCTTCTCCAGACACCTTTTGCCAGGACCTCCCCACCCTCCCAGGAAAGAATTTCTCCTCACTATCCCACCTAATCCTGCCCCCTGTCAGTTTGAGGTCATTCCTCTTTGTTCTCTCACTATCTGCCTATGTAAAAAAGACACTCTCCCTCTTCTTTTTATAATCCCCTTTAGGCACTGGAAGAAGCTCTAAGGTCTCTCTGGAGCTTTCTCTTCTCAAGGCTGAATACCCACAACTCCCTCAACTTGTCAAGGACACTTAAGTTAGCACTATACTACCCTAAGTTGATTCCAAGACCTTTTCTCCTGACAGCAACACTTCAAACATATTTAACGCAGAGGAAGCATCATTCTCCCCCACAAGGGCCTGCAGTGAGGGAAACTCCCAGGACACGGTGCCTAACCCAGTGGTGCCTAGGTCTTCCCAGGGGCACAGCAATGTGGTTTTGTGCTGTTTTAATGAGTTTCAAGAAGTTGTACCAGTTGCCAGGCTGAGTTGATTTACCTGGTTTGCTCTCACAGGCTCACTGCCACCATCGAGCAGAGAAACAAGGGCTGCAAGGTAACTAAAATTACCTTACAGTAATTATCAGCCTGAACATTGCACTTCTAAAGATTAATGACCCTTACCTAGGAGTGCAGGAAGGCACTGGCCAGCTGAAGATTATCTACTAAATTCGGTGATACTGGGAGACCTCAAGTCTTGGTTTTCTGGCCAAGCCCCAGTCACTTACACCTGCAGAGCAACACAGGGGATGAAGAAGCTGGAGATCTCCTCAGCACCCATCAGCACAGAATGAGCCACAGACATGGATGCTGGCTCTGGAGACACAAATGGGACAGGACAAGCTCCAAGGAGCCCAAAGGAATGAATCAGTGAGCAGGGGGGTTGTGAAGCCAAGTTTCATTGGGTGGGTACAAACATTGCAGGTATCAGCACACAGCAGTCTGTGCCGCTCCTGAGCTGGGGGGGAAGGCTTTGTTTCAGGAAAGCCCACCCCTTTCTGAAGTCTCCTCTTCTTTCAGGGCTCATCACCCCACACAACAGCACAGAGAAGAAGAAATCCATTCCCACCACAAATCTTGAGATGTAAACTCCCAATATCACCGAAAGAACCCAACCTTCAACAACTTGAAAACTCGCAAGACCAGGCAGCTTGGTTTTAGAGCCCACTAAAAGCTAACTGAGCTCCCCCATCAAAAGCAGCAGAGCCCACTCCATGCCGGTTGCAGCTCCCCAAGGCACATACCACCAGGGAATGCAAACTGGGATGCTGCTGACCTTGCCTCAAGAATGGAAACAGCAATGCATCTTCTGTGGGCACTGTGCACGTCAGGGAGGTGAGGAGACACCTTCTCCAGAAAGCTCCCCTCTTTTTTTTTTTTTTTTCCAAAAAAAATATTGCAGGTGATGGTTAAACTCTGCACCACTACCAGAAAAAAAACCCATGGGGACGATCCGACCACACATCTGCAGGCTCCTGTCTATGCCCAAGGAGAGCAGGCAAACATCCAAAACCTGAGAATAACCGTGTTCCCAACAGGCCTGGTCCACAGGCAACAGGCAGAAAACCAGTCACTCAGCTGTTTCCCCAAACTTTCAGACCCAGGAGTCAGAAGCTGTTTTTAAAGCCTCAGGGTACTGGCTCTGTTTGATTGGGATAAACTCCAGTGCTACCAGGGCCACAGAAGAATGTTGCCCCAATGAATGCAGCACCAGAAGAACACTGCATGTCCCAGGAACATGCTCAGACACTTCACACCACCTCCATAGGGATAGTTTTCTTCCCAGCTTTCCTGCTCATGATGCTCAGTGACCACAAAATCACCCTGGACCCTGGGGTGGCTCCACAAGCCAAGCAGCAAAGGAGAACATAGTTCCTGGAAAATCAAGGCAGGTTTTGCAACACCTCCCACGCAGAGCATGTTCTCCAGAATCCCTGGAGGGATCTTGCACCACAGGGCAGGCAACACCCACCCAGAGTAAAAAAAGCAATGGGCTATCAGTGCCTGGATTAATGAGACATCCTCTTTGGCAGTCTCCATTACAAAGTCATTCCCCTCTTAGCAAGGTGAGGGAGAAGCCCTCAGTGAGCACAGCTTCCTAATATTTCCATTGCACAATGTTCTTTGTCCTCTATTTGCACAATTTGGCCTGTCTTGTGCATGCAAAAAGCTCCTCAGGGATGCCTGGAGGTTCTGCCCTGTGTCCTCACAAACATCTCTCTTCTACACAACAAGATCCCACAGCACCATTCAGAACAGCCAAAGAGTTGGGGATGGGTACTGAGATGGTAGGAGACAGCAGGACACCAAACTAACATGGGGTGACACAACTGTCACCTTCCCAAGGCCGCACCCAGCATGGCTGGCAGGGATAAAAATCCTCCCATCCCCACCAGGAACAGAAGGGGAATGTAAAGCAGCAATTAAATACCATCATGTGCAGTCAGCAGTCAGTTATGGGCATGCAGCAGGGCAGCTAAGTCCTGTCACCTCCCAGAGCTGCTCCTTTCGTGAGCCATCAGACTGCAGAACCGCGCCCACCCCCCCAAGACTCGGCCTCCAGCTGTTTCCACCAGTCTGGTTTTTCCATCCAGCAGTGAAATCAGGCAGCTTTAGTTTTTAATCCCCTTAATTAGGGGTGTGCAGCAGTCTTCATTCCTTAATTACATCCATTGACACATCTGATGCAACACATTTACAAACAACCATTTTCACTGAATATGGCTTTGAATCAAAATTGCTGTCAAATTCCCACACTTGGCTGTGCAGTGTCACCAACAGGGAGAAGACACAACGTGGTGTTCTGGATGCTTTAACAAGACACACAGCTTGGAAATGTTATTTTCATTAAGTAATCACCTGTTTCTTTGGCAGGATTCAGCTGACTCCAGAGCAACCACTGGCAGTCTGAGGCTTCAGAATGGGAGCACAGCTCCCAGAAGTTTACAGCAAAAAAGCAAACATTTCAGGTAATCCTCTCAATACTGACCCGGGATGGAGGGATGGCATTTCAGTGCCTATCCTGATGATTTTGGCCCATCACTCTTCAGTAGCTCAGTTAAAGGCAGACAATGGGGATGCTCCATTTCATCTGCTCAGCTGTCAGGAATCCCTTTGATCCTCTGGGAGAGCAAACTCCCAGTGAGCACTTTATCACCCCCATTTCTGCAGCAGAATGAAAATAATGACACTGACACCTTCTGCCTGCCCACAAAGCTATGGCAGTATTATCCCACAGGGAGCCTGTGCTCACTCCTGCTTTGAATTACTGCCCCAGAGCCTATCTTGATGCACTAATGGCTCACCAGGGCACAGCAGCTGAGCTCCAGCCGGCAGCCTGGCCTATAGGCAGTAGGAAATAGTGAACAGGATGTTAAACACCATCGTGGGGGGAAGGGAAAGCCCTGATTTCAAGACTGGGATGGAAGATAAGATGGTATTGTGAGGGTTTTTTCACTACTGGAAACCCAAGTAAGGATCCATGCAGGTTCCTGCAGCACCCTCTGCTCAAGTCCGGCATCAGCCCAGGGTCCCTGCAATTATTTACATGGAGGAAATGTACACAAACATTGCTTTCTTCAGACTACAGAAAGAAAAAGGAAGTTGTGTTCACTCTCAAAGCAGCAGGGAGTGGTCAGAAATACACTTTGCACCCACATTCAGGGGCTGTTTGCTCATATTTTTGGTTGCCGCCCTCCTTTCTGCACTGGATGGGTTGGTGTGGGAGGCTGTCATGGGTTGTGATTTCACTGAACAAATACCAACACGGCCACATTCCACCAGCTCTCAAGAGGTATTTTCTACCTCTTCAACGCCCACCTTTGCCACCCAGCACACCATAGCAGGGTTAGTGCTGAGTATCACACTGGTGCTGCTGGATGGCCCTCGTGTTGCTGAACAAAACACTGCAGCACCTTCCCGTCCAGTCACACTTAATACAGCTGACCCAAAAACTGCTCCACCCAGGAGCTCCATGGACAACATGCACTCAAAGGATCTCTCCTACCATCCTGTCTGGCTGCACCAGACCTGCTCTTTTGTCTATCATCCCTGCTCTTTCTTCCACCTCTCCCTGATTCCCTCCAACCTCCTTCCCACTTCCAGGGGCTGCCCAGGACCCTCTTCACCACCAGCTTATACTTTCCTCCCCAGTCCTCTCCCTTTTATCCTGTATTGCATGCCACACTGGGAGAAGTTTAATGTCCCTGAGGGTATTAAAGGGAGCTTGGGAATGAAGTCAGGTGGGTATGTGCACTGGGAAAACTGGGGCAGAACTTGGAAATTGTAAACCAGCTTTCTCCACTCCCACTGGTGCCAATGCAACCCGCCATGGCACAGCCAGGACACTGCTGGCCACCAACCAGCTGAGAAGACAACAATAAACAGCTTCCAACTGTTTTAACATGGCAGTATTTTTCAAATAAATGAAGAGCCAATAAAGACAAAATATTTTCTTTAGTAGGGATAAGGCATATGCAGAAAACAGCAGGTGATTTAAATTTCTCCCTATTAAAATAAATTGTACATGGGGCTAGTGGTGCTTTCTGGATCAGCTACTGGCCTTATATACACAATTTAGCATTCCATTGATACTTACTTTATGAATTAGGTCTCAAAATAATCCTTATTCTATTCAAAGTGTTTGCTTGTGTGTATACACACAAATCCCCAACAATATAATGGTGGTAGGAACAACCACACGTTCTTTTGGAGAAGCTTTGCTTATTTTTCTCTTTTTTATATTTAAATCCCGGTTGTACAATTGCTTCATGCACAGCTGAAATCACACTGAGCCCAAGAGTGCTTCATCCAGCTGAAAGCTACGCAGACTCACAGGGACTCAGTGTAGCTCAAGTATTTATCAAGTATCAAAAGCAACAGCAAATTAAGAATAAACCATATTATTCTCAGTATTTTTTACCCAAAAATCAGTTGGTCTTGTCCGCTACTGAGGACTAAATGGAGAGCCCCAGTTAAAATTATGCTGCTAAAGGGCTGGGAGTCCCACATTCACAATTCCAGACAAGTGAGCCACTCTTTTCACCATGCTGCTGACAGCAGGAGCCACACAACAATATTGCTGAAATCCACATTCATGCAGCACAAGGGAATAAAATGCCACACAAATCCTCCTTTCTGCAGGCTCTGGTGATATCATTGTTCAGGCTAAAACTGCCATAAGAAGATCCTTCAAACGAGGCCAGGGTCAAAGAGTGGAGAGTGCAAAAAGCATCGATGAGCTCACTCAGGTGCCCCAGCCAAGCTGCTCCTGCCAAACCCGCTCTTTGGTCCTCCAATAAATATATTCTTAAATCAGCTCCTTTGCACTTCTTTCAGGTTCTATTTCTATACGCACAATCTGAAGGTAAATAGTCGCCTAATGTTCCTCCCTAAAATGAAAATAATGAACATACAAACGAGGTCTGAGCAGGTTGAGGTAGCTGGGAGGCACCTCCTCGCCAGTGTAAGCTGAGCAGGGCAATATGGAAAACAAAAGTAGAGGAAGGGGAGCCCTGGCAGTGGCAAGAAGTGTAGTTTAAGAGTAAAAAGCAAAAACAAGACAGAAACAAATGCAATGAGCTGGTCTCTGGTTAGGACATCAGTGCACAGCCTGAGCTCACTCGAGCTTCCCAGCTAAACAAGCTGCAAAAATTCTTTAGAAATAAACTACAACTCCACAACACTGACATTTCATTTTCTTATTCCTAAGCATGGGAGATGTTTAAAAAGTATCTGCTTTACCAGGCTGTGTCCCCTGTTCAGCACCCAGGGAAGGAGAAGACAACCTGCCCTGCTCCACTCCACAGGCTTCGGTTCGCTGCCTTGGCTTTGAAGCACCTGCATTGAGCATAGCCCTCACCGGTGTCACTGCCATGTGGATTTGCTGTTTCCCAGGCGTTTTACCTGCTGACATTATGACTCCAAGCATGTTTGTTTTACTAAATCGTGCTCCTACTCTTAAGCTACCATCCAATTACTGCTCCCAATAACTCGGTGCTCAAGAGCCAACATTAATTACAGAGTACCCTGCAAACAAGGCTGCTGTGTGCTGAACTGCACAGAGCTGTAGCGTCCAGGACCAGTCTTTCCTCTGGGAGAAGAAACAGAGATTCCTCTCTCAGTGGTGGATTAACAGTCTTGAGCATAAAGGGCAGGTTTGGTGAAACAGACAATGAGCAACAACACCCAGATTTCAGCAACCCTTTGGATTCCCCAAGTATTCACAGCAATAAATACCCACTTTTCCTGTTATGGGATTCAACAAAACACAAGCACCAGTTCAAGCCTGGGGATGTTAACCCAGAAATCTCCAGGATTAAGGGCACACACCAGCAACAGGAGCCAGTGCTGTACGAGTTTTAAGCGCCTTTGGCAAAGCACTCAAAACCAGGCGGATGAAGACCCCAAACTCTATGGGAGAAATGCCTGAATACCGTGGCGCTTCAAGCACAGGTCACTTTATACCAAGAATTGAGCTGTTCAGGCATTAACAACTGACCTGTAAGACTAAGACCCAAAACAACTTCCTGCGCAGAGCGCAGGGACACAGGAGTGCAGCATGAGCCTTCAGGAAGGGCACAGAATGCCCATCTGCCTTCACACAGTGGTCTCTGCAGACAGCAGCATAACAAGTTCTTTTGCAACTCACATTGCTTAGATTTAATAATCCCCCTAGTGCATGACATCCTTCTGTTGGATTGGAGGAAGATCCCATAAACTCTGGCCTCTTTTTTTCCTTTCTACAAATAGATCTCTATTGCACAATGCACTGATGCAGTGCCACTTGCGCGAAACAGCGATATGCCAAAATGAAACAGCACTTCTTCGTGATTATCTAATTATTTTTAATTGAATATTAGATTTTTTTTTTCTCAAAAATGTGTTTCTCTTTGCTTGGTGCAGTGCACTTTCAAAGCCTTTCACCAACAGCACTGAAGAACTCAGTATCGACAAGAGCAGGGAAGATCAGTGCTAGACTTCTAAATACAAGAGGAAAAATAAAAAGGTGAATAATTCTTCTCTGTGCTTCACTTCTGCTCCCAGACCTTGCAAAACACAGCTTTTGAGAAAAATCCATCTTGTAGCACTGGGGAGGGAACACCATGGTGGCTTGAACTGCTCACACCAGGGACATGCCTGTGTGGGGACAGGGGGAACACGGGAAACACGTCCCACATCTGGGACAGTGTCGGTTGAATACTGTGGAGCAGCAGAACATGCTTCTATAATCCACAACATATTTCATATTAAGAGCAGCAATTTAATCAATTAGTGGTCACCCAGCAAGCTGCTACTTTACAGAAGTTCATTTTAAGCAGCAAAACAACCTCCAGCAGGGTTTAAAATAAGAAGGTGCCACACAAGCATACAAACGCTCGTGCCACTGGGAAATCAGGAATGGTTGCATAGGCTTCTGCTGCAGGTCACTTATACCAAATACTTCATTAGTACCAGATGGGTAGGTCTCAGATTTCAAATGAAACACACACATCCTCATTTACCATGATTCAACCAAAAAAAGCCAGTCCTCCAACTAAAATGCAAGTGTCGCATCCATTTTTCTCCACAGTAAATGCAGATCACATATATGATCACCACAAAAGCCAGAAGGGACGGTGCTCAGTACCACACTGGTTAATTACTTGTGTGACAAATTATCAACTTAAAAATCAAATATCTGCACTGCTCCAAGCTGATTTTTTTTTCCAATTTGCTTTTTTTTCCAATCTGCATTTTTTAAAAAATATAATTAACTGCTTGGAGCAGCAAAGACCCTTTTTTTAAACACAGTAACAAATTTCAAGCCTATTTCCCAAAGCACTATCAAAGAGCTCATCACTGCCGATACCAAGAGGTCTGGATATTTTCATGTCTGGGAATCAATTCTTAATTTTAAGTTTTCACAAAGCCTGTTTTCCTGTTTTCAAGAAACTTACCCCATCCCAAGCTTTAATGACTCATCCCCAGACATCTCTGACTTGCAGCACCTGAACTGACTACACCCATGAAATACCTTGTGACTAGGCAAAACCACAGTCCATGAGTGGGAAAGCAGGGCAAGGAGATTAACTCAGAAAAATGGACAAAAACTGCATGTTCCCCAGTCGCTGTTTCTTCTTGGACACGTGGAACTGAGCAACTGCCGGGCTTGGCCGACATAGGGATGTTGAGATGATGCCGAATCTCGTGAGGTGCAGCCAGCTGCGTGTCTGCCCCGTTTTCCTAAATCCCAAATGCTCTTGCTCCAATAGCAAAGCTCTGACAATGCTTTACAAAAGAGAGGCTTGTGCTTTTCTCTCTCCACTTGTTTTTTGTTTTAAAGAAATGTCTCAAAATATTTTCTCAGGGAGTGTTTCTGCTGAAGGAAATTGGGGAAAAACACAAGCAAGCACTTGAGGTAGACAGAAACCACCCACTCACAAACCTGTTTCAGAGGTGCATAGCCGCAGCTTCAGTTGATATTCTCTCCCCTCGTCTAGAAAATTTACAAGAACAAGTGTTTTAGTAAAAAAATTAATGTTCTTCACCAGTCCTATAGTGTTTTTCTCATGGTAAAGCTGAAGTGCTATGAAAGTCACAATTTAATCAAACCTCAGTTTCAGTATAATTCATTACTCCTCGGTTTTCTGCCACAATCAGAAGTTTCAGAAGGTTAACCTGTTTCCAAAACAAGCAGAATCTATCAACAAATTTTCAGCTGATTTTGTAGTTAATACATCAAAAGGGCAGAGCTCTTTGTTTCCTGACATTTGTGTTTTCGAAGGCCAGGCAGGGTGTGGTACCTCTGCACAGCAAAACCATCTTTTTGCATCTGCTCCCACTACAGGAGTGATTTACAACTGTTTGTGCTGAGAAACCATGAGAAATGGTTAATGTACAACCATTTCCCCCAGCAGCATCAGCCCAGCAGAACCAAGCCTGTAACCAGGTTAGCTCCTCACTGAGACACCAATGAGCTCTGTGCACACCTTCCAACCTCCTGAACCTGTATGTGATGGAGCTGCCGGCATAGGGCACTGGAACCTCTCCTCCACCTGTGTCTGCAGAGGACCTTATCACTGGCACAGATGTAGCTGTGCATGTACCTCAAAAAAGGAGAAAAAAGTTTAATTCCACTGTATTTGCAAATGCTGTATATAATATAATGTATTCTCATTCCCAGATTGCCAGCCTTTGCTGTGATTAGCACTGTGCAGATCAAACCCACCAGTGCAATCATCAAGCAATGCTCATGCTGTAGAGTCCAGCTCAATTATAAAAAGAAATAAACCTGCAGGAAAAGCATCACAGTGAAGTACCAAATTTCTCTGTAATTGCAAGCCTCCTTGCTTTGTGAATTCATCCCTCATGTCCATTATCCACTCCCATTCCTGCCTCTGGAGGCACGCAGGCAAGTAACACTAATAGATTCAGTTTCCCCAAGCGCTCCCTCTCAATTCATCACGCAACAGGGACTCTTTTTTTAATAAACCACATATTTGCAAAAGGAATATCACCATACGTCATCATCAGGGTAGATGAAGAGAGTCAATCATCATTTTTAAATAAGCCAAGAGCAGCACCTGCAAAACATGAAGCCACTAACACTGTCCATGCCACGGCTGGTTTCCCCACCAGCTTCCGATGGGTGTTTGCAGTGGGAGGAAGAGCACCAAACCAAGAAGAGGAATGTTTTTCTGCACTGGTGCCCCAAAACTGAGGGGCTAGGAGATACCAGCTACTCAAAGCAACTTGCTTCAGAACAAAACAAAAAAACTTGCTTCAGCGTGTAAACAGAGGAAAAAAGGTAATTTCCTCAGACAAACATGCTTGGACACATGAGTCCCTTGGGTTCTTGTTATCAAGGGGAGGAAGCATCCCAAACCTCACTGCAGAGATGAGCAGGGATGGGGACCTGCACCTGGATGGGCACAACAGCTGCTCTGACCTCATCAACCAACCCCAGCTTTATTCCACCATTTCCTGGAGGAGCAAAGGAAAGAGCAAAGACAGGTGGGAGCAAACAAACTGATACTGCCACCCATAAACAAAGGAATTGTTTTTGAAGGCAGCATCTAGGTAGACCTGATGGAAATAACAGAAGCAGCAGTTATAACAACAACAAAACCCCCTCCAGAAGTCTGAAAAAACTATGGCACTCACTACAAGCAGTATCAGAGGAATTCAGCATGTGGCCATTTTCCCCCACTATCACCAGCATACCCTTCCCATGTTGATGCAGTTGCTCCCAGTGCAGATAAACGCCTTTCTCCAGGGGCATCTGAAAATATTAAATTTTTCAGAAAGCTCTGAAGAATGAAGCCAGCTCATCTGTGCGAGTCAGCAAACTCACATGTCTGCAAGACCCCTTTTCCACTGAACACCTGGGGCGGGGGGGGGCTGGGTGCACATAAAAGTCCATGGAAAAGTATTACCTATGTATCCTACATTCTTCCCCTTCCAAAACAGTTTCTTCTTCTAGTTGTTCCCCCTCTTTGAGAAAGTGTGGGGGTCCTTAAACCCTTTTGACTAGAAATACATATAAACAGCTGAAAACTCACATTTTCTCTGCACCGGAACTCTTCTCCAGGCCCCAAAAGCTTCCAGCTTTTCCTTGATGAAAGTTATTCCCGCAGCTGGACCAGGCAGTCCACACTGAGTTTATCATGTTGCTACTTAATGTGTGTATTCACCAAGACTCTCATGAGCTTCTCACCACACACACTCAACTTTCAAGTTGGCAGTTGGAGATAAAAAAGCAGCGATAACAGCATCAGCCTCCAGCACCAATCCCAGGAGAAATGAAGGGACATGGGAGCAGAGCTGGTACTCCCCAGAAAGAGGGATGGAGGGACACCAAGGAAGTGCCTGATACTCATCCCACCTGGTTTCTCCCTGCTCAAATTGTAATACATGCTACTAAGGGTCCTAAAAATGCTGTTTTCTTGTATGGAATGTGACCCCTTCCTCCTACAAGCTATAGGGGTCTGCCTTCTGTCTGTGTCAGGCTTACATGATAAATGGCCTTTTTACTGCCTCAATACACTTACACACACTCATGCAGGAGAAAGAGGGATGCTGGTTAGGTGACTTCTTTTGACTTCAGACCAACAACCACCCCCACAATTTAAACACACAATTTCCATCTTGCCTGTCAATTGACTGCCAACCAACAGAGTTATAAAACAGGTATTCAGGCCAGAAAACTTTGGCCTAATGCTGGATTTCAAGACTTTTCAGACCAAATGAGCAGCTGAGCTTTCATGGTACATGAAGGACAGGAGGACTCCCTTGTACCAGGAGGATGACAGCTTGCCACTGCTCTCTCCAAGGGGCTGCATCTCTGGAGGGTCCCATCGGCTTGTGTCTGATGTACATGTGAAGGTGACACTGCCAGGGTATGTGTCTTTGCCAACAGGACTAAAACACTATGCACACATAGAATCCAGTATCTAAAAGGACAGACCAGCAGTTTTTGTTTGGGGATTTAAGTGAGTTTTTTGTCAGTCTGCAAAACGTCACCCTGAGCTCCCTCTGCACTGACTAAAATTTGCATTTTCCCACAAAACCCCAGAGCATCCTGCTCTCCCCTGGCCCTCATATTAAGAGGGGAAATCAGTGATATACATTTAGGGGGAGATACCAGGAAAAGTTTCTTCCTCCAGAGGGTGATCGGGCACTGACCAGACTCCCCGGGGAATGGTCAGAGCCCCGAGGCTGCCAGAGCTTCAGGAGCGTTTGGACAATGGACAACCCTCTCAAGGATACACAGGGTAGAACTGTTGGTGCAGGGCCAGGAGTTGGACTTGATGATCCTTGTGTGTTCCTTCCAACCCAGGAGATTCTATGACATTGGTTATAGGGCCCTCTTATCCATTGGTTCAGGAACTGGAAGGCAGCATGCAAGCCAAGGCTGCAGGAGGAAAAAAAATTGCTGGCTAGGGCAGCTGAAGCTGGACCTGAAAGATTTTTATCCTTCCATGAACCAGCCCCTGCCCAATGACAAAGGACTCCTAAAACTCCCCAGCTGCATGTTTCTCATTTTCTAGGTGCCTGGCTCAAGGCACTGCAGGCAGTTTACAGAGGCAGAAACCTGGGTTGGAATATAAAATGTTCCATCATGCTCCATGTCAATGGGATATAACCAAACCACCCTTCAAGCTTCCCTGGAGCATCCAGACCACCTCATGAGTGAATTGCAAAGACCAGCTCATGCTTTTGATTCATTTCCACACAGGCATTGCAGACAAATTCAGGTGGGAATTACTAATTCTGTCTTCAGAGCAGAGTTTGAATAACAGGGAATAAATACAGCCTGGAGCCCTGGACACAATGAGATGGGACTGTCCCCACTTACACCCTGCTCGCTCTCATATTCAGTGATACACATGCCCTAGGGGTGAAAAGTCCGTATGGAATCATGCTCCAAGGCCATACCAGCATGGGAAGGCAAGGAGATCCTGCGGGACCAGCAGCAGCACACGCCATCTTCCACCTCCAAGGGTCTGGCTCTGTGACTCTACTATAAAGCCTTGTGAGCAGCTTAGTTATTTATTTAACTAAAAGCTTTTTATTATCTCTCTCACACACACACATTCCATGGGGTGGGGAAGAAGCAGAATAATCAGCCTACAACCAGTGACTACATGGTTCAAAGGAATTGTGGTTTTCACAGAAATAGCTAACGAGCCCAATTCTTCTTCCACCGCTTTCAAAGCGTACTCCCATACACAGGCTCCAGCCACGGCGTGTTTTGCTGTGGTTACATCTCAGGCTGAGCTGATCCCTGTAAGGACAACTCAATTTTGACAACACAAAGGATCCTCCACCGGTCTGGGCTCCAGAGGAGGGTTATCCCATAGTGTGATCCTATCTGAAAGCCAGGCTGACATCCCATGGCACTCACTCACACAAGCAGATGAACTGGGCTGCTCCCCAAAAATACACATGTGGGAGGGAAGCACCTAATGCTGAGGCCATGGCCACACAACCAGGCAGAGCTCTCACACCACCTGCAAAACTAAACACTTGCCTGAGCTGCTCGTCTTCCTATATCTTTTAGGTTCTGCATTGAGATCAGGGAGACACAAAATTCTCAGTCTCCTCAAAAATCACCGGAGTTCAAGTGCTGTGAGACTTTATAAATTATAAATTACGAAGCATTGCTGTCGACATTTGCTCTGAGCACAGCAGCTAAAGCAAGCTGGCATGAGAATTTGTTTAAAAATCCTGGATCAGGAATGCAGCAGGGTTTGGAGAAGCATGCCCTGGAAGAGTACGACTGCTTGAACACAC
>VZDJ01000274.1:46025-156438 GCA_008694505.1 Cyanoderma ruficeps | reverse complement strand
CCCAAGCCCACACAATTTACTTCTCTGTGGAACTGCTTCATTTAAAAAAAGAAAAAAAAAAACACAAAAAGAAAAGAAAGAGAGAGAAATATTTAGTCCATCTACACGAGGTACATGGACAAATTAAAAGCACTGGCTTTTAATACACAATGTGAGTGGCATTACACAAGTGAAAATTTACATAAACAGAAAACAAGCGTAAACAACTGACTGAACGTAAAGAAACTAGTAATATTAATCTGGATTAAGTACAAGCCATAAACATTCCTCCCTAATCCATCCGATGGACAAAGATAAATCCCTGCTATGTTGCATCCTACAGTTTTTGCAACTTAAGAAACCACAATACTATCAGAACAGTAGTAGATAAGACATATAAAGGAAAATCTTTATGCATCATTGCCTGCTTAATCTACACAAGATTACAGCAAAAGCCAAGCACCAAAAAAGCAGAATAATCATCGCAAGAGATCCCCAGGCCCAGAAGCAATTTCTACTCCTGATGCAAAGCTTTACATTGAACTTTCCTGGAGAAATACACAACAGCAACAAACACAGCTCCAAGCCAGAACAACCTGAGTATCTGCTATTCCTTAACGCTCTAGGAAAATTGCACAGAAGTTAGAAGGAAGCCGATAGATTTGCAGTGAAGTCTAAAAGTACAAAGTAAGGTTTATGATAGGAAATTATTTGCATCCATAGGGCTGCTGCAGGGACCCTCCCACTGCTCTATTAAAGCCCTTAGATTCATCACAGCTTATTCCCAGGAATGTGAAAGCAGCTCCAGGAAGTTCAGACAGGGACCCAGAGTGGCACACCAGTACAGCTCAGCTCTGCCTCCCCACCACAGCCCCACCCACACATGCCTCCATCCACAGAGGGGTGGGAAGCTCCCACTAGGAGCAGGGATGCCTGGCCTGGATACCTGGGGAGAGCCCAGGACTTTCCCACCCAGCATGGACACAAGATCTCTGAGCATGACTGATTTCTAGAGCTTTTTCCAAGAAATAGGTAAATATGGCTGAAGAAATAGGTAAGGGACTAAAGAAAAATCCACCCAGCAGTGTTACAGGTACTGTCACGGTTCTCCCAAATCAAGAGGCTCTCAGCCCACAGCCCACATTTGGGAACACAAGGAAAGATGCTTCAGGAGAAACTCCTAGTCAGATGCTGTGGATACTGAACATCCAAGGATGAAGAGCCTGAAGTTCACCTGCTGACCCCAAAAATCCAAGATTCCTTTGAGATGCCAAATAACTGCTGATGAAAATCTAGTATAGAGTCACTGCCTTCCACCAGCAACCCTTCTGTACACACAACTTATTCCAGCACATTATATGCCACATTCACATCATCATCATCCACTTTTCAATGTATCAAAGTACATGGAGTATCCCAACATCCCTGCAAGTTATCCCGGCAGAGCAACACTTTGATCTCTAATGAATGAATTTGTGGAGGTGGTTGCTCACTACATAAGTCACATCCTGACCAGCCTATGTCCCATCCATTCAAAAATCTGCTAAACAAGCAATAAACAGGGCAGTAGGAGAGACACGGTTTTACCGCTTTCCGAACATCAAATGCTGCCAAACCGCGGATGCTCTTGCAGAGCATACAGGCACTTGGCAGGAAGATACTAGAGCCAGGAGCTGTAGGTTTAGAGTATGATTGCCTGAAGCATTTTTAAGCTTTAGGAACATAGGCCGAGAGGAGTCCTTACTCCTCAGGATTGCTGGTTTCCCATGAAAGGCTTTGCTTCTGGTAAGATTATTTGTTTTAACTTGCAATTTTGAGATCAGATGAAAACACACGTAATTCCTGTTCTTGTCTTCTAAACTGATACAGGAAATAACAAATGTGTTTACACTCGGAAAAAAAAAATCATCTCTCTCTGTTTCATATGGCTCTAATTGAGTTTTCAAGGTAAGGAGCATGCACAATGTACTTTCTGCAGCAGATTATGTTTGACCATGGAAATCCTAGAAAATCCCCACCTTCTTTATTAAGGCCATGACAGCAGAGATATGCAGAGGACCCCACTGCCTTTAAAATCCCAGCCAATGTTCAAAATTGCCCCAGAAGTGCAACTGAAGATGCAAGATGATGTAAAGTATAAACATTACCAGCATCACTGACATGCGACACATAACCCTTAACAATCACCACAATGCTACAGGAAAACTCAACTGTGAGTAAGAATCACTAATTCAAAGACCATCCCTCAAGATCTAGCAAACTAAGGCAAGCAAAACCCAGCTTGAAAAGCCTTCAAATCCTATATGCAAAATCCACGGTAAGGCAAAAATTAGGTTTGTGGTACTGTTCAAAAGTAACATTTTCATGGAATAGTTTGGATTGGAAGGAACCTATTTTGCTTTGATTCTCCAGTATCTTAATTAAATTAGCACACAGCACTATAACTGAACCAGCACAGCACTTACCCGAGAATTCGGACAATCTCTAAGAAATTTTTTCTCCACCACCAATCACACAATTCTTGAATTACCATTTACACAGCCACAGAGGGAAGAACTGCCTTACCCTGTCCAAAACCACCTTCCCAAACCAGTGCACAAAGGGCGAACAAGTTCCTTTTCCCCAAAAACCAGGGAAGTTAGGACTCAAGACACTGGCAGTTGCAGCACTCAGAGATGGTTGAGGTGGATTTTAATTCATTCCAGACCTTCTGGAGTCATTCTCATTACAAATGGTGCCTCACTGGAGATAAGAAATAAAAATACACCTCAGTGGAAAATCCAGTAAGAGCACCACTTCCCAGTGTGCAAGATGTTTTCTTGAGCTAGAATTCAGGGGAAAGCAGGATGCAAGGCCAGGAAGAGGCCTTGCCTGACTGATGCCAACCACAGCATCCACATTCGTCCCATGGGTGGGTGAGCAGGCACTGGTCTGTGGAGCCCGAAGCACTTCCCCAACAGCCCTTCCCCGCCATATCTTCTTCCTCCTCCTCCTGCACAATGGACTCCGGGCAGAGCTGGAGATCCCAGCTCAGCCACGGCAGCCCGGGCAACCTCACCCCAGCAAAGGGGGACACGGGGTGCCAGCTCCCTTAAGCTGTGTGTCCCTATCCTGCCATCCCCATTTCTTGCCTCCGGCAGAATCTGTCTCGGGCTGAGCCTCAGCCTTTTGACTTCCAGTACTCCATGTCACACGCAGCTCCACAGAGCGCTCCTACACGAGCCGTGCACACACACACTGTGCACACACAGATGCACTGGTTCTGGTCAAACACACACACTATGCAAACACAGCGCAAGCACAGACACGCTGCACACACACGCACAGTTCATACATACACAGGGTGCACACAGAAACACCACGCACACTCACCTGGTGTGCACAGACACACGGTGCACACACATACACAGCTTGCACACGCACTGCGTATACATACAGTGCTGAGACGCAGAGCTCACAGCAATCACAACACCCCCCCCCCGATACAAACTACACACACAGCGTGTTTGTGCAGACCACGCGTACACACTCCAACACCCCACACACGTCCTTTACACGCACAGGCACACTGATCGCACACACTCGCTGTGCCGATGCACCTTGCGCAGATGAGCACACGCATTCACACACAGTGCACAACCACACACGCGCACAGAGACCGCACCGACGCGCGGTTTGCGGACACGGACCCGCCGCGCAAAGGCCGCGCGCACTCCCCCTCGCCGCGTACACGCTCCCGCGCGCACTTACCCGGCCGCCCCCGCGCGCGGCGTCCGCCGGCCTCACACCTGGCCCCGCAGAGCCCCCGCTGTGGTGTAGCACCCCCGGGGCCCCGCCGTGCCCAGCCAGTCGCTCTGACTCCGTTCCTGCCCGCTCCGCGCTCGCCGCCGCCGCCGCCCGCCCGCGGCTCTGCCTCCTGGCCCCGCCTCCTCCCCCCACAACACTGGAGTAAGTTCTCATTGGCCGAGGGCGAGGGGCGGGACGCCATCGCCGCCTCGCCATTGGCTACGCGGAAACCGCGGCCAGCGGCGCGGGCGGGGGAGCGTGCGCCCCCTCCTGGCTCCCCCCCCATGCCGTTCTCTCACGTTTTCCTCCCGCGGGCGGCACCGAGGGAGAGCCCGGAGCGCCTTTCTGAGCCCGCCACAACAACACCCCGGCAGCGAGAGGCTGAAATAACGGGATTACCGCCTGTTCCTGCCACCACCACACGCTCCCCCCCCCCCCGCCCTTCCCGCTAAGGTGATGGTGGCGGGGGGCCGATAATTTGGCGCAGCATGGCCCCGGTAGGAAGAGGGCAGGAAGGGTCCTGCCCGCCCGTGCCGCGGGCGGCAGCGCTGCTCCCCCTCCTCCGTGACCTAGATTTTAAATACCGTTCGCTGCCTCCCAGAGAAAGTCGTGGCCCAGCTCTGAAGGGAAACCCGGAGTGAAGAAGCAAGGAGGAGTGTATTAAGATAGGTAGGGGGGGCGTTGGGGTTTTCTTCATGCTGTTATTATATCTTCATTTTTTTTAACCATAAGGCTATTCATAATCAGACAGGTACTGCCTCAGTCTGTGGCAAGCCAAAAAAAGCAACAGTTGAGATGGCGAGCGCTTGGTCAACAAGCAACCCCCCCAGGAGCTCAACACAGCCCTACCGAGGAGCCTGCCCTGCCCCTGGTCTGGAATCCCACGCCTCCCGCATGGACTGGATTTTCCTTGCTTACAGCCAAATTAGAATCAGTTATTTTTGTCAAGCAGAGCTGTCCAACTCCCTCTGCCACATACATCAGAGCAAAACACGCTGCCCCCCAGTGCCTCTTGAGCACTTCCAAAGTCTCCAGAAAGGCTGCTGCCAGCCTGCCCAGCTCAGGAACCAAACCCCTCTCTTATATTTGCACAATCCAAAATACGCTTGGCACCAAGGCATCTCCGTTTGCCTCTCAAAGAGAATTAAGGTCTCAGGCACATTATTCTGCTTGGATTAAGAACAACCGCCCTGCCTCTTCATCAGCTGATAATACCCAAGGCTGATGCACACCCTGGTTGGGATGGCTCCATCACCATGCTGAGCCTCCAATGGTACTGACCTAGCAAGGGCCACTCACACACTGAGGGCATTTGAGCTAAAAATACCCAGATTTTTAGAAAAATTAACATGCTTCTCACAGCTATTTACCCCTTCTCCTTTATGTGTCTATGACACTCAGCCTTGCCAAGAAAAATGGGGCAGCTCGCTCCTCTTTGTCTCCGTGTTGAGACCACTTGCAAAAAGATCCTTAATGAGAGGGAAGACAGATATTTTTGTCTTAAATCTGGACTACTTGGTTAGTTCCTTGGACTTAGATGAGCACATCTGATTAAAAAAAGACAGGCTGGGAAAGGCCTGGCAGCTCTAAGTCACTGCTTCCACATAGGGCCAGGTAGTTCCTTTGAAACATGCCCTGAAGCTCTGACTTCAGTCCCCAGTGTAATAAATTAACACATTTTAATAGTCCAGGCAGCGTGTGGAGGAGCATCAGATGTTCATTGCTGACCCACCCCAACTGCTGCCTTTGCTACTTTTCACCCATGGGTGGGCTTAAAACACTGCCAGAAGAGAAATACCAGTCCAACAGGCTTTGAGGACAAAACCATGGAGCAAAAGAACCACAGTTTTTGGTTGGCAACAGCTTCTTGCAACTAAGAAAAACAAGCAAACAAATGCACAGTGCTTCATTGTACACCACACACGACAGACTATGTGGAGGAGAGACCCAGGCAACAAAAACTTCACGTCAAAGCGGTGATTTAACACCACACAGCGCATCATCCACTGTGCTCAGATCACCAGATGATCCCCAGCTCCATCTGCCAGCAGCTGAGGACAGAGAGCAGCATCTCCTGCATTTTGTATTCCCAGGTAAAGCATTTATCCACAGGGTGCACTAGTGCAAGCCGCCAACGTGCTGTGCGCAGGGGCAGAGGATGCTGTCACCTCTTCAGACCCCAAACAAATGACTGAGATTGGCTTCAAAGCTAAAGGAAGGAAAACTAAAAAGTTGACTTATCAGATACAAAAAGAGGCACTTTGTCTATGCCATGAGAGCCTGAAAAATATTCTTCTGGGCCAAAGGGATCTGAGCCTATACCAAAGCAATTTTTTATAGGAGAAAATATGTGGAAAAAGGAAAAAAGAAATCCAAAACCACCACTCTTGTGCACATGGAAATACACCCATCACCATCACACTTCTGCTGAAAGTCACCGGCTTAGCTTCTAACTTCTTCCTTCCTACACAGCCCTGAACTGACCTCTGAAATCCCATAGGAAGTAATGGAAATTTCTTAAATTCTTCACTATAAGAACAGTTTGCCCTGTGCCAAGCCTGGATTGCAACTATATAAAGAACTCTCCCAATTACAGCTGGTTTAAGTAGTTTTCTGGGAGTCATTCAGAGACTGAGAATTATTTTAATAAGTCAGGATTTCTTGGTATTTGCCTGCTAGATACAGGAATAAGGACAAGAATTATATTCATTTTAGGCATGCGTTTAGGGTTGTTAAGGCAGAGGTTGCTCCTTGCAAGGTGAAAGGCCGCTGGGAACACACAGATCCTGATGGATTTGGTCAGTGCAAACCAACTGGGTCATGGAGGACAATGACAAACCCTGCCCTCTGCCTGGGTAATGTGCAGGCACTTGCAAGCAGCTTAGCAGGACACACTGCAGCATCCTAGGAGCATCCAGATAGCAGATTAAATCCAGCTCAAGTTAAGTTCTTCATAGAACAGATCTTTGTAAGGTGATCCAGCACTCCGTAGGTCCCACAGGATACACTTCTGGTAGGATCTGTTGTAAAACAGGGCTCCTAGTTTACAGCTGTGCCGGGGAACACTGCCCAGAGCTTTACTGGCACAACAATAAAAGCCACAGAGCTTCTCTCTTTGCCCTGAGAAACTTCTCCACTGAGGAATTCCCTATCTAAACAAAGAAATTGTGCATCATACTGGTGTTGTGCTTCCTACTCCAAAGCAAGTAGGATTTTAAGTAAAATACTTGAGATTACACCAAGTTCTAGGAAAACAAAAAAATTAAGCTGCCAGATGAATCCTTTATCCATCCTGCTCTAAATGAGCTGTATTATGCACATATATGTGAACACACAACCGGCACACTCCATTTCTGTGCCACACTCACACACTTTGCAAACAAGTGACATTGCAGCAGCAGCCATTTCACAAGAGCAAACAAGGTGGGAGGAGAGCAGGTGGCTCAGTTTTGCCAGCTCCTGGCCCTCTGCCCTTGGCTCCTCTTCCAACTTTGCTGTCACCATCAGCAGTGCTGATTTGGCCGTGAGCAGAAGACAAGAATGAGGAGGAAAGGAAACCTCCCTTTGACTTTTCAAGCTTTGTGTTCCTATAAAATGGTGACCTAGAATTAAGATATTGCAGGCAAATGATTCACCTGGAAGGAAGGGATGCTTCAACTAATGCTGTATTTCTCCCCTGCCCACCCTTCTCTCCAGCACAGAATTCACTGCTGAAAAAGCCTCTGACAGGCTGAACTGCAAACTCAAGGAATTTTCACTAAGGTGAAACGGTCTGCACTGCTTTGCTACCACTCCTGGTGTGCACAGTGAAGGGAACCTGGAACATCTACACTCACCTAGCTCTGTGTCAAGTATTTAACCAAAGATTAAATCTAGTCCAAGTCCACCCCCTCGTAACACTCTCCAAAACCAACCATTGATTCATTGCTGAGATAGTTATTAAAGGGCCAAGGAGTGATACCGATGGGGCCCAAAAACCCACCACCACAAAGGAGCACCCTCATAACTAAAGAAACTGAGTGATTTAGGTATTGGAATCACACTTGGCATCAGGCAGTTCACCTCCAATTTTGCTAAATCCAAACCGCTTCTCCCATCCTTTCTTTGTGGTTTCCTTCTGGAGAGTTATCTTTTGTTGGCTGTAATTTGTAGCCTTTAAAGGCTGCTGTTGCTAAACTAAAACCATGTGTTCTTTTCCGTGGGCAGAAGAATCCCATTTTTTAGCCATTAGATCTTTTTGGTACTGGGCTGGCTCATATGGATCCCTTTTGGGCAGATGGGGAAAGGAGAGGGGGTGGCTGGGAACTAAGTCTGTACACCCAGAAATCCCCATCCCACCTGCAATCTGGTTAATTGATACAGAAAGCTCCCATCATGGGTTTCATTGATTTGTATGAAGCTGATGTTCATTTGAGTCAGTGTCTTGCAGCACAGCAGACAAGCTCCAAGTAGAAAGAGGAATAAAACAGAAGAGCAGCTTCAGTTCTCTCCAGGCTGTGTGCCAATGCAGGGAAGAACAGCTCCTGGAGAGTCAGCTTTGTTTAGACTTAAGGCTTAGAGTCAGCGTGTAAAGCACATTTCTGCCAAGATGCACCATTAAAGATTAGAGGAGGTCAGCTGCAGCCTGCAGGATCAAGTGTTCATACAGTGAACGTTTCTACATTGACAGAGAAATACTTTTCCTCTCAAGTATGAGTCGGAAGTATTAAACACACAAGTGGCTGCACTGAAAGGAGCTGGAAAGAGCTTAACAAATCCTGGAGAATAGATTACAGGTGATGCTGTGAATACAAACAGTGCAGGTTCAGGAAAAGGTAGAATCAGTGTGGCATGAGCCTGAGCTCCGGACACAACCCAAGAAACTGACTGAACCATGGAAAGAACCATCACAGGAGCCTCAGACTGTCCCACAGCACACTTATCTCCATCACTTCGAGAGCTTACCCTCCTTCCAAGCATTTACTAGGATTTTATTTCCCAGTAGTCTCAGCAAAAAACTAAAACCAGATGAATGTACTCACAGACAGCACTTGACTCTCTACCCCTCTTCATCAAGGAATGCTGCTGGAAACTCCTATGTTTGGGCAGCAGGAAGAAGTTCAAGTCCTTGCATCAGCATCCTAAGCCAAGCAGGACCAGCCAGCCTGGCCAGAGAGGCAGCTGTCCTTTCCGTGGGGGGGCAAGCTCAGCTACACAGCCTTTCTTGAAATGCACGCAAAAATAACAGTGAGTGCCACCTAGAGACCCGAGCTCCAGCTGGGAGGCAGCCGCGCTGCACTACAAACCAAAGATGTCACGGGCTGATTTAGTCCTTGCATGGATGACGAGTCAAACTGTAGCCAAGAGAGGCTCTGGCTTCTTTAAATAACACCAGGTAGATGTGTTTTCAACTGCAGCTTCTCCCCAGAAAGGCACCAATTCAGCGAAGGAGATTTGACTCCATACTGTTATGCTCTTGTTGGGCAAAGAGCATCCCTTGGCTTCAAAATGCTCAGAGCTCTTTGGTTTGGGGAAGGACAGTTTCAAGATCAGGGTTTATTTAGGACTAGTGTGTACCTAGCAGTAAATTTGAGGCAGATACTTGGCAGACAGCTTTCAGGTCTGCACTAACATGTCCCACGTAACCCAAAGGCCAGGCAGCAAATTCACGCAAGCCATGAACCCAGCACTAGTCAACAGAGAGCAATTGGTGATTTAGGGCTAGACCTGTGCATCAGTGAGGGACACCTGGCCAAACCTAACACTTATTTAAATTAAACTTTACCTGTGGAGAACAAATACTACTTCTAACCATTACTTTTTCCACAAATAAGAGCTGAAGCTCTGCACCACCTTGTTCAGTGCTGCATCCTCTGCCTGACATGTCCTTGGACCTTGCAGGGTTTGTCCTGAGCTACTAAAGTGGATCAGACTCATCACTCTGAGTCCTGCCTATGGATATTCCCAGAACCTAATAGAGCACAGCCAAAGTCTGCCCAGAGGCATTTCTGCAGGTGCACAATGATTAATTGGTGCACATTTCCATATCACAAATTAAAAAGACCTCAGCTTGCTTGAAATGCAGCATATTAACCTCTGAAACTGGCAGTCATGGATACCAGCTTCAAAAAGATTAATATCAATACGACAGAATCCCAGAGGATAGTATCCCACAGCTGCTGGGTTTTCTGGAGCTCAAAATAAGGCATTTTGAGGCTTTTTTAAGGTAGCAACTTTCCATGCTTATTTTATTAAGAAAACCCAAAGCGGTTCATATTTATAGAGAGAATCCAAGAAATAGAGGAGGGCAAGGAGGATAACATTGCCAGGGAAAGCTTTGGGCATGGATGGGGAGACAGGGAGCTGAAGGCCGGAACCATACTGCCATTGTCACAGTTAATTACCAAGAGTCTGAAAAGGTTTGTTACTAAAATAACAACTCTGTTAGTTCAGGGCATTCTGCAGGTCCATTGAGGCTGCACAGTAACAGTGCACACAGTAAATCTCTGGAGCAGGAGATGCAGCAGTAGCTTGGAGACTCCAATTTCACCCTGCACTCACTGCAGGCTTCGTCAGAAAAGCTAATAATCATTAAGCTGCCATCTTTTATTTCTAATTATTTGTCTCCACAGCAGGGTTTCTCCAACCATCAAGCAAAAGGGAAGCAAGTCTCAAAGGCTAACTGTTTTGAAGTGGGCTCACAGCTGCCACGGCATGAATGGCTCTCCAAGAACAGTAGCAACTGCTCTGCATGGCCCCACGGAGCTGGGAGGGAAAGCATCTCTGTTTAGGCTGGTTTTCAATGTCAGTTTTTAGGTCAACTAAAACAGCTTTTCTTATGCAACAGAAAGCACACTTGCTTTGGAGTTTTTGCTTTCATTTAATTAGATGGTAATTCAGACGGCAGCACTGCTATTCTGAACGCCACAATGAGAACTGTTTTCACTGCTTTACAAAGCAACAAAGTAAAAACAGGAGCTAAGCAGGCCCTAGAACTTGACACCACTTCAGAGACTAATGGTCTCTTCTTGACAGGGTGGGACAAGTGAAAGAGATACCCCGCTGCCACTTTTCCATAGAATCATGGAATCATTTAGGTCAGAAAAACCCTTCAAGATCAAAGAGTCTAACCACTAACCCACCACAAACCCATCCCCTTAAATCCCTCATCTACATGGACTTTAAACGGGGAGTCCATCATTGCCCTAGGCAGCCTATGCCAGTGCTTGATGATCTTTTGCATGAAGTTTCTTCCCTATCCAAATTAAACCTCCCCTGGCACAGCTGGAGGCCATTTCCTCTCATCCTGTCCCTTGTTCCCTGACCAATCTCGCCCCGGCTGCCCCTCCTGTCAAGGAGTTGTGGAGAGACAGGTGGTCATCCCTGAGCCTCCTTTTCTCCAGGGTGAGCCACTCCAGCTTCCCCACTTGCTCCTGCTGTTCCAGCCCCTTCTGCAGCTCTGTTCCTTCCCCTGGACATGCTCCAGCCCCTCAATGTCTTTCTTGTTGTGAGGGCCCCAAAACTGACCCCAGGATTCAAGGTTTGGCCTCACCAGTGACCAGTACAGGGGGATTTTCCCCTGGTCCTGCTGGCCACACTAGTGCTGGTACAGGCCATGTGTCATTTGCCTTCTTGCCCACCTGGGCTCATGTTCAGGCACTGTCGACCAACAGGAGAGGTTAAAGAAGAAAGTCTCACTGAAAGATGCAGGAAACCTCATACCTTTGGGCTCTGTGTAAACAAGAACTAAAGGGAGACCCAAACTCACAACACAACAAGCTGTTCAAAGGCTCTGGAAAGCAGTGCCCTTCTCCAGGTCACCTATGAATTCTGGCATAGAAAGAAACAACGTGCATAGTTAAAGATAACAGCACATGGCTTCCAGCATCACCAGTGCCACCGCATGGAAAGACAGAGCCCAAACGCAGCCCATGAACGGATACGCTGCACTTACCACCACAGACAGCTCTGAACAATTTCTCAGCAATGACCTCACCCTGAATTTCTTGACAGGCTTTAAATAATGGCAACATATGTGAATCTCAGCTTGAAGGTCAAGAGCAAGACCCCCAACTCCTGTTGCATTTCAGCATTTTCCTTTACAGTTTCTGCCCTGCAGCTACTCCTGGCTTCCCTTCATGGAAGCTGCTGGTGTGTTACGTTCAGGACTGATGCCTAACACTTACCAGGTCAGGAGAGATTATCTTACTAAAACTCCTATGCATTTTATGTTTACCTACGAGATAAGCTAGGCTTAAAGATAGAGACGCAATCTGAGCCTGCTGCTTTCTCTGCTGGGAGAGGATCAGGGCTGTCCCTGGGCCACTGAAACTGTACCACACCCCCTTTATCTTTGCTATCCCTTACAAGGTACCACGTGGCTTTCTTTGTTTGCTGACAAGGATTGACACCAATTATTCAGCAAGCAGCAAATTTCATCTCATATCAGGATCAAAATCTCCAAAGCCTATACCAAGTAGGACCACCAAGATACAATTCTCTCCCCTCTGTGCGATGCATGCAAGAAAACAGGCAAAAGTAACATGGAGACTGCTCTGGGGAGAGCAAACCAGAGATTGTCCAGCTCAGCAGCATTTCCCAAGGGAGAAATTCACCCTTGACCAGAGAGTTGTCATACAGAGATAGCCAGATGGGTGACTGTCCTGAGGGTCTGCTCAAGTACTGAGCAGGAAGACTCTCTGGCCAAAGACCTGCTCCAGGCTATCCCGGCACAGCTGCAGCTGCTGTGCTGGTACAGCTTTGCCTCTCACTAACTCATTCCAACCATCATGCAAGTGAGAATTTGTATCTTGCTCCACATCCGAGTTCATGGCAGCTTTTAGCGGTACCTTCCACACCAGGGAGTTTTATTCCACATTCAAGTGGCTGCTGGGTGTTTGGTGGGGTTGGAGCTCAGCATCTCTGATGAAGGCAGGTTTTCTAGTTAATTAACAATCCTGCTTTTGGAGATTTGATAGCAAAGCTCATTCAGATCAGGAGGCAACTGCTCATCTTCCAAGTACAGTGCTGACTTCTGAGTAAGAACAACAGATTGATGCTTGTACTTGATTCATCTCTCCTGCCCCACCACGAGGCATTGTGTAGCAATGTTGAGTTTAAGAATAAAGCAATCTGTTCCCAGCACCTTCCTCTGCTTTCCCTTCAAGTCTTTCATCAATGACTGGCAGCACACAGAATACTCAGGCAAGGAGCAGAGATGCTCTGAATGTGCTCAGCCCTTTCCCTTACTGTGAGAGGAGAGGGTGTTACTGGGGAAGAGGAGTAATGGAGAGGAAAGGGGAAAGCTTAGCAGGAGGATAGTTTGAATTTAAAAAAAGAAGAAAAGTAAATTTAAACTTACTGAAGTTTCCAGAGAACACAACCTCAATGCAAAGGCATCACTGCATCCAGAGAAACAGCGTCACTAAGCAGATTGCTTCCTTCCCTCCACCCTGATTACACACACCTTGTCCTCAGAGGCTTTAGTATACAAACACCACCTCAAAGCCAAGTTCGTGACAGGCACCAAACCTCTGCAGGGAAACCATCAGAATCCACCCCACCAGGACAATTTTTCCCCCATGCAAAGCAGGCTCTCCATGAACACAAATAGAAAACATCAGTGCCTGATGCTCTTCTCCAAGCTCAACATGCATTTCCCCTCCTCTCCTGCCAGAGCAGCCTCAGGCTCCTCCCCGTGCCCTGCAAAACCCCAAACACCCATGGTGTGCAAAGGGCAAGGTGGTCCAGTGCCATCAGAGAGCCCCTTTCACAACTATGGCACTGACTTGCCACTTACAGATGTCAGGAGACATCCTGGGAAGAACAGAAAGCATTGCTTTGCATTCGCAAAAATGTTTTCCCTTCCATTTGCTCACTTGCTGGCACTTAGTGTGCTTTTATCCCCAGGTCAGTGCCCCACAGCCTAGGCTGGTAAGAAAAACTACTGCTGGAGGCTTCTTCATATTATAAAATACGGCAATTTCCAGGCCAGCTAAGTGCTTTTCAATATCCAAAATCTTCGTACACAGACACAGACAATAAATCATGCTGTTTGACAACAACCAATGTTTCAGAGTTTAAGACAGAATAAACAGGTTAGTTCATTATTTTAATAGGTCCGATCACTAAGTCAAATCAACTTGTTTCAACCATTTCTGCCCACTGATCTAACAAAGCAGGTACTTACCCAGAGATGAGAGAGCCATGCCAACCGCACAGGCGAGTCAGGAAAATCCATCCCGGGACAATGGATAGAAGAGAAAGGAGAAGAGACACTGGTTAAAAAGCAGTTCCAGCTGAACACAAAAAACCCTTGCACCCACCAGAAAAAACTCCTCGAGCCACAAAGCCAAGCGGTCACACTTGTACCCACATGAGCAAGGCAACGGAGCAAACTTCAGTATCTGACTCTTCCAGAAGTGAAGGTGGAACCTGATGTTCACAGTCAGCCACTTCTTAGAAATGTAAACACCAAGTGGGGAAGGGAAAAAAAACCAAAAACACCAGCTCGGCATTACCTAACGCTGATAATACAGTGAACAGTGACGCAGGCACCCCTTGCCTGCCAGCCTCCCAGGAGTGCCGCCTCCCGGGCCGGCTCCAGGCCCACGCCAGGCTCTGCCCAGCTCTGGGCACAACGGGGCTGCAGGAGCAGCGGGCTCCGTGGAAGCTGCGGCCCGGCCCCGTGCACTTCTGCGCCCGTCCAGCTCCTGTGGACTTACACAACTTCTCGTGTAAACTTCTGGAGGGCTGGATAGAGTCCAGCGCCACCGGTCCCGGCTCCACAGGGCTCCAACTGAGCCCTCTAGTGGGCTTCAAAAATTCCACAAAACACCAAGAGCCTTAATTTAATTAACACTCGGCCAGAGGCCTCTAAACCCTAATCCTCTCAACAAAAGGATCATTAACTAAATGAAGAGATTCAAGAGAGCAACGGTGCTCCCAGCTGCGGCAAGGCTGGCTGTGTGCTCCGGTGGGCACACACCAGGGCCTGAAATTCAGCCAGATCCTCAGCCCATACAACAGCCTCACTGAAGGTATGGACACTTGCCCCCCCACGAGCACACACTCAAGCACTCGTGGCACAACTCTGGCATGATGCCAGACTCAACATTCATCCTGAATCATGGAATGGTTTGTGTTGAAAGGGACCTTAAAGCTCATCTCATTCCAACCCACTGCCAATAGGCAGGGACACCTTCCACTAGACCAGGTGCAGAGAAGGGCACAAGCCCATACCCATCCTTTGGGATACACCATGATGCCAACAGTCCCAGTGCCATCAGCTCCATCAAGAAAACCCAAACTACTGAACCAGGAGAGGAGCTGGAACACCACTGGTTTTTAAAGTGTTATTATCCAACCTGGAGGCAGGTAGAGAGCAGCTCTCCTTTCAAGAGGCAGCCTCAGTCCCTCAGCTGAAGGCTGGAAAAACACCTCCATCTTGCCCAGCCCTGCCAGCATGAACAGCAGGAAGGGCTCTCCTCACCAATGAGATAGGGTTTACCTTGGCAGAAGAATTCACAGTATGCAGGGTGTAGTCAGGGAAAAGCCTTCACAGTCAAAGGTTCCCAGCCCACGTACCTCACCCCAGCATGACTGGGATGGAGATCTTGCCCTTTGCAAATGGCTTTCTTGGAAAGTCACCTCCAGCTCCCAAGCCACACAGAGGATCCAGAGCAGCTGTGAGGAGCACATCCATGAGACAGCACATTAGTGCGGTGAACAGGAGCAGAAGAGCTTAATTACAGGGCAGGAATCATTCCCTCTGGGTTTGAATGCCAGCAGCAGCCTCAGTAGGGCTGTGCTGCCCCACAGGACAGGCGTTCCTCAAAAGTACCCACAGCCAATGTCACCTCTGCCCATGGTGAGTGGGATCCCAGCTGGAGCTGTAAACAGTCTGCAGAGCCATAGGCTCCAAATGTGAGGAAACAAAATGAGGAAGAATTCAGGTGTTGCTTGCAGAAAAAACTTCTCTGCCAGCAGCAGCCTGCACAAGTCTGGAGATGCTAGTGCAGCTCACCTATTGGCACTGGTCCTTTGATTTTGGTGCTATGTGTGAGAACCCCAGCCTCCAAAGCAACTTTTCAGGCTCAAATTGAGCAGTTCACCAGGACAGAGACAGCAGTTGCTGCTGGTGGGATACACCCCAAAGGCTGCCACAACCTGGGCAGGGTTTTTGGGTTGGCCAGGAGACACTTTAGAGTACTCTTTCCTCAGACCAACACAGCCTTCCCTGGAACCTCAGCCTCGTAGGGTGCCAGTCAAACTGGTCACAGACCCTCCATGTTTGGGACTGAATGCTGGACAGTATTCGCAGAGGTTTCCATTTTTAGTCTTTGCACGTATCTCCTCCCTGCATCTCCTCAGGATGTGCCTCCAGGATAGAGTTGACACATTGATGCCTCCTTGCCCAAAGATGCAAGCACAACTGCTCCCAGAGCTAATGAGGCTGTCCTGCTCTGACCCAGGGCAGTTTTCAGCATACACAGAATAAGCAGTCCTCTCTATGTTCACCTCCTGGGAAAACCTGAAGACCTCCCATCTCCCCAGCCTGGGAAAGAACACAGATGGTCACAGAGATTAAAGCACACAGAGAATTAACCACCCTATGCAAATGAGCTTCTTCATGCAGCCCAGCACTGCCAGGCAGTTCGATGTCCAGCACTTGGATGTGATCACTGTGGCTTGCTGAGCTTCAATAATAGCCTCGTATTGATCAGGATGGGCCAGGAAGCTGGACAGGATGAAGACAGTTTGCAGGGAAGGCAGGATGCAAACTGCTGGAGCCGGGCAGCTGCTGAAATCATATTCACGTCATGCTACAGCAGAAGAAAAAGCAGCAGCACCAGAAACAACCCTGGTCAGCAGCACAGATCAATTCTGCACTTGGATAACTTGTATGTTCCCAATCAAAGGCAGCTTGGATGGAGCAAGCAGTGCGGCAACCACAGTGTGAGCCATCTGCGACTCTGGACACTGCTCGCACAGCACCAGGTGCCCACGGGATGGCAGAAGAAAACCCATACCAGCTCCTGCTGCCTTTCCTAGAAGGCTGAAGTTTTGGCACCTAGCTGAGGCATGGGATCTGTCAGCACAGCACACTGGGATAGAGTCACATAACCTTCCCAAGAAAGGCAGGGTTTCTCCCGGCTACCTCCCTGGGAGGAGCTGCACCTCAAACCCACCAGCAATAGGTTTAAATCTTATTTCATTTTTACTCTAAACGATTTTACTTTATTTTAACACTTAAAAAAAAAATTCCAGCAGGCATGGACACCTTGCTCAGCCAGTGCTCAGCTGCCAGTGGATCCTTAGGGCCAAGTTTCAGGCCATGCCATGATGCAGATGACAGCGTTTGCTATTAAAAGCCTCCACTCTGCACCTGAGGAAATTCTCAAGCAGTGCTGACCCCGTCTGCAAGTCTGTGAGTCTCTGAGCAGTCACGGATTGGCCAAGGCCAATGCCAGCCATATGGGAGAAGTTCACCTCCATGTCAGACACAGCACCTCCAGCACAACATCAACACAGACGCACAAAGTCACGTTACAGCTCAACGTGGCTCTGTGCCAGGCTAACATCTGCCCTCCTTTGCTCCCACATTCAGCGTTTCAGTTCACCCGAAGGCAGGGAGGCAACTCATGCTGTCCTGTGTAATACACACCCTCAGCAGACACAAAGAGCTCCCCTCAAGTTCTGAAGTGCCCACAAGCAACTCACCCCATCTCCAAGAGGTTTTGGAGAGTGACTATAGAAATACAAGCACTTGGATGGCCAGTAAGCACCTAAACCACTGCAGCAGTCAGAGGGATCAGGTCACAGAGGTCACATATAGCATGATACATAGCTGCCTTAACACCCTGGTGATGCTTTGAGGACCAGTCCACTCCACTCCCCCCCACAATGCTGAAGTCAGTGGCAACACTGAGTTTTCCAGGCCCTAAAGCTCAGAGCTTCCCCATAGCTGCCCTGCACTGCCTTGTTAGCAACACCTACTAACTTGCTGTAACACCACTGCAGTCAACTCTGAAGGCTCCCAGCATATGCCAAGCCTCACATCCTCTCCTTAAATCCAGCTCTGGTCAACTGTGGCCAGATGTAATTACCTACATAAAAGGCACTCGAAGCTGCCTCAAATAAGAGGATGCAGTCATGCCATCAGGCTGGGGTTCCTCCTCCTCTGCTGCTTTCCAGGGCTTAAAAACTTGCCTCACATTAAGTGGACCAGCAAGAACTTTACCTCCTTCCTTGTTACAAAATCTGCCTTTCCCAGGCATGAAAGGAAAAGTCAGGTTTCTCAGTCATCTATTCACAAATGAACGGAGAACATTTTAACCGGATGTGTTTATTTAATTGAATAGCATACTTATAGGGCTTTATTTGTATTGCAAAGGGCTTTGAGGTGAGCAAGTGGAGGAGCAAGGGCAGGCCCCATGACCCAAAATGCTTCTCATGGGCCAGGAAACACGTCCAGGTCGAGCCCACAGCCTTACACAGGCCAGGATGGGCCTGGGGTGGCACCCACAGCCTCAGCATCCTCCCAGAGGGGTTCCCAGCCACCCCAAATTACCAGGAAGTCACCACCAGGGTTGACACAGCACAACAAGACACCCCAAGTTCCCATCAAGCCTCTTCTCCTAAAATCTGCAAATGAGCAGTTTTGGAGCCTTCCTGGAGCCTCAGGGTTCAACTTGAGGGAATTGAGACAGCAAAAAGCTGTTCCAACACAGCATTTGTGTCCCGACACAGACTCCAAGCTGAGAGCCCAGATGGTGGTTGTGTGAGCCCTGCCCCCGGCACCCTGTCCTCATCTGGTAGTCCAGGCTTTTCTCTGGGGGCATCAGGAGGGGACCAGACACACACCATACTAATTGGATAGACAGAGAGTCCTGCAGCCCTACAAAGCTGCGAGCAGCTGCTCGGAACCTCTTGTGAACCACAAAAATAGTTTCATCTACAGATCAGGGATTAAACGCCACAAACGCCCTTTTCTTCCCTCTGTGCAAAGTGCATTTTCCCCCACTACAGTCCCAAAACGAAATCCAGCCCTGCAGATCAAACCAGGAAATTTAGCAAACTTTGAGCATGAACAATAGCAGGAGGATTTTCCAGACCTTCAAGCTTGTTTGGCAGGTCCCAGATTATGTAAAGCGCTGCTCTGCCATTGTTGGGGAAGCCGTGCCCTGTGCCAGAGCCAGCTGGCACCACATTGCCCACTCATCACTGCCTGGACCCAGCAAAGGCAGCAGGCCTTGTGCAACACTGCAAACTCCTTCCCAGGCACTTCCACTGCAAGCAGCCATTGCCTTTCATTTTACACCTCATTTTTTTTGTGATTAATCATCTTCCTAGGGTCCCAGTTTTCCAGCCCATCCTGCCCAGGTGTTTGGTGGCCTGGATGAAGAGTACCCTTTGTGTCTACAGGGTGGCTTCACCACGGCTGTGCCCAAAGGTGAAGGATCCCTTCCATGCTTTAACTAATCCTTGGCTTTTCTGCCAGTTGGGCCATGCCAGAGGGCTGAAGTGCTTATCACTGTGCACACATCCTCTGGGAAAACAATATGAGAGCCTGAACTCATTCCACATTCAGCACCCAGCTGGAAAAACCCCTGAGCCAAGGCAGGATGGTAGCCAGCATCCCTGGTACCAGCTCCATAAGCCATGTCCCCTGGCACTGGCCTCTCACATGGTCCCGGTGCATTTACTTAATTAAGACTTAATGAAGTAGGGAGATCTATTGTGGGCCTGGCAGGAGAGCAGATGTGCCCCCTGAACCCAGCCACTGCCAAGGAAAGCGCACTGCTGTCTCCAAGGTGAATCAGCAGGAAAAGCTCAGGCCAGGATGCTCAGCCCTGCAAATTCCACACCTCTGCTTTCTCAGAGCACGGACAGAAAATGATTTCTCTGGTCATCAGCAGCCTCTAGTGGGGACACATGGGCAGCTGTGGTGGCTGCTCTGGTCAGACCCCAGAGCCCCAGCCAGCCCACCCTGGCTGTTCTCACCAGCTCAGAAAGGGATGGAGTGACAAAGTCCCAATGTCATGGTATGAGGGACCCAAACCATGACAGCCTCATTGGGATAACCACTGTGTGAGACTGCTCATCTCCCAGGTGCTGGTCCCAGCCTAAATAGGGACAACCAACTGCAGCCCCTCCTGGTGAATCCCATCTCAGAGCTCACACAAATCACTGCATGAAGCAAAACTCATAAAAAAGATAACCAAGACATGGCACTCCTTCCTGGACAGCTCAATGAGAAACACCTCCATGCTAATGATAGACAAGTCTGTCCCCTTCCCAAATCACACCTCCAACCACAGCATCCAGCGTGACCAAGAGCTAATTATGACCCTAAACTTCCAGCTACCACAGTCTCGAGCCTCTTCCTGGCAGCTGTGAACACAAAGGTGAAACACTGCTGAGCTGAGATAGGACAATTCCTGCCCTCTGGGACAGGGACCACCTGCAGCCTGCCTTACCCTCCAGGGAATAGCTAGGGAGGGAGCTCAGAAAAACCTTGCTACATATTAAATCAGTGACATAACTTCAAAGTGCCCTCCTCAGAAAACAGCTGATGTTTTGCCTTTTCTCTGAGAGATCCTCTCCTTGCCATTGGTTCTGAAAGGACTGTGCCACCCTGGGGGGATGTGCAGTGCAGAGCAATGCGGCTGCAGGCAATTCCAGCAGCTGCCAGGCTGCGTGTCAGGAAGAGGGAGCCTCAGCATCGCTGCAGATGAGAAGGCACTTTCTCTCCTCAGTAGGTTTCAGGCCCTCTTGAAAGGCCTGAAGTTTCTCCTAAGCATGAGGAAAAGTGAAATGAAGGGACAGAAGAGCCCCACATCCACAGAACATGTTGAACACCATCGTAGGAAGCAGTCTGATGCACAGATCAACTTTTTGCTGCTGATGACTCGCTGTTATCATCACTGCAGGCAGAAGCAGCGTGTGCCCCACTTTGTCGGAGAAACTGAGGGGCTGCCAGCACCATGAGCTGGATGAGACCCACGTCTTCACAGGCCCTGGAACTGGGAGAGGAACTGTACTCCTGGGGGGTTGCAAATTGTTCCATAAGTTTCAGCTGCCTCCTCTCAGAGACCGACATGGTGCAGCTGCATGACCACATGCACAGTGGCCATGAGCAGGGCAATGGCTCAGAGGAAGGATTAAGCCAAACATGAAACTTCAGATCCATGTCACCCCAACTCCGGCGCAAGTTACTCCCACGGACTAACTGGGTTACCCTGGCAGAAAGAGGATGCAAAAGAGACCTGACTCTGGCTCTCTCCTATAGCGGTATCTGTGCTTCCACTAAGCCTCAGGAAGGGAGCACAGGGATTGGAACGCTCTGCGATGCACCTTGCAAGAACCCAACTTGCTCCTGTGCCCCAGGGCAACTTCCCTTCCATGAGGCAGCAGAAATTCCCTGCACCACCAGCCTTTCCCATGCTGGCCATTTGCTCTGGCTCAGCTGTTCCCGCTGCAGGGCAGTGGCAGACCACGTGTGACATGTGACAGTGCCGGGGGCCAACGGTGCACCCTGAACCTCGGCCCTGCACACCTCGTACAGCCTGACCTCATGCAGGGCACGTGTGACTGACATCAGCCCCCGTACTGTCCACCCCCTGGCTCAGCCTCACAGCCTCATGGAAGCCCCTCCACAGCCCCTCACACAAACCACAGAGCAAGCGGTTTCCCCCATGCAGGAGCCTCAGCATAAGGCAATGATCGGGCGAGGAGGCGGCTGCCGGCAGCGCCGAGCCAAGGCACACCCCTCCATTGCAACATAGCCCAAAAGATAGTGGCTGTCCCCTGCCATCCCACCAGCCGCTCGGACCCCGCTAAGGAACGGGGAAGGCAGACGCCACCACCGCACAGCCAACGGCAGGGGCTAACCAGCAGGTTCACCAGCCTCTCGTCCCACCACGACTGCAGGAGGGCGAAATTCAAGAGAGGAAGAAATTGCAGGAACCGTCGGGCACGCCGCACGCGCCTCTGGTTGCAACATCAGCGCAAAGTGTCCCCATCGAGGAGGGGATGTGAAGACATCGACACGCCCACGAGCATGGGGAAGTCGATGGGAGGTTTCAGCGCGGCCCCGACCGGCGCCGGGACAGGGATAAGACGGCAGGAGCGGCCCGCGCCGCCCCGCAGTTTGGCCACTGCCGCCGGCTTTGGGAACCGTCCCAGCAGGCGCAGACGGGATCTCGGGGAGAGATCGCGGCCGCTCCGAAGCCACAGGCTGAACTGCCGCATCCCGGGCACAGCCCCAGCAACAACGAATGCTCTAAGAACCAGAGCTGGACTCAGATACCAAAGCGGGAGCTGCCCCCTCTCAGGAAGGGACACCTGCTGCCTGCCGTGACTGTGGGGTGCAGGGAGGATCCCTCTCCCCGAGGCTGCACCTGCCTTTTCCCCTCCACTGCACCAATGGAAACAGTCTGGGGGGGGGAAACTTCCGAGTCCCAGGGTTGGCACTCCCCGTGAAGCAGGGCCCCATCCACCTCCTCTAAGCATGAATGTACTGTGGGTGGCCCTCCACCCCACATCCTCCCCCTCAGCCCCACTCAGAGTCTCTAGGACAGCCCTAGCACACCCCATTCTCCCCACACCCAGCCTGACCTACTGGCGACCCCCCCACTCCAGAGCACCTCACTTCCTTTCTGCCCCATAGGCTTCCTGACCGCGCTGCAAGTGCTCCCCCAGTCTACCCCAGCCCTTGAACATCCCCCATTTCTCCATGACCCTCTACTCCACACCTCAGTCACTGTGGATCCCTCACAGCTAGATTGACATCCCCACCCCCTCAAACCCTTGAGCACCCTAGAACACCTCACATCCAGCTTGACCTCTACGGGTGACCCTGGTTCCCGCAGTCCCAGGTCATCCCATATCCAGCCTGACCCCATTGAAGACTCCCTGCTTCACAGCACCCCACGTCCTCTGGCAACTCCTCCACTCCATAACCAACTTGAGCCCCCATGTGCCCCCACAGCATCACAACTCTTCCTATAACCCCAAAGCCCATGACCAGACTTACCCACCACGGATCCCTCTCGGGAGCCCCAAATCCTCCAGAACCTGCCTGACCCCTATACCCCTCAAAGAGCCCCAGGACCCCCACAGCATCCCCGTACCCCATACCCTGCCTGACCCCCTACAGCCGTCACTCTCTGCCCAAACCTCTCTTTCAACATACCTGCCTGACGCCCAAGGAACCCCCACTTCCCTCAGTAACCTCCGGCCTCCCCAGCCTCACCGGGACCGCCACTCCGCTCCGCGCTGCCTCCACCTGCACCGTCGGCCCCGCCCCCCTTGACGCCACCACGCGAGCCCCGCCCCCTTTTGACCGCGCCCACTGGCTACCGCCCCCGCCCGTCAGCGCGCGGAGGGGGCGGGGCCAGCGCGCGCAGCTGCAGTGGGCGGGCCTCTCATGTGACGTCAGGGGGCGGGACCAGGATTGTCCTCCCTGTCCTCCGTGACGTCATAGGCCCAAATAAGGAGAAGGTGCCGCCACGGGTTTTCCCCGCACCATGGCAAAGCCCCAAAGCCCCCCCAAAACCGGCAGAATCAGGGCTTTTGTTGATTTTATTTTTTGCTTATTTTCACTATTTTCCAAAGTTTTCTTAGGGAAAGCCCTGTCCGTGCTGGGGGCTGGAGAAGCCAGGGGTGTCCCCGTCCTGAGGGCGTCACGGTCAATGAAGCGCCCCCAAACCCCACCCCATCCCTCGGGCCACGCCCGGGTTATCGGTGCCGCGCAGGCGGCGGCTGCGGAGATAAGGGCGAATAGGGCCCCCGCGAGGACGGGGATGGAGGTGGTGGCAGGATGGAATTCGGCCTCGCTGCCGTCGCCGCTGGCTTGGCGGTGGTGGCCCTGCGGTGGTACTGGGTGCCTGGACTGGGCTGGAGTAGGCGGGTGCTCCCCGGGGTCACGCTCAGCAGCCGGCTGCCCCCAGCACCCCAGGGGCCCCGCACGGCCCTGTAACCGGCCCAGGGGACGGAGAGTCCCCATGGGGAGGCTCCTGGTGCCATCTAATGGTCACCGCCCTGGGGACACTGGCGAGGACCGTCACTGTGTGTCCCCTGCTGCCTTTCCCTCTTTGCAGCCGCCAGAGGTCCACGGGCCGGATCGTGCCCCGAGCTCAGAACCTCAACACCACGCAGCTCAAGCGTGACAGGGCTTTGTTCCCCCTCACCCACCTTGCCCTCCGTGAGCCTTCCCCGGTGAGGATGAAGGTTTGGCGGCTGGAAGAACCTCTAGGCCCTGCCGCGGTGCAGGAGCGGGGGAGGGGGGAGTGTCTGCTAATGTGATGAGAGGGGGATGAATCCATAAGCTGTTAAGCCACTGCAAAGCCCCTCGCGTTCTGGCCCTGTTATCACCGACTTCTGCTCACATCTGCTCCCGGGGTTATTTTTAATCTGGTATTAAGGACTTGTAGGTCCTTCAGCAGGGGGAGGGGGTGGCTCTGCTTGTCCCCCCTCCAGGCCATGGAGGGAGGAGCTGTGTGCTGTTGGCTGTAGAGGTGCCTGTAAAAACACTAACATCAATCCTGCTGCTATCTGGGAACTGGAAAAGAACTCCCTGCCACCCCCCGCCTCCAGCACCCAGCCATCAACTCTCAGAAGGTCCCAGCACTGGGGAAAGGTCAGAGGGGGAACCAGGCAGGAGCCTCACACAAAGGGATGAGTTCAGGGATATAAAAAATAAAGAGATATTTATTAGCGTTAAGTGAAGTGCAACCTCAGCATGGTTTGAGACTCAGCAACAGTAGGAATGGCAGGAGAGAAGCTCAGACGGGAAACAGCCTAAGCAGATCCAAGGCTGTGCCAATGGGATCCTGGGATTGTACAAAGGCCTTAAAAACAGAAACAACAACAGATAAATTATTTACAGTTCAAATTGATTATAGGAGGGTGAAGGCTCACAAGCTGCCGCAGGCTGAGAGAAAAAAGAGAGGCTGGAATGGGACACAGGCCCTGAACTGGTGTGTCAGCAGTCTGGAAGTTCAGGGCAGCAGCTGGGGACAGCTGGGATTGGCCCTTGACATCAGACTCTAATGTGGGGTAGGAAGATATGGTGAGGTGAAGCCTTGGGGCTGCTGCTCTTGCCTGGCTGGAACAGAAACTCTTCATGATTTCCAAAGGCAATCAGCAGGGATGATTTAAGAAACAGGACCAGGTCCTGTACCTGGATGTTTCTGCTAAAAATCAGATTTTTTCAGACCTGACAAAACCTTGGCAGTCCCACAGAGCTTCCAAGGTGCTGCTGGACATACCACTGGCACTGGCCGCTGGTGGCCTTTCCTGGGGCTATGAGCGGGCAATGTGGTCCTTAATGGCAGAGAGACTCTGCTAGGTCTGTGGCCGGGAGGGAATCCCCCCACTGGAGATGCCAGTGCCAACAGCTCCCCATGGCACTGCCTTGGTAACTCCAGATGGGATCTGCTCCATTTACAAATATGAGAATAACTCTTGCCAGTACCTTAAACTCTCCAGGGAGACTGGAGCTGAACAGTGTTCCTCCTACTTACAAACATCCAGAGCAAAGACTCCAGAGCTGAAACAGCTCCAGCCTCATTGTGCATGTGTGAGCTTGTGGGGTCCAGTCCTTCTCCTACACCCCAAGCCGTTTCTGACAAGATTAGAAAGAAATTCCTGCCTGTGAGGCTGGTGAGGCCCTGGCACAGGTTGCCCA
Source organism: Cyanoderma ruficeps (assembly GCA_008694505.1). Classification (NCBI taxonomy): domain Eukaryota; kingdom Metazoa; phylum Chordata; class Aves; order Passeriformes; family Timaliidae; genus Cyanoderma; species Cyanoderma ruficeps. The sequence goes on along the minus strand of VZDJ01000274.1, from coordinate 131,000 downwards.
GAGAAGCTGTGGATGCCCCTGGATCCCTGGAAGTGCCCAAGACCAGGTTGGATGGGGCTTGGAGCAGCCTGGGATAGTGGAAGGTATCCCTGTCCATGGCAGGGGGTTGAAACAAGATGAGGTTTAAAGTGCCTTTCAACCCAAACCACTCCACAGTTCTATGAAATGCTCATCAAGGCACTAAAAGCTGCCCAGAGCAGCACCTTCAGGGGACACATCTTGGTCTGGCAGTCTGGTCTGCCCCAGTTCATGCTGGAAGAACTCTCGGAGTCTGAATCAGGAATTGTGCTCTGGGCTGAAGACAGGCGGGAGCCACATGACTTTGATCCACTCTCCTTTCTGGCCAGTGGGAATACGGACCAAGTTTGCAGCTCAGACCTGTTTCTGGTTCTTTCACTGACCTTTGCACCACTGTGGGTGAGGGTCAGGGGGCTGGGGCAGCTGGGGCTCTTCCCCCTTAGCTCATTGGGAAAACGACAGGGATCACTGGTGTGAATGGTGAAGAGGCTATACTGGCCTGGGACACAGCCATGAAAGCACTGCAGAGCCCTCCTGCACACCTCAGATCTGGCAAGACAGGGCTATTACTGCTCAGTCTTGACATGGTCTCCGAACATCCGATGGTGATACGTGGCCAGGAAGATGTCGTTGTCTTGGGGGCAGTCATAGTGGCAGGAGCACATCTTGATGAACATCATCTTCCTCTGGAAGAAGTCCCCCTCGGGGCAGCGGAACTCCACATCCATGGTGCTGGTCAGGGACGGGGTGCAGCAGCGCCCATCTGAGCAGCTGCCGCAGAACCGGGGCCGGTAGGAGTGGGTGCTGGTGCATCCTGAAAACTCAAAGTGGAGGCTCTGGCGCTGCTTTGGGGTCCGCACACACTTTTTCCCCTTCTAGGGAGAGAGCAGATGGATTAACATGGACACGACAGGACAGATGCACTGAGGTCTGTGCTCTGACCCCATCACTGGGCAATGGGACACAGAGGAAGTGGAAGCACAGAGCAAACCCTGTGAGCCAAGATCATTCCCAAGGCTGTCCTTGGCATTTGGGGTGCTGTGTCCTGTCTCTTCCCAGCACCGTACCTTGTTTTTCTCCATGGAGAAGTTGCAGGGCCGGACCATACAGAGCCGGGTCTCCTTCTCCAGGCGGCACTGGGGGTTGTTGTTGGTCACGCGGGTGGAGATGCCCATTCCACAGCTCTGGGAGCACATACTCCACTCTGTGGTCTGCACCAGGCAGTTCTGCAGGTTGTTCAGCTCCGGCTTGTGAGCTGGATCCTCCCTGAAAACTGAGTCATGAGGAAGAGACACAAGGCAAGGCTTAGGGCTTTGGACACAGAATGGCAGCTCCATGCCTGCTCCCAACTCAGTTTAACACTTCAGGAAGAGCAGCAAAGGTCTGGCCCATCCCATTAGATGCTTGGCCTCTCAGCAGGAAGAGGATGCAGGTAAGCAGGGGCCATTTCCTACACAGCCCAGCTCCAGCCAAGTCTGCCGAGATACTTCAGGACACAGGAGCCTTCCCATAGCACCATCAAAGTTTTACTTTGTATTGGGTCTGGCTGAGCTGTAGTTGATGTTCCCAGAGCAGTTATTCCAGTGCTGTGCTCTGCACTGGCAGTTGGAAATGTGTTGGTAACACACCAGTGCTTTTGGCTGCTGCTGGGAAGGGCTGGCACAGCATCAGTAATGTCTCTCCAACATTCCCCCCTGATCAAGGGGCTGCGAGTGGGCGAGATCCTAAGAGTGGACACAGCCAAGACAGCTGACTCAAATTCCCCAAAGGGATATTCCAGACCATATGATGTCAGCTCAGATATAAAAGCTAAGGAAAGAAGGAGGAAGGGGAGGAGGGGGAATTTGCTATTTACAGTGTTTGCCTTCTGGTGCAACTGCTCCATGTGCTGAAGCCCTGCTTCCCAGGAAGTGCCTGGACACCACTTGATGATGGGAAGTAAAAAATAAATCTATTTTTTTTTGCTCTTTGCTTATGCACATGCAAACTTTCCCTTTTGCTTTAGTAAACTGCCTTATCTCTACAAGGCACTTTCCATTTATTTTCTCCCCCTTGTCCAGCTGGGAAGGTGAGTGATAGAGCAGCTGGGTGGGCTGGACCTGGTGTTTAGCTCTGGAACCCAACACTTAATGATGCACAAAGCCACCACCAGCCCCAAACCAGCTGGTGCCCCAAATCCACCCCTCTTCCCCAGCAAACAGCTCCCAGCCCTATCCCACATGCCCCACTAACCTGCCATGGCTGTTCCAAAGCGGTTCCCCTCGCTGCTGTCCTCACATACCCACTCCTCGCAGCACTTGTTGTGGAACTTCACTCTCCGGGGGTTGAGGCACTCTGGGGATGGCAGGCGGAGGTCGTCGGAGCAGAGTGGGATGCAGCCGATGGCCCCATCCATGCAAATGCACTGCAGCTTGCACGTGGGCTGGAAGCTCTCCCCGTTGAGGTAGATCTTGCCCAGCAGGTCACATGTTGCACCCTCATGAGCTGGGGGAGGAAGAGGAGGAGAAGGAGGAGTAAGCAGAAGGCTGAAGCCCTGCCTTGGAGAAACAGAGCTCCTGAGGAGGGACAGAGCCCATCCTCCCCTGCTCTGCCATCCTAGTGCTGGATATTTCATATTTGCCTCCCTGGACCCAAGGCTGTTCCTGACACTGATTTTTCAGAAGTGCTGCTCCTCCCAAAATTATCTAGAAAAAAGTCTCCTTCACTTGAACAAACTACTAAGTATGATCTTGTCTTTGGTGCCTGTAAAGAGCCTGTTTCTCTGTCAAAGTTCTTCCCAACCATCTCAGAGTGACCAGTGAGTGGTGCTGTGCAACACACATTCCTGACATGCCATGTGACTATGGCTTTGCTCCCCAATACTCCTGAAATACCAAAAGGAAACACTCTTCTAGGAACAGCTGGTTCCCCCATGCAAATGGTACCTACAAAGGAAAATGACACTCTGGGTTGATGATCTTTTTGGCCCCTCTGTAATGCACAAATATCTTCCTCCTTCCAGCCCCAATTTTTTTCCAGTTCTCTCCCTTCTGATCTCTGGATCTTTCATCTCCAGACCTCCTACCAGTCTCTCCCTCGTTCCCAATAGAATTTAAATGGGCAAAAAAAAGCAAACTCAACAATATCTGACACAAAGCAGCAACCTTTATTCTGCAAGTGCAACAACGCTCGCAAGTTCTTACAACTGAATTAGTCAGAACTTTCCCAATGGAAGTTTTCCAGCAGAAATCACTTACCCAATTAAGATCAAGAATATTTTCAACAAGAACCCACTGAACTATTTGATATGAAAGATTTCCTTTATGCTCAACCAAAATATCCATGCAATAGTATCCAAAGAGGGAAGCATTTTTCTCTGGTAACTATTTTGATACTATAAAGATCAAGATGAAATATTTTGATTGAATGGAAAGTTTTGATACAGCCAAACGAGTATTCTAAATAAGTCATGGAAAGTTTTGAGGTTGTTTTAAATATATNATATATATATATATATAATGTATTTTTTTTCTCTCAGCCTGAAATTAAATGTTGAAATCTCAGAGTTGCTCACAGGACAGAAATCGTGATTTTAGACAGTTTTCAGCAGCTGCTGCTTTCTGCAATTCTGAACCTTAAAAAAAAAAAAATTCCATACAAACCTCTATGAGGAAGTTACCAAAAGGAAGGATGTTTGGCTGCTTGTGGAGGCTTCCCAGGAAACCTGATCTGTTTTCCCCTAAGCCCTGTTCACCCAAGGAACACTGTTTCAGACAGAAAGTGTTTGAATCAAATGAGGAGTAGGAATCTCTTTCGATTCCATCCCCATCCCTGGAGGGGACACAAATCCTTCTGAAATGTTCCTATCCAGACCTGCATCCCATCTTGCAACTCTTTTCAGTGTCATTGGGATAAAAGTACTCCTATGCTCCAACTTAGACATTTCAAAATTCTCACTTTTTCCATCAAAGTGAAAGCCATCCATCCACCCTCCCACTACACAACCATTCATACTTATTTTTAAACACTCTTTCCCTGTTTTTCAGCTGAGTGAACTCCCATCCCGCTGAGCGGATCATGCTGTTCCCTCTCCTCCCTCCCCTCGCAAGGAATAGCAGCCCGTTCCAGGGGTTGATTGTGTTTTCCAAACTCACCCTTCCTTACCCTGTGACCTCCCTTTCCCACTGACCTGATCCAACTAAGGCTCCGAAAAGACAGCACCTGTGAAGTGATCCAGCTCTTTATTCCTCTGCTCTGCCTGGCACCACCCGCTCCCAAATACCAAGTCCAGCCAAAGAGACTTTTGCCCTTTTTCTCAGGGGATATGGTACCACGGAAAGAGCTTTTGGGCTAGCCTCTTGCTTTTTGGCTAGCTCTTGCTTTTTGCTAGCTTCTGGGTTTCTGCTAGCTTCTGGGTTTCTGCTAGCTTCTCGCTGCTTCCATTTTTCCCCTCTTCTTTTTTTTTCCTCTCTCTTCTCTCCCCCTCTCTCTTCCCCCGCCCCCAAGATCACTGGACCGTCTCCGGACCTGACCTGGGAACATCCGGGAATCTCCGAGGCCTGCACAAGAAGCGCTGCGCCCTCCCTGCACAGCAACTGCCTGAGTACTATTTCTTATCCCTTGTCTTGGGGAGTGTTTATTTTCCTTTTGTTTATTGGTCAATAAACAGGTTTTTTCCACTTTTCCTCCGAGGAACTCCTTCCCAAACCCAGGGTTGGGGGGAGGGGTGGTGGAGGTTTGTTTTCTAGGGGGCTCCTTTTGGAGGTTCTCCCCCTAGTCTGTCCTAAACCAGGACAGCTGTGAAAAACCTAATTTCTCATTTAAAATCAGTAAGGACAGTTGTGTCTGCAAGTCTGATTTCCCCCACAGGAGGATCTGGGACTCTTACTCCACAATGTTTGGATCAAACCTGGATGTCATGGTAAATACAAAGCACCTTTATCAAAAGGATTTCAAAGCTTCATGGAGAGACTTCAAAACAGAGACTCCCACACTCCTGAGGAAATTGTCCCTGTGATTTTGCTACCTTTCCTCCACAAACAGACACCCATTTGCCATTTGGAATGAGGCAGCATGCAGTTCACACCAGCTGGATGTCATCACACCTGTGTTTGCCTTACTAAGCTTCAATCCACAACTCTCAGGTGTCTCAACGCCTGCAGAAAGTACCAGGAGCTCACATGGCTTCCAAAAACCCCCAAAACTGGGGAAATGAAAATGAAACAACTTGTAAAAACTTATTGAAGGAGCAAACACCAACAAGTTAGACTCATTTAGACAAGGGCCTGGAGTGACAGAGGGCAGAGATAAATGGGATATTGAGAATAAATTCTTCTCTGTGAGGTTGGTGAGGCCCTGGCACAGGTTGCCCAGAGAAGCTGTGGCTGCCCCATTACTGGAAGTGTCCAAGACCAGGCTGGATGAGGTTTGGAGCAACCTGGTCTAGTGGAAAGTGTCCCTGCCCATGGCAGGGGGTGGTTCAAGTGGAGCTTTAAGATCCTTTCCAAGCTAAACTATTCCATGATACTCTGATCCTGTCTCAGGCTGGTGCTGGATCATTTCCAGAGACATCCAGTGCTGTGGCCAAATGTTTCCCTAAGGACTCACATGAAACTGACAGCTGTCAGGTCTTCCTGACTATTTTGAAAAGCTTGAGTTTAAGAAAAAAAGGTCAGCTCCTGTCAGAGATGGGGCAGAGAAATCTTTTTTTAAAACAAAGACCAGGAGGTTGAGGAAATACTTTATTTTCCTCTAGACCAAAATAACTTCTGCTTGCTTCAGAAAGAGCTACTAAATTAAAAAAAAAATTCTATCAGAAAAGAGGTGTCAGAAGAGAAAGTAGTTTCTGCATTTGCATTACCTGGCTCAGGAATTCTCATGTTCCACACAGACACAATGTGGTGAAGGAGCTGTTCAGCTCTTCCCACCCACATGTCACGGCCAGAAATACACTTTTCTCTTGCACAGGATCAGCCAAGTGCAGAACACCCATCCCTGGCACAAGACGGAGGTATTTGAGGTGGGATATTCTATGGAAAAGTACCTTCAGTAAGAGCTCAGATTGCTGATATTTACCCAAAGGGTAGAGGATGTCCCCTGAGGATGTCAGAGGACACAGGAGAGTCCCACTCATACCTGACTGGAGCTGTGGGAAGCCAGGTGTGTGTGTGCCAGGGGATCTGCTGTTCCCAGGGCTGGCACTGATCTCCTAGCATGACACTGGATGAAGCCCCAAGGAAATTCTGATGGGTGTTCTGGGAGGCACCACAGAAAAACCACACAAGGACAGAACCTGGAGCTCTCACCTAGGCAGATCCCGCTGCCTTTGTGGATTTTGGAGAAGTCACAGTAGAGTCCCTTGTGATGGTCACAGGGCCTGTCCAAGGAGCAGAGCTCGCCCAGCTGCTGAGCACACACCTTGCAGCAGCCACATTCATCCCACACATGGCTGGTACCTGCAGGGCACTGCAGAGACTTGGAGGGACACTGGCATGGGAATGTGCAGCCCTGTGGTTCTACCTGGAAGGCAAAAAGCCATGGAGAGAATGAGTCTTCTGGAAGGCAGCCAGGTAGGGAAACGAAAAATGGCTCTGCTGCAAGCATAGACACCCCAGAGAGAGAGGGGGGACAGCCCTGCTGCACAGGGGTGTGTACAGCTCCCAAAGACTCACAGAATTCATGTTTCCCTCATCCCTATTTCATCTGGAGCTCAAGGGGGAAAAAGAAAAAAGATGCCCCTGGGAAGCAGAGGAACAAACAGGACAAGTGGTAGCTCAGAGTCCCTTGCACAGCTCACCCTCCCTGGAAGCAATAAAGTAGTAATTATTAACAACAAGAAATTCCAGCTCTTACAGAGGACAAAAATCAAAGACTCTGCACCAGCATCAGACCCAGTGGAAGCTGGAAAAGTGATGTGCACAGCAACAGGACTTGCACAAAGCCAGGCAGTGGAACTGGGGGGATGCTGAAAACCAACTGTTATAGATGGGCAATGTGATGATTTGCTCTCACAATTAACAGATGACTATTGTGTGCATGTTAAGAGAAGTTTTATTGATGTATAGTTATGTTATTGTAGTTTGTTGTTTATATGTCCCCTGCTCTCCCCATAGTCCCCTTTCCCCTTCTCTGTATTGCTGCCACCAGACAACCTTGATTGTCAGGGTTGCCAGGATCATGCGGAGGGAGGGCATGTGCATGGGGCAGTTGAGAATAGGAAAAGCCTGTGGGTAGGAGGCGCGGCATGACAACACCTGACCTGCAATCAAGTTGCAAGAAAGCACTCTCCCCCAATGGATGGTGAAGAAGAGTTGACAGGCAGACTTTGGGAGGGGCCAACGTTGGCTGATGTAACACCAGGGGTATAAAAGGCAGAGCAGCGGTTTTGTGGAGGAGTCTGTGGCAGTAGGTCACGCTCCCAGTTCGTGCCACTTCTCCTTATTCAGTCCGTTGTTCTATTTGTTAAGGTTTATTAAACTTTTGAAAATTTTAAAGTGAGCAGTCATTTCTCAAACAATCCAGAAGCTCCCAATTTCCATTTTGTACACCCTGCATCTCATACTTTCATCCTTATTCCATGTACCCTCTCCTTTCCATTTTCCAAGGAACACAGCATAAGCAACCTTCCTTGAGACCTTGTGAGTGCACAGATGCTTGTGAACCTTCCTTGAGACCTTGTGAATGCTCCCCTTTGTCAGCATTTCACTGGACAGCCCTTGAAACCCATCCTTGGCTTCATGACAGTTCAGACACTAAACAGACCAGGCTACAGCTGAAGCAGGGTTATCTGCTCTGGAAAACCCAGATGTGTCCAGCATCCCAGTCACTGAATGTGTGCCATCCCTGTCCTGCATCAGCTCAGAGCAGGAGCATCAGCTCAGCTCTGGCTGTGCCCAGATTTGGGTAAGACATAACACGCCTTCTGTGAACAGTGCAGAATGTGTGGTCTCTAGAGATCCTCTGAAACCTCCTCAGAAACATCAGTGCCAGCTGAAGTCTGGTTTTCTGTTCAGATCCTGCCCATCCAAATTCCCCCTTGCCCCACCCCACACATCACTTCACTGTTCTGGACACAGCTCAGCTCCCACCTGGGGCTGACACAACCCTGGCACATGGATGATGCCACCAAAACACTCTGGGATCCTGCACGGCTACGAGTAGGGTGGAGAGGGAAGCATACAATGGGGCAGACCCCTCACAGCTCTGCTGTCACCCCAGGAGAGCAGCAGCCAAGCTGGTAATAGCCTTGAGGAAAGCAGGGAGGGGGACCCACACCTGGAACAGGTCAAAAAGTATATCTTGTTATGGCTCTATTTGCACTTGTCAGATCCCATCCAGCCCTCACTTGTGAAATAGCTTCCTTGGATATTGTATCTGTCAACAATCACAGTAGGAAAATTTTTCTAGCTGTTTTGACTTTAGCTCATGTGGGGTCATAAGGGACTGACTTCTTCATACAGCTGTGTCACCAACACAGCACTTGTGGGACTGGGATTGGCCTAAACATTCCCTCAAAGTCATGGAATATCCCAGGTTGGGAGGGATCCACAAGGATCATGAAGTCCAACCCCTGGCCCTGCACAGACACCCCAATTATCCCACCCTGTGCCTGGGAGTGGTGTCCAAACACTCCTGGAGCTCTGGCAGCCTTGGGGCCAGGCCCATTCCCTGGGGAGCCTGGGCAGTGCCCAGCACCCTCTTGGGGGAAGAACCTTTTTTTAATATCCATCTAAACCACTCCTGAAACAGCTCCAGCCATTCCCTCAGGGGGTCCCAAGGGGTGAGTCCTTCCAGAGTCTCCCTGCTCAGCAAGAATCAGCATAACTCTCCTGGATAACTCCTGGCATGAAGTATTTTGGAAACAAGCTTCTCCAGCCTGGAGCCCAGCTCTTCCCAGCCAGCTGTCCTGGAGCCACTCACCAGAACCTGGCTTGTCCTGGGAATTAATTCCCGACTGCTGAAGTGCATTAAAAGAACTAAAAATACAGAAATCTTTCCTACCTCTTTCCATGTAGGCAGCTGCTGGAGCTGCCAAGGAATGTGTTCTTCAGTCCCAGATGAGTTATGGGGGTACATGAGATCACACAAGAGCCAAAGCATTCCTAACATGGGATCTATATTAAGATGTAATCCATGCAGTTGAGAAAAAATAATGGTAACAAGCATTTTCCAATGCAGTGTCGCCACAGGCTATAGAAAGAAACACTCTCAAAATAGTTCTCCTGCTGAAATCAAAACCAAACCAAGCTCTTTAGGGATAAGTGAATGCAACAGCTTTAAACACAGCTGAGTTGTCTCATCCCTGGAAGTGTCCAACACCAGACTGGATGGGGCTTGAAGCAACCTGGTCTAGTGGAGGGTCCCTGCTCACGACAGGGAGATGGAACTGGATGGTCTTCAAGATCCCTTCAAACCCAAACCATTCCATGATTTCTGTGTCTTTTCTTTCCCACCCTCATTAATCATTACTGGCACTAGTTATTTCCTTAATAACTCACCCACATAAACCAGCACACCTGGTTTTACCTTCTTTCCACAGCAGCTTCACTTTCTCATTGTATCAGCTGCTTTTCAGCAGGAGAACAACTGGATTCAGATTTCTGTCATATCAGAAACCAGCTGGGTACCCTGCACCCACCTATGCTGTACGTCAGCTTCCCCAGCCATCAGGTCAAAAGCCCAATTCATCATGATTTTCAGGACCCTTCTAAATACTCCCTGATGCTCCCACCAGTCAGCTCAGATGTCTCTCCCTCCATTGCCCAGGAGGTGTTGGGGTTGGGGCTGCTGTTTGCTGTTTTTATTGCTGAACAAAGTCAGCCCAGGCTATTTATAATTCCCATTGCTCTCCTAGACCTGGTAGAGGAGGGAATGAGCTGGAATGGGCTTTGGCTCACACACACCCAACAACCAGAGTACTGAAAAACTCCCTGGTCAGGGAGGCTCTCAAGTTGGGAATAGCTGGGAAAAAGCAATGTTGAACCAACTTCCTTGAGCCCTCCATTATTGAACTTTCTTTCAGAGAGCTTGAATAGTGAATTATATTGGTTTTGCATGGAGCACCCTTCACCCTGCGTTCTTTCCAAGGGCTGCTTCTGGTTCTTCTGCCCAAAGAACTTCCCTAAAACTGCCCCAAAGAACTCCACAAGCTGTTCCCAAGAACTGCCAGGACTGGAATTCAGGGCTTTGTTGCAGACCCAAAGGTAACACAAAGCCCAACACTTTCACATAACCTGGCACTGACCTGGGTCCAGAGGGATTCAACTCAAAGAACATTTCATTCTCTCCCTTCTGCAGAAAGGGTTACCCCAAAACTCACTTCTACCTTCACTGGGCATGCTCCTGACTTCAAGTTCATTACAACCTTTACCTGGCTTCTGTTGAGGTTTGCTGAGCATTTCTGTGAACTTGCGAGCAGCAGAACAGAACTAGTGTCAGAGATCAAGGCCATGGATTTAAGAAAGTTCTAAAGCCTGGAATGTTGGCCCTCCCTGCTCCTGGCTTTGCTGACAGCTCTTGCATCCATCACATACACTGTATGTGAAGATGTGGGATTCCCAGGACCCCTGAGTGATGGCCAAGCCATCCCAGAAGTGCCAACCCTCAAACCAGAGGATTCCCCTGCTCTGCTCCATTGTGTTCTCCACCTCTAACTCCCCAGAACCATCTGTTCAGCTGACAAGCCAGAACAAGCTCCCTCCCAACTGCCAGGACCAAACCCAGTCATCTGCAGGTAAGAAAAACTGAGAATGTTCTTCCTGCTTCTATTTACATAAAACCTCTTCTCCTGCACCGTCAGGAGAGCACAAGTGCTGCAACATGAGCTCCTACCACTGCAGCAAGTCCATGGCACTGTCTGGATTTCTTATCTCTGACCAATATCCACAGGAGCCCGGGGAACCAGCTAAGGGAGCCAAACCAAAAAGGATGTTTTAAAATATGTTTGGGCTCATGACTGCACTCAGAGGACAGGAAAGGTGCCTTGAGCTGAGCAGAGCATTTGCAAAGAGCTTTGGGAGCCAGGGGTTAATGCTGCAAAGTAGAGGTGATATAATAAACACTCAGCTGGTTCTTTTAGTGCTCCAAGACTTAGCAGCCAAAACACAGCTATTCCTCCTTCAAACTCTGAATGATTGTGCATAACCCCTGCTCTCTCTCCATCTCAGGCTCTCAAGGTGCCTTCCTACAGCTGCTACAGCATGTCGTACAACAGCTTCTGCAGAGAGGCGAGAACCAGTGTCCCCCTTCACAGACAGAGCACAGGGTTACAGAGACCTGCCCAGGATGAGCCTAAACATAACTCCCAGTAATCTTGAAGCTACTCCCACCTCTGAACAACAAAGGAGGCAGATTCAGGAGTAACACCTCTGATCTCATCCCTCAATCCACAAAGCATCACAGAATCATTAAGGTTGGAAAAGACCTCTAAGGTCACTGAATTCAACCTAAAGCTCAAAGAAAGTCAAAAGTCCCATTTCCAAGGCATTTGGCAGGTTTAGGGAAAATCACCAATCTCAGAGTGGTAACCAAGGGTCACAGTGGCGGGATTTCTTGTTATTGTTTATATGAGCCACACGGTGCTGCCAAAGCTAAGCCAGAGGAAGAATGAAGACACCTACCCCAAAGAGCAGCAGCTTCCCTTAGATCGCAGCCCAGCTCATGTTCTTGGCAGCAAAGGGGCTGGCACACACTAAGTACTGCCAGGAGCAATCCAACAGACTTCACCAGCCAGGAGCTGATTGCCTCTCTCACCACAACAAACTCTGCAAGGGGCTCTGTGAACCCAATTTCACTGAGCCAAAAAGCATTTACAGCAATTTAATGATGGCGGTGACGTTCCTGAACAAGAACAAGAACACACAAGAACAGCACACAAATGTCCTAAGAGGAATCAGCTGCTCCCTCAAGAACTTATATTAACAGGAAAACAGGCACAAATCCTGCTCTGGAGAGGCTGCAGTCTAATTTTCCCCTCGGGATCACTGCTGATGGGAGCACATGGTGGTGGATTCAGTAACAGCTGAGGAAGTATGGTGCCAAATTGGGATACAAGACAGTTACTCTTTGCAATTACATAAACTCACTGACTTCCCCTCTCTCTGCTCTTTTCTCCTGTTTCTAGACTAGGTCCGATTTCTGGCTTCCAGGAGTGGGAGAAAACAAAATCCATTCCCATGGGCCAGGAGCTCTGAGACCCGTGGATGACACACCTTACATGGGGCAGCCTCCAGCGTGGTTTAATTACCCAGCACGTTTGCATCACTCCGCTCCCAGCCCCGCTTCCCTCGGAAACTCGGGAGCGGGGGGCAGCCGGGAAGAGTCTCTCTGCCTAAAGCCCTCGCATGCATCGAAGCAAGAAGCTGCAGTGCCCAGGCAGAGCTGCTGCAGGGCCGTACGTACCCAGCCAGGGGCGAGAAGGAGCAGGAACAGGGTCCGGGTCACTGTCCCCACATTGCCAGGCATCCCGAGTACTGGGAAAACCAAGAACTAGGGATACTCCCACTCCTTCGGAGTTTCCCGTCTCGTTGGAGTAAATTGTACATCAGCTTCTCTTTAAATATCCTCTTGAAGGGGCGGGCCCCGCGCTGAGTGACAGGCTGGAACCGAGCCCAAAATGTTGCAACAAAAAAATGCCCAAGCTCCAGGGAACATGAGTGGATTCCGGCGGTTCCGGCGGTTCCCGGGATACCACCGCTGCCTGCAGCTTGTTTACTTTCCAGGTGAGTGAATAAAAAAATCCCAGTAAAAGCAGGATTAATTTTTTTTTAATTTTTCCTCTTTCTCACTGTTCCTCCGAATATGAAGCCTGGCACAGCTTTCCTGACACAAACTGCGTTTCCCTACCTACAATCGTTCCTTTTCAGCTGCAAGAGCTGAGGAGTTATTAAACAGATATTTGTGGTGTTCAAAGTGTGAGCAGGAGGGAGGGATGGGTAGTTTGGTGCTGTCAGGTACCGTATGTGGCCATGCATCACCTGTCAGCTCTGGGGAACGAAAGTTTCATTATTAGAACTCTTGCATGAGGAGCTGCGTATTTTAAAAGGCAATGAAAAGCTCATGGATGAAAGTTTTTCATAAAGGACAGCAGTTCACCAAAGTGCTTTGGGATGCATGCAGGATCTCTCACATCTTTATCTCGTGTCATGATCCTTTCCATTTGCTGCTGAAATACAGCACCAGGCTTGTGCACAGCCAGCATGGCAGATCTTTAGAATATGAAGGAGTTGTTTTGTGTGTTAAAAGAGTTGTTTTATTTATTCCCGAAGAGCAAACAGAGCACTGCCATGGAAGGAGGAAGAGTGCAGCAGAGGGCACTCTTAGTCCTCGCTGGCCAGCGTGGGACAGAGCAGTTGGGTGCTGGACAGGATCCTCTGTACATATGGAGTGACTTGAGAAAGAGGGAGCCTTTCCTTACGGTCAGGGAGCTTTCCCAGGGAGAAGTGGTGCAAGGGATGGTAACTTCTTTGGGCCAATACAAAGCCAGGCACTGTGCAATGCAGCCCTAGCATATCCCTATCCCAGCTGAGTGCAGGGAAACAAGACAGAAGATGAAAACAACCACAGGGAGTGTGTAGTGGGTTATTTAAGTTCAGCCTCCTTCCTTCCTGCCTCCAAGGTAGAGGAGTTTAGCTGGGAATCAAGCCCTGCAATTCATCCAGGTCCTTATAGATTCCTGTGCAACACCAGATCAGCCTCCACATCCCTGTGTGTCCACTACTGGAAAGAGAAAACTCTGACTCCTAATTAATCAGCATTTGGAAATCCCCTTGGGATTTGTGGCTGGAGAGCATTATCACAGTGCAAATCACCCCAGATACACCTTCTTCTGTCTTCCACGAGATGGGGGATTTCACAATCACTTTCATGACAGCCACCTCTGCTTGTGGCACACCAGAGGATTATGCCTACACACGAAAGATTTCATGTTCTGGAGATGGCATAAACATCCACTGCCCTCAGGCACTTCAGAGCTCCAGGCAGTCTGGCCGGAGATACATTCCTTCTCCTTTTGGAAGCCCTGAACTATCTTGTCACCTAAAATTACCTGCTCACATTTCCCAGGACATTCTCCTGCTGCTTGTAAATAAGACAGGGATAAAATACTGCATACTTCTGGTCTCATTTTCTCACATGGCAAGAATATAAACCCAGCTGGATTCTGAGCCCTTCAGGGTCTCTGAAGATGGTAAGATGGTATATTTGTGGATTTTTAAAAGGACAGTGTGTAATGTGTTGCTCAACCTATTCATCCTTCTGCAAGAATAAGACATTCCCATTTGTCCATCCATAGGACAAGGAGGAATGGCTTTAAGCTGTAAAAGAACAGGTTTAGATTAGATATTAGGAAGAAATCCTTTCCTGTGAGGCTAGTGAGGCCCTGGCACAGGTTGTCCAGAGAAGCCATGGTTGCCCCATCCCTGGAAGTGTCCAAGACCAGGCTGGACAGGGCTTCGAGGAACCTGGGACAGTGGAAGGTGTCCCTGCCCATGGCAGAGAGTGGGACCGGATGAGTTTTAAGTTCCCTTCCAACCCGAACCATTCCATGATTCTCTCATTCTATAAGAAGCTGCAGCTGTACCTCAAACTGTGGTCTTCCAAATTCTGCTTTAACAAAAACTTGCTGTGTGACCTCAGATGAACTGTCCAGCCAAAATCCCAATGTCACTCACTTGTCAGGAGTTCTGTGGGGAATATTCAGCAGTAAGCCAGCATTATCTTGGCTGATTATGTTTTCAACCTACAACAAAAGTAAAGAATAATTCAATTATAAACCATCCTTTCCAAGCTTCCCATCATCATCCACCTGAATGCTTCCACCTTCACAGAGCAGTAAAACACACCAAGTTCAGTCTTATTTCTCCTTCAAGCCACTTCTTGGATTATAGGAGCAGGATGTGAAGAAGCATCAGCTGGAGATCCCTTGATTTTGGGAGCTCACTCCACCCATGGTCCAAGATTTTCTTAGGGCACTGGGACAACTAAAACTACCCCTCATGCTAGAACTGAGCTGCTAACCCTGTTGGACATGCCAAGAGGTAAAAGAAGAACATGATGGTTGAGTGACTCAGAATGATCAAAGGCAGGGAACACACAAGTTAGCACCAATTTTTATCTCTTCCTTTTGCCTGAGCTGCCTAGAAGGGATAAAGATGTCAACCCTGCTTAATATCTCCCCCAAGCAAAGAATAGTGGGTGTTTAATACACCCACTATTTTAACAGTTTAATACACTGTTTTTCTGGGTTTCTGCTTGTTTTCCATGTCAGAGCTGTCAAGAACTCCAAGCTCCCTTTTGCAGAGAGAACACTGCACTCAGAATTCTGTTTGCGTGCTTGTTTTTGTTGGTTTGCTCAGGGCAGAAGCCCTGTTTGTTTTCTGTGTTCCCAGCAAGGAAAGAAGCTATGGCAGCACCGTTTGTGCCTTTTGCAGCCCTGGAAGGCATTCTGATACAGTTGGAGTTTTCCCATGTCTGCAGCAGCAAGAACAAATGCCTTGCTGCCTAGTTGCTTCTTTTTCATGTCAGAGCTGTCAGCAACTCCAAGCTCCCTTTTGCAGACAAAAGACTGCCATGCCCAACCGGAAGCTTCCCTGGATTTATGGTTATTTGAAAAGCAGACATATAAATAATTGCTAAAAATCATGTCAGGCCAAAGAATAAAATGAAGGCAACCATACACACAGTTTTTTTGGCTCAGTAGAATCTCTGCCCATGGCTCTCTGACTGCAGAAGCCAAAATAAAAGCTGATACAAGCAGCACGGTACAGAGAACTGTGCTCACCCAATCCTCAGTGGCTTCAGAATTGTCCCGTCCTAAAGCTGCTTGGTCACCCTCAGAACATGCTGGTGGCCTCTGGGGCCTTGCAGCAGGTTTGTGTTCTCACAGCTGGTCAGTCCCTGCAAAAGTTATCTCTGGAGTGGATGATAGGCCCTCATTCCCATTTGGGACTCCTTCAACCTGATGATATCAAACTCCTTTAACATGATGACACCAAACACGAACTTGGCCCAGCAGAGATGGTGAGATCCTTTCAGCTCAATGGTCAGAAACACAGGGGTTCCCATTTCCTTGGTCATTACCCAACCACTGCTGCCTGTGCTTGATGCATCCTCCTCCCAGGATGGGCTCTTGGGCTGGTCACAAGTGCCAAATCTAGGGCCATGGAGGAGTCCTTTCCCTGCTTTTCGTTCCAGTCTGAGGATACAATGCAATTCTTAGATTCAGCTGGGCCCTTTCACTTCTCCCCTGAGGGCTACGGGACTCGAGTGGCACTGGTGGTTTCCCCATCTGTAGTTTATTACTGGTAACAGAACAAAACTCACCAATGTCTCTCAGGGCTCTGTGTTTGCTGCAAGGCTTGGGAAGGAGTTCTGCTGGTCCCTGTGCCTCAGGGCAAGACACATAAACAGTCCTGGATATTTTTGGGGCACAACATGGTTCCCAAAGAATTAACAGCTGAGAAGGGCTCTTCCAAACTAGGGTCAGATTCATGCTGTCTAATTGATAGACAATTAATTAAGGCATCTCCATTTGTAGCCTAATCTTTCTAGGCTCCCTTTAGTAAGTGGAGAAGAACTGGAGCTCCTGAACAGCCTTCTTAGATCACTGGCTCAGTTGTCCAAGTGCATCAGTTGTGGCACCACATTAGTGGCTGTAAATTGTCAAAAGAAAGTGTTATAGAAATGCAGCACCAGAGCTCAGCAAAGGCTCAATGCTTCACCTGGTCTAACTCCAACCTGGGTGCAAAGGCTTCCTTTCCCTACAGATGGAAAGGGCAGGAAAACAACCCCCTCCTCACTCCAGCATAACCCTGGGATGAAATGCTGATTGCAGGGAAACACCTGCTGGCTCCAGCAGAGCTGGGATTCCCTCTGCCTAGCTTGTGCCCGTAGCATAAGGAATGTCAGGCAGGGGGCAAATTTTGTCCATGGTTGCGTGTCGCTAGCCGAGGCTGAGTGTGTCCCACTTTAGGGACAGAAAGAGAGCAGGCAGACACAGCAGCAGTGAGGGGACAAACTCTCTACTTTATTTACAATTTAACTACTTTATACATTTGTACAGAGGTCCAGAGATTGGCTACAGAGGTCACCACCTCTTCACCTGGATGGTGGACATGACCATCAATCATTTCTTCTCTCAGAGGAGAAGAATGCAAACATTCCAAGAATAAACATTGTTTACATTAGGCTGCGTGTGAAACTTCTGCACAGAGACAGAAAGGCAGAAAACTGAGGGCAACAGTTGCGGAGTTGTGAAATCGACAGTTATATTAGTTCTGGGAGGAGCTATTGTATTTGAGGGTTTATTGTGACATTGAAGTTTATCAAGGGATGTCACACCCTTGGGATGAGTGAGGTGGCTGCTGATGTCCTTGTAAATATAATATTATATATATATATATATATATATATAAAACCAATCTTAACACTGTAAGTTCAGAAAGAGATGGTGCTCTGATAGACCTAGCCAGCAAATGGGCATGTTCTCTTCTAGGAAAAAAATAAATGCCACTCTGAAGCCTGATCTTGGCAGGATGCAAATCTCAGGTCTGCAGTATCAGACTTAGAGCCCAGAGCACCCAGGGGAAAGACACCAAACCACAGTTATCAAAGCATGGGATCCTTGTTTCAGAACAGGTGAACAGTGAGAAACTCAGCACTTCCAAGGACATCCATGCAACAAGACTGTAGTATGACAGCAGGTGATCCCTGAGACCCTTAACAACTGCAAAATTTGGATGTTTAGATACAAGTATGAGTCACCATCATGGCCGGGCATTTGTGCCAAGGCATGGGCTTGCACAGAACTGCAGAATGAGCCCTGGGATGAAACAGCTGCACCTACCTGTGAAACAGATGCTTCCTCAGGTTTTTCCACTTCTTAACTTACTGAATGCTTAATTATCCTGAAGGAAAACTGCAGGGAGGGAGGGCATGTTTGAGGTGAACTTGGACACGGATAATTTAATGAGGCTGCCAGTGCCACAGGACTCTTCTGGAGTGCAGCTCTGGTGTCTGTGACCACTCTGTGTCTCGGGGGGGGTTTGGTCCTCAACACCTGCACAGGCAAGGCAGAGCAGGGTGTGCTGGAGGTAACATGGCTTGGGAAAGAGAAGGGACAAAGGGACATCTCTCCAGTTAAGGGTTATGAAATAACATTACTGGTTCTGCCTACAAATGCTGCATTTTCTCATCCCATTTTATGGACACTGGGATCTGCCACGTCCTGAAGAAGCTGCAGCTCTGCCACAAAGACCAGGATCCTCCTCTAGTGCCTGTGTCTACACAGCGCTATCCAAAAGAGTGCAAAGGGGAATTCTCTGGATTCCATCCCTCCAAGGACCTCTATCATCACCAAAGATCTCAGCTCTAAAATCCAGGACTCAGACAAAATAGCTTTGACATAGTTCTGTAATTCACACCAGCTGCACATCTCAGGAGCCTCAACAGGCAGCAACAGGTCCCTGAGCACTGGCAGCCTGAGAGGACCTGGAGGGGTGGGTGGCCTCCCAGGACTTGTTCGTGGCTTTCATTAGGGGTTTGAGATTCCAACACGAGCCTGCCCACACCTTTCCCATTCAGGTTTTGGAACAATTCCAGCTCATTACATAGAATCAGTGAATAATGTAAGTGGGAAGGACCCTCAGGTCATCTGGTCCTCCTGCAGCCCAACCCAGCCCTGAGGATAAAGAGAGGTAGATTTCAGAGACCAGGAGAGATGAGCAGGTCAGTGGAGTCCCCAGTTCAGCCAGCTACTGCTCTGCCAGCCTTTCCTGTACACAGGAATCTCAGCAAGGAATCCTTGATTAACTTCCAGCCTCCCTGAAACAAAGGGCTGGCACCTTTGGAGTAGCAGGGACTTCTCCCAGCTGAAGTGACTGTTAACCTTGGAACATAATAGACACCTCCAAAATCAGCTGCAAACCTGCTGATTAAAGAGCAGCATCTTCCTTCAAAGGACTGCACAAACTGAGTTACAAACCTTAAAAACTATTTGGGAAATGTTAAGTGTGAGACTTTCACTTGCCTGTTCTTAATTATTTTTGTTGTTGTGGTTACAGACAGGGGGTTGGTCTTTTTTTTTTTAAATTTGTTTCCTTACTATAGATATTTTTGAAGTTTAACATCACAGATGTTTAAGAAAAGACAATTCCCAAGCTCCATAAAGAACCTTGTTATAGGAATGGTGAGATTTTACACACATTGATAAGGAATTAATCTGTGGTTGGAGCTACCATTGCCTTGAGACAGACTAAACTCACACGAGCTGAGTTTGACTCTCCTCCAGAGAGGACTCTCTTCCTACATAATTCCCCTGGCTCACTTTCCCAGAAACTTGTGTGGTGATAGAAACCCCCTTTGTATATTTAGATGTGACAGTTCTATTAGTAATAGCGGAAAGTTATTACAAATGCTGCATTTTTCATACCATTTTATGTACAAAACTGTTACTGTTACAAACTTGCTGAAAACACTTCAAGTTCAGAACCTCTGTTTTCAAAAGTACAGCTTTTGCCACACTGTCTTTTAAATTCCCAAACACTGTAAAGCAATAGACTACTCAAACTTTGACAGTTTGGGCCATTTGACTTCAGATATGAAATAACAGACATTTTCAAATCCGTTTTCCAAAGCCTCAGTCTGTTATTTTTGCTGTTTTAAGGAAGTTATTTGAACCAATAATTTGCATCTCTAAATTGTTTCCCTCTCAGAAACATGATGTCACCTGGCAACAGAGGTGCATGAGATGGGTTTGAAGGCAGACTTCAGGTGATTAACAGTCACTTGGGTTTTTTCCAACCTGACCCCTGCAATATGGCCATGAGTCAGGTAAAAGAAAAGCTGTAGTTCTTGGCCAAGCAAATAGCCCAAATCACCTTTACTCCAATGCCTCTGTGCACAGTCATTTCACCATGTTCTCTCTGGTATATTAGACTGGAAGTTGATGACCTGCCTGGCAGAGAGCGACAAGTCTGCAAGGTCAAGATGTTTTGTGAAAAAAACAAGTTTTGGGGGATTTTCAGATTTTTACAAAGTTGACCCCAAGACGGCCTAACCTCACAAAATCGCATGGGAGAGACTGAAACTATGCAGCCAGGCTCTGTTTCAAGGACATTAGGCAAAAGGGCTTTTCCTGAGAGGGCAGCTGTTGGTCAATTGGCACTCAGTACCTTCAGAGCCCACAGAAATGTTCCTGGCTTTGGCATTAACTGCTAGGGCTCTGTGTGTGTCCCCTGAAACATTCTGCCTGGACAGCTCAGCTACTGTTTTAGCTGTAGTGGACAAGCTGGTATTCTCCTGGCAGGATTTGGGCTTTCCCCAGCGCCCCCCAAAAAATGGGAGGGAGGGTGAAAGCCTTTCTCCTGCCCTTTCCTGCAGAATGGAGAGGTAGCCAGGATCTGTCCTTGCTATTCCAGTCCCATATAAGTGAAATAATCATAAAAATGTGTGTATGAGAGGTAAGCGGATGTGAGGAAGGGTCGGGGCTCTACAGTGGTTGTATCATCCTTCCACATCCTTTACAGGAAGACATTCACTCCATAAATACCCTGGATTGTGGCTGGGCCCAGAGTTCATGTGGAGTTTAACAGACTGTGCTCAGTGAGCAGCGTGTATGGGGATATGCACATGCAGTTCCTCTCCCTTCCCAGGGGGAAGCTACTCTGCATTCTCCAGAGTCAGGGAGCTCTCTGGCTCTCAAGGGGCTAAATCACCATTTCAAAACAGTGCTGGTGTGTTTCAAGAGGAAGAGAAGACAAAATTATCCGTTATCAGGGAATCTGGAGTTTCTTTGTGAATGCTACAGGAACCTGAAGTCTGAAGAGAGGTAAAAAACTGGATCAGAGGCCAGGAGGGTGACACCAATTTACACCAGTTGAACATCTGACCTCGATTCCCTTTTGGCACTCAGGGAATAATTTGGAAATAATTCTTAGCATATGTCTGCACTGCAGACCCTCAGCTACCTCCAGCTCAGCGTTTGATCTTGATTCCTTCTGGCAGTTGGGCTTGTTTTGATCAAGGTCCTGCTCTGGCTGAGGGCCCTAAGCCAGCAGAGAAGCTGCTGTCAGCATTCCCAAAGCTCAACCCTCCCATGTTAGAGCATCCTGCTCTTCCACATTCCCATGGGATGCACATGGAGCTGCTGTGCTTGTGGCAGGATGAATCCATAGTTACACCACAACAGGAACTGTCCTTATGCTATTCCTGTGGCATTAATCCACACACTCCCTGGAAGGGCTCCTTCTTTGTTTACAAACTAAAGAAACAAAAATTCTTGCATTACTGAGAATTTCTGCTCAGCTCTGGGTCAAATTTTAAGAATCCTGTGTTTTTCTTTCCAAGTAACAAATGTTTGTTTTGCTGAAGAAAAGGGGAGTGAACCTGTTCCACTCAAATGGGTGTAAATCAGGAGTAATTCCACCGAATCCCAAAGGCCAGGAGCAGGGGAGACCCAGCATGAAGGGTGTATCTTGTCTATTTCCATGAGCATATGAAATCCATATTGCTCATTGTTTCTTTTACCCCCACCATTGCTTTTGTTCTTTTCCCACCCTTGCCCAGTCTCCCTGCTAGAAAGAATGTCATGACCAGGATGTCAGAGCAGTTATTACCGGATGGTTGGGTGTTTTAGTAAATTAAAAATTCCAGATGCTAAAGATCTGAGAAGGATTCAGATGCTTGCCTCTGCTCTCATTCACACAACTGTAAATTCCAAGTCACTCCATTCACCAGACTCATGCCAGATGCAAGCAGAGGAACCAGAATCCAAACTGGCCAATGGCATTTCTTATAGAAAGGCTAGAAAGGCTCTTCCAGTGATTAATGATAGACAGACAAACAATAGAGGGGCTTTGGGACACATTTCTCTAAGTCACAGCAACTTTCACTTAAGCAACTGGGAAGTTTTTAGCCCAAAACAAGAGAGAAAATCATTCACTCTGTTCTGCTTACCCAGTTTGTTTTTCTCTTTAAGAGGAAGCAGCCTTACTGGGAATATGAATGGAAAAATCCTGGGCTTGACTTTGCCTGAACTAAAAGTCACTTGGATTTAAGTCAACATGAGTCAGGCAAAAAGAATGGTTCCCACAGCCCCAGATGAGGAATTTAAGGATTCAGGATGTCCTTTAATATAACTGCTGTTGCTTTTGGGGGTTCCAGAAGTGCAGGCAGAGTCAGAAGGGGTTTTCTAAACCAGGATCAGGTGTGGCTTTGAGATCCACCTGATAAGATGAGAGATTTTGCTGTTGTGTACTGTGAGGTGCAAGTGGATTTTACTTTAGTTTCAGTGGGCCGTTTGTGACCCTGGTGGGAGTTTGGGGTCTGATGAACACTGATGGGGAAAAGTCTTGCAGGAAAGGCCTTGTGATCCTCCCAAAGGAGGGCTGAGAAGCAGATTTCCGTGCAGAATGTTTGTCTTTGCACACTCACCCAGGTTCTCACAACTGAGAAGTGTTTGGCCAATGCTCTCAGGCACATGATGGTGTTTTTGCAGTTGTCCTGTGCAGGGCCAGGAGTTGGATCCATCCAACTAAGGGCATTCTATGATTCCACTCACTTGCACACTCATCCTGACTAACTTAGGTTTGACACACAGTTAAGTCTCCTGTTTATATCACTTCTGAAGTGTATTATAGATACTTGTGTTGATGCAAATTTACGGACAAAGTTATTTAATTCTTCAAATAGTTCCTAGATCCTGTTTATAAATTCTTGGATACTTTGGATCAGATGTGTCAGCAGGAGCCAGGACACCTTTCATTTTTCTGATAGTGCAAAGCAGCCATAAACCCACTTTAGCTGGCCAGTTGAAGTGGATTTACTGGTGCTTTGGACTTGAAGCTGCTCAGAGAGTCAGAGTGTATCAGTGAATATTTGCCTGCATGTACATTTCAGATGGATCCTTACAAAAATGCACACTTTCCTCAGAGAGAGGTTTTTGACACTTTATGGTCTCTTCCTTCCTTCCAAAACAGCTCAATTCGCACCAGTGTCATAGAGATGGTGGTCTGTGCTGATCTTGTCCTGACAATTACAGGTGTCAAAGAGGATCATTAAAGGACTGTTTCATCTGAAGGTGTAAATTAGATGTGGGAAAACTCCTGCATTTTAGACACACATTCAGTCTCTTATACCAGAGTGTCTGGATATGTTAAAATCTTTTATACATGGCTTAGTGTTTCCTGGTGGACAGCTCCAGTGCAGCTGTTGAGCACATTAACTCTCAGACATGGAGAATATTTGTGCTGGGAAGCGTATTTATAACCTTCAGAGGCAAACCAGAGCCGAGAGATTTCAAAACACTGTTTGTACTGGAGTGATAACTCTGCTCCCAGATATCCCACTGCAAAGGTTTCTAACTAGTTACTGGGATTACCAAGACAGCTGAGAATCCAAAGGAAAAAATGTATTCTAGGCTTTCAAGGCCAATCTTGCCTTTGGTAAGGGTAAAGAAAGAATTACTTCCTTGAAGTGGCAGATCTGTGGTGTTTCTGGGGCAAGGCAAGATAAGAAAGCTTCCATTCCTCGTTAATGAAAAAAGAAATTTCTGCAGAGAGAGAGTGAGGATACTGTTTCTAGTGCAGTCTTTTATGGAAAGAGTTTAGGGAAGGTCCGTGTGGGGGTTTCTAAAAGGTTTAAGTGCTGCAGGGTTTCATAGAATCATAGTATGTCCCAACTTGGAAAGGACCCCCAGGGATCATTGAGTCCAACTCCTGGCCCTGCACAGACACCCAAACAATCCCACCCTGTGCCTGAGAGCATCGTCCAAATACTCCTGGAGCTGCAGCAGCCTCAGGGCCATGACCATTCCCTGAGGAACCTACTCAGTGCCCAGCATCCTCTGGAGTAAGAACCTTTTCCTCATATCCAGCCTCTTTGAACCACTTAAGTCATTCAGGTCTTATCAATACAAACCTACAAAACAAGCCAGAGAAGAGAAGGATTTCCTGCAGAACGATTTCCCTATATTTCCCTTGCCTTCTTTGAGATCTAGGGATTTCAAATAAACTTTTTTTTTTCATATAAACAAATAAGTATCTATTTGGAGACCGCCTGGAAAGTTTTATAGTATCACAGGGTTTCTTAGGAAGTTTTTCAGTCCCTGAGAGAGCATATTTTCTTTCCCTGCAGAAAAGCTGCAGGTATTTGATATTCTACTGCTCCAGGTGCAGTTCCTGCTGCACTAACACCATAGCTCTGAATGATGGATTGCTGTGACCAGCACTATCCAAACACAGGCATCCTCCAGAATTTCCTAGAAATATGAAATGGTCACTTTCAGGAATGAGAAGGCTCAGAAGATAAATAAATAATAACAAATAATGCGACAGCGGATCAGGCACAGTCACTTCCATGAGGTAACACCCACTGAATATTCCTAGCTTGATTTCCAATCACATTAAACAGTCTGGCCACTTCTCCTTGGCCTCACACATTCTCTTTTTGGTGTTTCCTGACATGTGAACTACACACATGAGTTTTTAACCCAATTGTAACTTCTCAGGATTAGCAGGAATGGGATCAGATGGGAATAATCTGCTACTACTTCCTCAGGAAGGATGTGAGTTGCACTGAGTCTGGGATTAGAAACCATGATGAATTATAAAATAGACAGATTATAAATTCCAACAAGGGATGCTGGGAAAAGTGTCAAGAAGGAATAAAATAAGCAGAAGAGAAAAGTCTGTTTTACAAATAGCTGGATTCAGCTTGTTGTGTTTGTAGAGTCCATGTGTGGGTCTCTTTATTTTCACATAAGCACCTGTCCACGATTCATTCCCTCCTTCTAGATCCCCCATCCATAGGAAATTTCCATGCATACACAAATTCACAGCTCCATGAAAAACGCTTTGTTGTCCCTTGGATGCCCCTAAACCATAAAAGAAAATTTCAGAGCATGGCTAGAAAGTCTTGTAACTTCCTGGACTGGTCTGTAGTTTGGATGTAACAGGAAGGATATGGTTGCTTTCCATAGTCCCACTGAGAATTATGTCCCAGGATTTTTATAGGTTAGGCTTTGCTTAGCAAGTTCATTCTTACTATGGGACAATCAATTGGCTACATTGGATGTGGACAGATCTGAAAGAGGTTTCATGGGGAGAAAACAACACCATGCCCTTAAATTCAAGACTGACAGTTATTCCCACCTTCTGCCTTAGTTTGATTTCTCCAAAAGGAAGGAAGTCCATGAATGCAAGGAAACAAGTATTTATTTCCTATCTTCATGCCATGAGACTTGACAGCAATGTGCAGAAAGGAGCAGGAAGGCAGCACCTGACACAGCACAGCCTGACCTGACTCCTCCTTTCACTCTTTGAATCCCGAATTCCCTGCTCCTTTCACATGCCAGAGCCACACTCAGTTCTTCAGTCCCACCATTCCTAGCCCCAGCCACCTCCCACCACCATCACTGTGCCTGAACACCAGTCGCCTTGTAACAATGTCCTTCCTTCAGATGGGACAGAGTTAATTTCTCCAGGACACAAAACCTGAGCTCACTGTGCAGCAAAATGAGAAAAGCATTTAATGTGAGAGAGGCCAAGCCTGGTCCAGTGTCACCTTGATCATACCAGCCTCTTTATCTCTTTGCAGCATTTCCCATTTTCATTGGTGGCAAAAAAACAAAAAAAGGTCTTGTAACAAGCTGAGCTTCTGGTGAGCCTCTGCTCATCTTTGAGGATGTAAATAATTAGACCAAGATTGAACACGTACCTATTCTGAACACAGTCCCTTCCAGTTGCACCTCACAAAGTTTAAAAGCCTGACCAAGAATCCCCAGGGAAGCAGCTGCCTATCCCTGACCTCACCACACACAGAAGGATCTACAGTGCAAAGGAGGAACATATTGGAGGCCACAGAGCCTGGCCATGGCCAAGCCAAGAGCACAGGGCAGTTCTGCTCAGTCTGCCATGTTTCCATCAGCACAGACAGGACAGATCTTCCAGTGATTTCAGAGAACAGAGGGCTCTTTCTGAGCTGCTGTGTACTGCCACTTGTTTCCCTGCTGTCAGTGATTATCCATGGGATTCCCAACAAGGATGTACAGTCACTTTCAACATCTGCTGCAGGGTTTCTAAAGGGGGCTGAGGACGAGCTGATTTTAGCCTTTTGTTTATTTGAACGAGTTCATTGCTTGCCAGAAAAGCTCCCCTCTAAACCCCCCACGCTCTCCTGAGACAAAAGGCATGGCCCTTCCATCCCACACAGGCTGCTCTGTCCAGCCAGCTCCTCAGGATGCTGTTCCTCCCTTCTCCCAGCTGCTACAAGCAGTGCTGAGCTCAGACAAGAGATTTCACGCACCATCCGGGCTGGGGAACACCAGGGTGGCTGTCCTGAAGCCTGGCAAACCCAGCATCCTGCTCCTGGCCACAACCACTTGCCCGTGGCACATTAGACGGATGCCACATCCCCTTCCACAGATGGATCTTTCTGGCCGCGCGAGGCCGGATGCAATACATGGATAAAGGTTTCTTTTCCATGCAGCCAACTGAGTTCCTGCTGTCCAGTTGTGTCCCAAACCTCCCAGATACTGGTTTCAGATAGAGCCAAAGTGATGTGCTCAGAGTTGAACGAGCTCTGGAGATTCCACATGGACCAAAGAGAGCAAAGACCTGAATTCAAAGATGTTGCAGGATATTGGAAAAGCTCCAGAACAAGGATTTGCTCAAGAGATGAATGTTCAATACAGATCACACAGGACCTATTCTGTCCTGAACCGTGGGATCACTATTATCACTTAGAGGCACTTCCAGGGCAGGATGAGGTAATGCGTTGGGCTGCTAGCCCTATTCTGGGTCTGTGACAACATCCAGCTCTCCTTCCACATGGGATTGTAGGGTAAGGCTGAGGGAGAAATCAAGGACAGCATACAACACTGAGTCTTTTTCACTTTGCTCCAAAGCTGCTCTAGTGCTCTTTGGTCTTCACTTCATTGCTGCAGTTACCAGCAAAGAAATTAGTTAAACAGCAATGGAGAAAATGTAGCTCTGTGGAAAAACTCAAATGGTCATTTCATGGGTCTCAAGGGAACTCAAGAGCCTAGTTCCTCTCTCATCTGCTCTCCAGTTTTAAGGGGATACATTCGCCCCCACAACTAAAATCTTCTAATTCAGAGGTTTAGCTCTGAGAACAGCCTATTTTGGAGATTGAGGGATGTCTTGAGGTGCGGAAGTTGACATCCAAACATCTCCAGTTCATTGAGCAAACACATGCAGCATTTGTGCAGCAGTCCATAATTAGGAAGTACTCCTTTGCAGTCCATATGAGAAGGCTGGCTGCTGTTATATGTATTCCAGGAATATTTACAGTTCTGAGCCTTGTCACATTGGGTGGGACCTTAACTGTTATCAACACTTAACTGGGCATAAGCAACCAACAGATGGATCCAAAATCTGACCCCTATGGATCACATGCCAGAGAATTTGGTGCTGCCAGTTTGTTTCCAGTGACTTCCCAGTCCATCTCAGTAACTACAGCATTGAGGCTGCCAGGCCAGGGCAGGCTGCTCCAGGGCTCTCAGGTTGAGATAACTGTTGAGAGTGAACCAAAGGTCAGCAGCGCTGTCAGAAGAAAGGAAATCTTGCTATGGGTTGAGTTTGGCCCAGGGAGGGAGGTAGAGTTCCCTCTCAGGCATTATGAAATCACCAAAAAGAGGGATCCAGCCTGATCAGAAGGAAAGAATAACTCTGATCTCCCCTTCCCAAGTGCTATGACCCCACACAGAGAGAGGGAGGGTGAGCAAAGCTGGAACACAGCCCAGGCACCCTATCGAGGAACTGGGTGTTCCAGACCAAAAGAGCAGCCCTAGGTCTGTTCACATTCTTCACGGATACCCTGACTCTGCACTGGAAACCAGAGCACTTTGTTTTTAGGGTGGCCATTCAGAGCTCATGCTCTGCTGTGGCTGTTCTGCACGACAAGCACAAAGCCTACAGTAAGTGAAATTACTTTTTGGGCTTGTTTTTAAAAGCATTAATGTTTATGGAAAACTAGGAACCCATACCAGTTTGGGCTAAATCTGAACAACAGAAAAAACAGACTGAGTTTCGTGCACATACTTTTCTATTAAGAAAGTTGTTTACAATACATATTACACTCCAGGATAAATCTGGGATAAACAAAGTTGAACTTTTAATCTCCTCAGTCCTTCATCCTGTGGAAAAAAAAAACCTTTTCAAGAGAGAGACAGCCCACCATCTATTCACTCCACCTTGTTTAACTCCTTGTGAGGATCAGTGCAGACATCATGGAGGACAGAATCCTCCCCATTCTGCACGTTACTTGGCCGCATGAATGTTTCTCAACACTCCTTCCCTTCCTTTTCTAGGCAAAATAACACCTTTCTCCAAAGGCAGCAGAACAGCTTGCCTGTGTGCCAGCTCCAGATCCCTTCTGGCACGCACCAAACACAAGCAACTCCAGCAGGAAGCAGGACGTTAGTTTGTAGGAATGTCTTAGCACTTTTAAAACCAGAACTTCTCTTCCCCGTGTCTGAATCCTTGTACTGCAGAGGTTTTATGAGAACACCTTTTTAAGGTCCCCGATAGCCACCAAAGCATCACCTGTTGAACCATCGGCTACATCTGATATTCCGTCCTGAATAATGACCAGTTCCTTTCCTAAATTAGCACACAGAGAGGTGCCATTTAAAGAATGAAGAGTCATACACCAATTTTTCAACTTTCAGGACTTAAAAAGT
The DNA here is from genome assembly GCA_008694505.1 of Cyanoderma ruficeps. NCBI lineage: Eukaryota > Metazoa > Chordata > Aves > Passeriformes > Timaliidae > Cyanoderma > Cyanoderma ruficeps. The sequence continues at coordinate 102,307 of VZDJ01000274.1, read as the reverse complement.
CATGCTCCCGAAATGTAGGGAACCTAGCATTTTCCAATCCCTACATCACCTTTTTGTGCCTGCAAACCCAAAGCCAGCATGGAAGCTTGCTGGGCATGGCAGAGCTTTTATACCCAACAAACAACAGCACTTTCTACCCAGTGACCAAACATCAAAGACACAAACTGTCTTCTTTGACATAAATACCAAGCCACACACATGTGCCTTGCAGCCAAGACTCACTTTGAGGTCCTTGTGACTCAAAGAGGACCACAAAGGAGCTCCTTTTGGCCTGGCTCAGCATCCAGTTGCACAAACTCCTCTATTTCCTCTCCTTATCACCTTCTCACTGTCTCCGCAACTTTTTTCTGCAGCTACAGAACTGATCTGAAATAAAAATAACCTAACAGGATGAAAAAAACAAAAACAAAGGGGATTTTGTCCTGGTTTTCTTTTGGAACTCAGATAATTCCAAAAGCTAGGCCATCACATAGCCACACAAATGGTACAACAGGGTGGGAGAGGGGAACAGTGGTGATGCAGAAGGGATCAGTGACAGAAAGGAGAATTTGACTGGCTTCTGCAACAATCAGCCATAGCAAGGATAACATGGCTGGGTTCTGCAAAAATCAGCGGCAACAAGGAGAATGTGGCTGAGGTTCTGGAAATGTACTGCTGCTGTAAAGAGATACTTGTGAAACACAATCCTGCTCCAGTTTGGAGCTATTTGTTTTTCACTGGAGACTTGAGAGCCTGTCCACTGCTGACTGAGAGCCTGCCACACAGACAAATCCCACTTGGCTGCCCATTAGTAACAAGGGATCATTGTCCCGCCGGACCATAACATTCTTGGGTCCGTCTCTGATACTTTGAATAAAAACAACCTGAAAATCCCAATTGAATAACTTGGTTGACAAAAGAAGAAAAACACAAAGCTGTTAATGCAACCAGTGCTATTAATAACATTTAAAGACCCAGGCTGAAAGCTGGGTAAGGCCCACAGGAAGGCAAGAGATGAGCTCCAGGTCTTTGTGGTTCAGGAGAATTTCCTGTCTCATCAGCACACATTTCCTCTGATCTGGGGAGGGAGGGATGGTGTCCAAGGCCATTTCTTTCACTCACCGTGACATAGGCTGGAGGAAGAGGTGGCTGAGCAGTTTTAATGCTGACAGATGGTGACTTAGCAATGGAATGACTGGGAGAGATGAGCCTAGTTGGATTTGGGGCCTCAGGGATAGTGGGTTAATTCCAGTGCAGATTAATTCTGCTTCTTTCCTGAGGGAGCTGTTCCAGCAGGACCTGTCTGCACCCACCAGATACGATCCATTGCATGAACTACCTGGGCTGATCATTCCCCACCTGCCTCTGGAGAGCCACAGTGGAGACTGCTGGGGTCACACCACACTGCTGGAAGCAGGGAAATCCTGTGGAATGGGCCAAGGCAAATTGCAAGATCCCAGTGCAAGGAGTCTTGTGATCCTTTTGCTTTTATAGTCCAGGGAGAAAACACTCCCCATCATGTTCTTTTCACCAACAGACAGACCTCTGGAAATTAGACCCTTTCCAATTAGACGGCCATATGTGGGTTTAGGAATCTGAGCAATCAGGTTGGTAAATGTTTAGTGCAGGGTGTTTCAATAGCAGATAAAGCATGTCCTTGTTGAAAATCCCTCCTCCAGCAGTAATGAACACAAGGTGCTATGGCAATGTTCTTTAATTAGTGCATGCACTTTGTGAGGTGGGATTCTTTTCTTAGCCCTGTTTGATGGCTGGGAAAGCCAAGGTACAAATGAGTCAGCATTTCCCAAGGCTCCATTGCGTGCTATTGCCCAAGCCAGAAACAGACCTTTCTGCTTCTGACTCCCAGTTCCTCCTCTAATTACCAGAAAACTCCTCTCCTCTATGGCACAGCCAACTGGTTCCAATAATAAATCCAAGCTTTTGCAAAGATCAAGTCAATTTTTTCACTGCTTAACCCAAAAAAAATTTAATTTTCAAAACAAGGTTTGGCTTTTCACCAGAGAAAGGATTTGTTTTTCATTATTGATCTGTTTTTTGAATTTTTTTTCTTCTCTCTCTCTTTAAAAGCCAAACATTCAATCACTGTTCAATACAGGGTTCCTAAGCCAGGAGCACTGCAACTGTTGTTACCCTATAAATCTTCATTATTCTTACTATAACACACTTCTGTATTTTTAATTTTGTAATTTTTATGAATAAAAGTGGCACCTTTAGGAAACCTCAAAATGCTTTCCAGAATTAAGAACTCTGAATGAAATCTTGTAGTCCTGACTTCTGAGAAGAAACATTGTAGCATTCCTTGGTTTATGTGCAAAGCAATAACATTCACCTATAGCTTTCCAACACTGCTTTAATTATGCCAATCTGTGGTGGTAAAGATAATGTCGTTTTACTTAGACACAGTCAGATTGTCATAATGGTATCTTGTGTTACGTATTCTTATATGGGAGCATGCCATACTTTTAAACTGTGCCCACTCAAGCTATGTCAGAACAAAAGATTTGTGGAGGAGCTTTAATGTTAACAGATACTTCTAGCACATACAGTAATCACTGCTGGGCTAAAAATGAATACAAATGCACACAAAAATTACATAAGAGCAGCAGAATATTACTTCTAGCTTTTCTTTTTATATATTTGTTTTCTTAACCTGGAAATTCAGATTCTGTGGAGGCTGGAAGATTCTCAGATGAGTAGAAAGTAACTGAAAATAGTTTTATCACCAAGTTTATGAGGGTAAAGACCGATCTGCTGAAAGGACAAGCAAATCCTAATTAGATCCTTAAATTCTGTTTTTTCATTCCTCATTCAGCACAAATTACTAACTAACTTTGCAGAGAAAGGATGCTTTTGTTGAAGAAGTGAATTACACCAGATTCCTATTAAATCCCACCTTGTCCAAGAACCAGTACCTCACTATAAAGAGGAGAACTGAGAGCTTAAAATGACTGAATCCATCTGGCATAGATCTTTTATCTCTGCTTCCCTCTTGAACTTCATCCCATCAGATGGGGTTCGACACAGTTATTTTTTCAGTACAACAACAGGCAACAAGGGAAGCAGTAACATTAAACTAGGTGCTTTTGTGGGTGTCTTTGTTGGGTTTCCTCAGGCCCAGAGCCCTGTGCTGAGCAGGCAGGTGTAATTCTGAAAGCAACACCACTCCATGGAAAACCCAGGAGCTTAGGGGCTTGCAAACAATCAAAAGCAGTCAGGGAGATCAAAGTTTTTCACCCTGGATCAGCTGCAGCACTGGTGGCTGTGAGGAATGGATTTGTAGAGAATTCTCAAAGCCTGACAGAATGCTCACATAGTGTGTATCTGTATGCAAACTTCGAGATAGAAAATGCTGACTTAGAAATTCCATGGAATGGGACAGATATTGTTGAGAGAGAACTGGAAACAAGTTTCAAATGATGGTCTTGCAAATAAGACTAGATACTTTGGAGAAACAGAACTGTGAAAGGTGCACTGTAGTAGGACCCATAAGGGGCAATTTTAGATGACTGGCTTTAAGGCATTAAGAGCATTGTGTGGCAAAAGCTCACAGGCCAAGAAACACTTACAATGTGTTGTAATTAGGAAATAATTTGCCTTCTGACTGTGATGGCATGAATTATAACATCTATATTGTCTCACCCTTCACATGAGACTGAAGATAGAATAAAAGTTTTTCAAACGCCTCTCAGGTGCCCCATCTCTGGGTCAGAAAAGGGTATAATCCAACAGGTGGCCCCATTAACCTCCCTGCCACACAAAAGAAGGAAATTATTAATTTCTTCTGGATGCCTTTGATAGGGACACCAGCTCTCTTCCATCAAAGCCAAAGAATACCTGGAAAACCACTTCAGAGGAATTGAAATTATCTCAATATATCTTCAATGCAAAGAACACTGAAATAGGAGAAAAATAGGTTGAAATTTAAAAATCAAAAAAAACATACAAAACCTTTGTTGAAAAGACCAAATCTCTGAAAACCTGTTGAGCTTTTAGCCTGAAAGAAAGAGGGGATTTCTATCTTCTCTTCAGTTTTTCAGCATTCACTAAAACAAGAGCAAGATCAAGAAAAACTGTCCCACTGTATTCCTGTCCCAGAACCTGATAAAAACCTTGCAAGCAGAATAAGGAAACTACAATTTACTTTTGGAACCGCCAGCCAAAGAGCTCAGACAACAAGATTTTATCCTCTTTACACTTTAGAAAAAAAGTTTTCAAGATTCCCACCCTGATTCCCCAATCTATGTTTGTTGGAATCAAAGAAGCAATATAAATGTTAGATTGATTTCTCTGAAATTTTTTTCAGTGACAAACCAACACTAAGAAAGCAGCTCTTGGTAAACTGGAGTGTTGGCAATCAAGATAATATTCAAGTGTCTCTCTGTTCACTGAAATAATCCATTCAGCTGGCCTCTCTGCAGCAGAACATTCCCCTGCTGGCCCCCAAAATGGGTACTGCTCCATCAAATCCAGAGAATTGCAGGGATTTACTGCATTTACTCTGCCCAGATAATCTTAGATCAGCCTTACAGGCTTAATGTACCCTACAGTGGGCAAAACCCACAGGTATTCCATCCTGGAAGAGGTGTGGATATCATCTCCCCTCCCTTCCTCATTCCTTATGACTGATTGGGTTTTTTTAAATATAAGGGTTAAATCCTTAGAAAATTCTCTTGAGATCATCTATCCAGTAATTGTAACTGTGATGGTGTCATTCACAGAAATGGTCCATTTGGGAATTTATTGTCGTTTATTCTGTATAGTCAGTTCCAGTGCTATGTTGTAAATGTGAAAATTCCCTGAGTCCATGGGCGATTTGCAGATGGCACTGGACATTTCTGCAAGCCAGATCCTTGTGCGCAGCTATACCTCTCCCACCCATTTAATTTCCCTGCTTCCTAATGTCACTAAATCTCATCCCAAGCCCAGAGGAGCAATCTTTCCTCCCTCAAAGACATGATCCAGTCTTCACATGCATTACCTAGCACATGGACACCACATTCAGGGTGTCTGCTATAGTAAAATATCCACAAAAACTACCATGTGAAGCCTCCTGTCTAGTAAGGGAAAATCTGGAAAAAAACTTTCTTGAAATGTGTTCTTCTGGAAGTTCAGCACCTCCCCATCCTTTCTGCAGCACTCAGAGAACAGATTCAGCCTCTTACCTTTCACCACTTGAACACTGTCCTTAGCAAATCCGACCCTTCATCTTTGATTTCTGGATTAAATAAATCCAGTTCCTCCAGCTGTCTCCATAGCACCAGAGTGTTAGACCTCTGGTTGCTCTTTTGGGTCTCCTTTGTTTTCCAGTGTGTCCTTCTCTCCCTCAGTGCACCACTGACTCCCACAGTGGCACAATTAATCACCCTGTGCTTCACGAGACTTTCCTGCTAATACATGCTAGGATAAAAGGTTTTGGGGTTTATTTTGGGTTTTTGTTGGTTTTTGTTGTTTTGTTTTTCCCCAAAGCACCAACTGTTAAATTGTGGTCCCCTAAAACCTCCACATCAATCTCTGCTGTGCCACCACTGAGCAAATTCCCATTCCTACAAATCCACTCTGGTTTTCCTTGCTTGTCCAGGAAAACCTGATCTACCTGTTCCAGACTTAAAGGAAGAAATGAACCAAAAATATATATTTCAACTCCACAAGCTTCTGGAGAGACAAAAGAGATGAGGGATAGTTCTCTGAGGAGCTTTCTTGGTGCATCTCCAGCACCCTCTGGGCAAGGATAGATTGTAACTGCTCCAGAAACTCAGCCATGAGTACCTCAAGTGTAATTTTTCTGATCAGTGACCATTTGTGGGGTCGTGCAAGACCTTTCCAGCCATCTCCTTTTTATGCTGTGTTTCCAGCTAAACTTAAAGGCTGCAGGTAGAGCCAAATGTCACATAACTGGGATCAGACCACCACATGCTTTTGCTCTGCCACCCACGCTCAGCTTTGCCATGGCCTCATGACATGGGTGCCATACTCTACACAAGTCCAGATTTTAACTTACAGAGTGCAAAATACATAGTCGGTGAAGAAAAAACTGAACACTCCACACACTGATAGGAGCTTGGTGAAACTGGAATGCAGAAAAAGTGCTTTTAGCTGCATTTTACAGAAGGAATTAAGAGAAAAGAGTCCTGGTTTGGCCCCTGAACTCCAGGCATCTTTTTGATGTGCTTCAATTAGAAGCCTAAAGTGAAGAGCAGCCCTTCTCCCACTCATCCTGCACTGCTACACACATCCATGCACAGACACACACATGGTGCCCACATGAGTGTCAAGGCTGCAGCAGAAACTTGTGCCAGCTCCTGCAGTGAGAACTGATCATCTGGTACTGCCATCTTCAAGCCATGCTGTTTTCAGCGTGGATGGCCTGATGAATCCACTATCTCAGCCTCCATATCTCCCTCCATATCTCCCTCTTTCTCTGCCAACCTTGCACTGTGCCTTCCCCTGTGCTGGTTCCATTCAAACAAGGCACTTGCATGACCTTCTGGTTTTTCTGTGCCTTAGAATCAATTTGAACAGACTGGGGCTTGTTTTCAGCAACATCAGAACTGTTGTACTGGACCATTAGCTGACCACTTTGGGATGCTCACTGATGGGATGGAAAAGCTCATTTATGTACTTTATCTTAAAACATCATTATCATAAGATCCCACAGCCACCTCTGTATGGATTACAAACATCCTGACAGATATCCCAAGAGCTACTCACAATCAAATATCCAGACCCAGGATTAAGTCTGTTCCATGGGATCCTTATGGAGGATATAAACAAACAAGCCTTGCCAGTTAGTAAATTATTCCTGTGAACACTCAGAATACTCTTATTTAACCAACTGACCTTTCCATAAATTCTCTGAGGGTGAATTCCCTGTATTACCAAGGAGGAAAACAAGAAACAGCCCTCTTTTTGACTCTCTTCCTGGTGAATTCCATCCACAATCTGAGATGGCTCTTGCTGAATCCTGGTGAGACACAGCAGTTTATGGTTTGATCCTGTGGAGGATAGATGAGGTCTCCAAAGAATTCCCTCTGAGGACTGAGTAAGGACATCCCTCAGTGAAGATATGAAGAGGATAAAAACTACAGAGGAATGGGGATTGACTGATGATGTGGGAATAGGAATGCAAAACCAGCAAGGGGAGCACAAGTGCTCCTAGAGGGCAAAGCTGACAGCCCTGGCAATAAATTCCTCTGGCCCCACTTACTCATGGATGTGCTCAGCTATTCCCCACACTGAACTCCTTGTATTGCTCACAGTCATTCCATTCAGAAGCCACTGAATCTGGAAAGACATTCCTTTAAAGCAAAAAGAATGGACTGTCCTTGTCCTTTGATCTTGGCTTTGTCAGGGGATTTCACAAAACCCACAGAAAAATATGAACATGGGACTGTCATATAAATGACTGCACTTCTAAAATAGAAGGCAAGAGAGGACATCAAGTCTCTCCCACTGCACCTTGATTATGTACAAGAGATTGGGTCTGGATACAAAAGCTAGCAGGCACAAACGAATCAATGAGCTTTTACTACAACATCTTTCAAAAATACTACGGGCAACTAGAAATCAATCAGAAATTATTTTTACTTGCTGTGAGATCATGACAGGAACAGTGAATCATCAATAAATAAATAAACAAATAAGAATGTCAAGTCTACAATAATTTGTAAATTCTACATTGAAAAAGACCCCAGATCTCTACATCACTTTAAGTTGCATTACCTTCATCATGAAAAAATGGATTTAATCAAATTTTAAGTCATACCATCTCATGCAATAATGAAAAGCAGATTTCATGGTGTATTTCCTTCTGGATTACCTCTATTACTTTCAGAATCTGAGAAGCTATTCCAAACTCAAAGTTTTGCTTTTTGTTTTGTTTTATTTTATTTATCATTTCAATTATCCCTGGCCAAATAAATCCCTGATCTCAGTCCACTGGCTACAGTTGCCTAAGACAAAGGACTGATTTGCACCTGCAAGACCAACAAAGGGAAGGTTCTAACACAGTAACATCCAGTACTGAGGGCACAAAACCCATTTAAGTCAGTTTGAAGTTCAAGCTAAAACCAGCAAATTCAAATTAAATTCTCCCAGGCCAGATTCTCAAGATCAAAATCGTTAATTTTAAAAGTTGAAACCAACCAGGGCCTCCTCCCAGGAGGTACTGAGTGACCCTTAATGCCAACCAAAGTTACCAAGAGTTGAAAGAGCTCTGAAGCCTCCAGGACTGGGGCCTTCAATAGGCTACAGCTCCCAGAGATCAGGTAGAAGTGGGCTCAGGGATCACCCTGCCAGTGGATTCCAGTAAACACCAGTTGGAATTTACTCAGTTCCTAGATCCATAAATACCTGCTGTACAAGGGACACATATGTTTTGGCTACTAACTGCTGACACTCACACTCAGGACAGAGGAATGCCCACATCTTCCTTTCATGGCCTCTTTGCCAGTTCATAAATTTTTAAAGGAGAATAAACACTTTTTTCACATAATATCATGTTCCTGGCACTGTTTTTGCTCTGTTACAAGGTTAAGTGCATAAACAGCAGTCACTTCAGATATATCACTGAATATAAACTTCTCATCTTCTCCTGGTCCAACACAATCACATACTTCTGCATTTTTGTTGCCCAACATCCATGTCTATGGATTATCCTAGGAAAAGCAAGTTTTGTGTTACTCACTTGGAAGGAAAAAGCCAGAAAGAGTTATTAAAGACACTAGACTCACTTCATCAAATGACAAATAACTGTTGGGTTTTGTAAGTAATAGCAGAGAATGAGCAACAGCTTTGTGGGCTCTGCAGAGCAGAGCTCCAAGTTAACCTGTGGATAAATTGCCATGTTAGTAAAATAGAACCATTCTGGAAGCTGACATCTTAAAGGCAGATACAGCAGGGTCTTTAAAGGGGGTGAATTTGCAAGAGATCAGGTTGCCAGTGACACCAAGGCACAAAAAGTGCAAATTGACAACCCAAGGTCCTCCTTCAGCTGAGTTACCAGCTGCGGGTCTTCTTGACTTTCTGATTTCATGCTAGATTTTACATTTTAAGGAGGAACTTGGAGAAAAATTACCTGAGGGTGCTCTTGGGACTCAGATGTCAGAAAACACATAAACTGTTAATCTCATGTCTTGCACCCCCCAAGACTGGATATTCTAGAGCAGCCAATACTGGCTGTGCTACAGCATGATGAGAGATGCAGATTCTGCTCAAAATGAGGATGAAGAATTCTCACAGTCTCCTGCAGGAGTACAGGAAGGATCAAATGTTCCCTGCTCTGTCCGCAGGGAAAAGCAGAGCTAAGAATTTTCCGCTCCCCTCCCGGTGGGTTTCAGGCATTACTCCTGGAAGAGGGATGTTGCAGGGCAAGATTTGAGTGGACGCTGACACATCACTTCGGAAGGAGTTTCAGAATTGGCTCCATCACGCGAAGCTGCCCAGTGCCAGCACCGGAAAACCTCCACGCGACACCGGCGGGCTCTTGCTGCCCTCTCCCGGGATACGACCGCCGGGAGGCACCGCCCGACTCGCCCGGAGCCCGAAGCACCGCGGCGAAAATACCGCGGAGGCTTTGGAGTGCCCCTGTCGCCAGGAGGTGGATTTATATGGCATGCGGCAGCGCCTGCACAGCCACAGCCAGCGATCCAGCCCATGCCTGGCGTTCCGTAACAGGGCACAGGGCTCACCCGTGACGGGAGATGCCGAAATTCCAAACGGCTCTCGGGATGTCGAAAATACCAACCAGCTATCGGGCGCACTCATCTCTGCTCCGTCGGTACGAGGAGGCTCATCTTCTCCAGGAATTTCCACCCTCACTGTCGAAGGCCTGCAGAAGTAAACGAGAAAAGGATCACACCGTACCCAATCTAACCCCCATCTAATCAGTTCCGGGCTGATGACCCTGAGGATGGATCTCCTATCTGTATGAAGAGGCAGTGATCTAAGCTCAGAGCCCAAATTTGGCTGGGATTTGAAGCTTCTGATGCACCTGTTGCCCCGTTGGGTGGAGGGCAGCCAGGATCATGGCCTCTCACAAACCTCTATACCAAAAAAAAANAAAAAAAAAAGCCAAACAAAAAAAACCCCAAAAAATAAAACCCCACCTCAAGTCTTTGGCCTTTCAACATTGTCAAAAACTGTCTGACTTTGTAAACCCTTTACCAGCTCTGACAGCAGTGGTGCCTTGAAGAGATGACCAAAGTGCTTGTCACAGCATGGAGCTGTGTCAGGAGGGTTGGGTTGGATATCAGGAAACGTTTATTCCCTCAGAGGGTGCTGGGACACTGCCCAAGCTCCCCAGGGAATGGTCATAACCCCAAGGCTGCCAGAGCTCCAGGAGCATTTGGACAATGCTCTCAGGCACAGGGTGGGATTGTTTGAATGTCCTGTGCAGAGCTAAGAGTTGGTCTCGATGATCCCTGTGGGTTCCTCCCAGCTCAGCATATTCTATGATTTTTTCCTAATAGCTGAATCTCCTGTCTCAGCTTAAAGCCATTTCCTCTTGCCTCTCACTGCAGGCACTGTAGAAGAGACCGGCTCCCCACCTCACTACAATCTCCTTCCAGGTAACTGGAGTTGCCCCAAACCCTCCCCAAGTTGCCCCAAACCCCCACCCTCTCCCACGGCTCCCTTGCGCGGCTGTCGCTCCTCCTGCCGCCAGCGGGCGCTGCGGCGGCGGGGGCGCCGCTCTCTCCGCCCGCCGGGGCCGCGGAGGAGGTGGCTGGGCCGGCCCGGGCGGCGGCGGGAGGGACCGGGGGAGGGACCGAGGGACCGGGGCACCGGGGGAGGGACAGAGGGAGGGGCGCGGTGGAGGTGGCGGCGGGGCCGGGCCGGGCCGGGCCGGGAGGTGAAACGCGCTGCCCCGCTGAACCCGCCGCGGGGCCTGCGGGAGCAGCATGGCCGCCAGCCTGTGGATGGGGGACGTGAGTGTCCGGCCGGGACCGCGGGGCTTTGTGAGGGGGGCAGGGGGCGGCGGGGCTACGGGGGGAAGCGGCCGGGCCGGGGGGGCGCGGGAGGCACTGACCGGCTGATACCGTCACTGACCGACACCCGCACACTGACTGACTGACCCTCCCACCGACCGCCTGACACCCTCGCATTGACGGACACTCTCACACCAACTGATGCCCTCACTCTGGCACCCTCACACTGACTGACACCATTACAGCGATTGACAACCTCACTCTGACTGACTGACTGACACTCGGTCTGACACCCACGCAGCAAACGACAGACTGACATCCTCACACTTCTGACACTTTCACTCTGACTGATACCTGACACCAGCTGACCCTCTCCCTGACTAACTGCCTCACACCACTGACACCCCCACACTGATGCAGCCTCACAGCCCCTCACACACCTAAACTCCCCAAGTGACACTCACCTCATACACTCCTGTGCATACTGACATGCTCACCCAGGCTGACACACGCACTCAGACACAGACCCCAGCCTGACAGGCACATTTGTGAGTAGTTACACTCACACACACCCACACCCACACCCCATTGAGAGTGACCCTCGTTGCTTGCCTGCAGCCAGGTCACAGCCACACTTACACCGGTGTCCCTGGTGGGCAGACACATGCATGGGCACCAAAAAGCCCCACACTTCCATACTCTTAAGAGGCATTTACACACTCCCATGTTCATAGCGTGTACACTTGCATGCTTCAAGGATTTTTCTGTTGTTTTACCTGCTCAGCTGCTATAGGCACTTATATTCTTATATTGTGCAAGGCATTTACACACACTCATGCTTGTGCTGCTAATTGTGCCCACACTTGTATGCACCTCTCCAAGATTGTCCCTCACAATCTGCCCCCTACATGCCCACCCTTGGGTGCACTTCCATCCTCACAGGGAGTTTGACTTTCCTACATGCACACACATTCACAGGCACTTACACACCCTGCTAGGTCCCTCATTCATGCCTGTGTGTGTACCCGGCAGGAAGAGCACCTGTGTGAAGCACCACTCACAGATGCTTCTTCACCCAAGGTGTCTTGCTGCCCATTCATGTGCACACTGTGGCCACACTCACAGTGTTGCACAGCCCCCAGTGTCCCTTGTGTGCCCTTCACACACCTCTCTTGTGCCCCTGTGTCCTTCACCACTCAGTGCTGAGCACGCACTGAGTTTCACACTTAAGTGTACTCGCCCCAGTGTGTTGTAGTGCTCTGCCACCCAGCCGCATTGCATGTGTGTGTGTGCTCAGTGTGTTGTGGTGCCTGCATTGCTGCCACAGTGGTACACTGTGACACACACATACAGTCCCGCTGCTGCGTGTAGTGTCTTTGCTGTCACGCATTTGTACATCTGTGTGCACTCCACTATGTGTGTACAGTCACACTAGCATGAGACAACTTCCCTGCCACCTCTTTCTTTGACATACATCTTCTTTAGCCACTTTCTTGCAGCTCACACCAGCACAGTCCTGCTTGCATGTAGTGTTCCTCATCTCTCACCTGTGTGTGTACACACAGCCCAACATATCCCTGAGAATCCGTCTGGGTACTTCTCTCCCACACACCCACTCAGCACACCCAGTTTGTCATGGTATCAGGGAGTCCTCTACTGCCTCTGCTCATGCATGGAGACTCTGTGGAGTCTGTTCTCCCTTTTCCCCACACAGAGGGTTATCTGCCACCTCTCTACCATAAAGCCCATCTTCTTTTTAATCACTACTCTCATAAGCAGGCCATGGCTGTTTGAGCCACGTGGACATATCCAAGAAACTGGTTGTCTTTACAAATCCAGCTTTCCTATACACACACACCCCCAGGAACACCTGCACGGCACATCTGTGCAGAGTGGTGCTGTCTCTGCTCCTGGAACAAGTCAGTTCTGCCTCACACTCAACCTCCACAGGGCATCTTCTGCCTTTTACACATGAAAGTGCAGTTATGGTCACCTTTCACATACTGCACATTCTGTCACACACATAAGTGGTGAAGCCACCTGGTACCTGACAGACACACAAATACTTGAGGGCTGTAGGTTACCATGAGCCACCTGTCTTACGTAGGTAAATACATGGAGCTATATGTATTTTGTACATGTATTTTTCAGATCCATTGTTACCTGTCACACACACTGCTCCCTATTTTAATTTTGGTTACTTCCCTCCTCCAGTTTCTGTTATACACAGAGGTACCCTGTTCACTCAGGCTCTTCATAGTATACTTGATCCAAATTCCAGCACCATTTCCTACTTGTCAGTCCCTTACACCATGCAGACATCTGCTCTCCAGCATGTTCACATACACTCTTACATGCATAGTGCCATTCCCCCCCTGTGACATGAACACGGTCAGTGCTGCCATAGGCAGGATGAAGCATAGAGCCACTGTGGGATGCGATTCCAGGGCTTCCCCCGAGTGCTGCCCTGGTATCTCTGGGGTTCTGCAAGGCAGACACAGCTCTGCAGACCCCTACCGCAGCTCCATGGGCAATGTGACCTGCCATATACCTGAGGTTGTGCCACACCTGTGTACCCACAGCACTGGCCCAGCCTTCACTTGCCTCTGGAGAAGGAGCGTGCCACCTTCTCCCCTGCTCCCTGTAGCGAATGCTCAGTTTGTTGCTGTATGTCTCTGAGTGGCTTTTGTCCTTCTGTGAAGCTCCCTGTTCTCTGAAATTCATGCTGTCTCTTGGGTTCCACTTTGCAGACTGTTGAGCCTGGTTCATGCATGCCTGCTGGTTTTGAGTGGCATCGACCCTCTTAAATGAGTCTTCTTTTTGAAGTGTAAGGGTAAAATCCTTCTCAATAATGTTTTAACTGCTTAGGGGGACATTGGCACATATATTCTCTTTTTTGTAGGTGCCCTGATCTAACTTTTTTCTTTTTGCTTTTATAGCTGGAGCCCTATATGGATGAAAGCTTTGTTTCAAGAGCCTTTGCCACCATGGGAGAGCTTGTACTGAGTGTAAAAATCATTCGAAACAGGTTGACAGGGTAACTGTTTCTGATTGTTCTCCAAGTGCATTTGGACTGAAGTGTCACTGTGGTCCTTCCACATCAGAGTGAATTTTCCCTTTGAGTTTCTTGCCATTGCTGCCACCAATATGGGAATATTTAGGAGGGCAATGGAGAGGGCACTGCTGGCTCTTCAGCCTCCCCTCAACAAACAAGCTTTGGCCCTCATCCTGCAGTGCTTCAGCACTCAGTCAGAGCAGTGTATGTATCTCATTCCATCCCTCTGGGAATTACCCCTCCCGAGGCTTTGGTCACAAGTCTGTAGTGCAGCTGTGTGATGCTGACAGAGATGGGAAGTCTCTGACACCAATAAGCAATAAGAGAACCTTTAGAGTTCATTTGAAATAAAGTGAGTGATTTATGCAGAATAAAGTAGTTTCATTCTTATTCATTTTTCTTTTAAGAGCTATAATTTGTTTTCTGTAGTTTAAACTTGGGCAGGCAAATTGATGGTCAATGAAAGTAGGAAGTAAACTGTAAGTTAAACCATTTTCTATGTGCTTATGTTGACCTGACTTATGGTAAGTAGGAGCTATCCCTTGAGATTCAGCTTCTCTTTGGTAGCTAATGTTTATACTTTGAAAAGAAACTGTTCTGTGTATTGCAACTATAGCAAATTTCCTACCAGTTATCTAAAATACAACTTTCCTTCACAAATGTGTTTTAAATTTATAACCTTTGTCTCTTCTGTGTTGTATGTTCAGAATTCCAGCAGGCTATTGCTTTGTAGAATTTGCAGATCTAGCTACTGCAGAGAAATGTTTGCACAAAATCAATGGAAAACCACTTCCTGGTGCTACACCGGTAAGTAAATGGGATCAGCCAGTTGAGAACCAAAACTTTGAAGGGACAGATACTGTAGAATGTGTATTTGTAATGATTACTGACAAATTCAATAGTTAGCAAACTGGAATTCTTCTTTGCTTTAGAAATGAAGTTATGACTATAAAACTGTTAATGTTCTTGCTCAGAAAATTGTTGAGAAAAAACACTGATTTCTTTGTGACTGTCTAGATAAAATCCAGGTGTAGAAGTGTTGTGGGCTGTGGGGGTTTTTTATATCTGATCATTTCTGCTGTTACCAAAGTTGGACTAATTAGAAACCTGAGAAGAACAAAGAAGAAATTAGACTGAGTATAGTGTATAATGCCACAATTCTTCCATCGCTCTCCTTTTGTATAATCATGGAGTCACAGAGTAGTTTGGCTTGGAAGGGACCTTAAAACTTTTCGTATTTCATCCCCTACTATGGGAGGGACACCTTCCACTAGACCAAGTTGCTCCAAGCCCCATCCAACCAGGCTTTGAACACTTTCCGGGATGAGGCAACCTGAGAATTTAGCTGTATGTGTTGTTACATGTGTACAAGGTGAACTTGCAAGTTCACACTGTCATTTGAGTAACAGTGATTTGCAATAGAAACATGACTTTTAATCTTGCATTGTTCTTGGCCCTTAGCAAACAGAAATTACCCAAACGTCTTTACAGTGGAGAAGGAGCCAGAGTATTGAATAATTGCAGTGTATGACTAATGTCTCCTCTGCATAAAAGCTGGGTAGTTAGGAAGAAGAAGAGAAATAGTCAGTGAGGCTAATTTTAGGATGTTGACTTGAATATGTGGTAGATTAAAATGGGACGGCTGACACAGCTGTCTGTTGTACCTACAGGAATTGGCTGCAGTAACTGGGGTGGCTGATTCATAAAGCAGGTCCAGAATCACCTCAGTTATGGTGTGATATACAAGGTAAATGGATTCCTATTTCAGAGTAGTTAATACCTGGAGCAGGAAGCCAGGAAGTCCAGAGTGAACTATTTAGTCAATGCTCCTGAGCGAGTGATGTGCCCCATTAAAAGGAGTTGATGAGAGGCCTAGGAATACCTGTTTCACGTGTTTGCTCATGGTTAAGGCAAGCTGATCATCCTGGATGCCTTCTGTAGTAACTGGAGAGACAAAGAGAGCAGCTCTTGCAAGGAATAAGATAATAATGGAAGTTTGGGTTTGGGAATACCCAGCTTTCTTCACGTTTTTTTTCAAAACAGAGTGCTGTGTGGAGGGGTTATTTGCACATGGAGAGAATTATAGATGTCAGGGAGAGATCCAAAACAGCACAAATCAGTGCACTCAGCAGGCAACTGCCCAGCTCATCCTTTGCATTTAGAGACTTTTGCTTACAGAAAACTTGAGTGTGGCTGATGCTTTTATTTATTTTGAAATACTGAATCAGCCAAAGGAATAACAGAGAGCCATGATGCTGGTGCTGTCTCTCTTTTCCAAGCATTGGTGTTCCCAGTTCCCATCTGAGTGTAAGTACTCTCAGGTGTCTTGTTGATTCTAAACCCAGAATATTGCAGTAAAGAGTGAGATCCAAGAAAAAAGATCTGAGTGCTTCAAAGCGGAATCTAAATTTTGTGTTAGCTTGTAAATGGTCCACAGAAAGTTGTGTAGTACTACGCAAGCACGCAAGAAACAGTATTATATCCTAGAGTTAAGTTTGTGCTCTGTTTCCCAAGAATTATTTAGCTGTCTTTGAAGGAAGGAAATCCATCATACTAGGTCCAGGAACACACTGGGCTCCTCACTGTACTGAACAAGTACCCTGATCTCTAGGGCATTTCTGATTGTCATTGGAAATCCTGATTTCTGATCCTCAGATTAGCCCCTGATGTCTAAGAGCTGATCCAAAGATCTTGGTCTCCTTAGATCTTGGTCTAAACTTACATGTAAGTTGTTGCTTGGGTACAAGTTGGTGAAGCCTGGTAGGCTGGGGACAAAGAGTTCCAGATGGGCACAAATCTGGGCTGGTGGGAAACTTGTTTCAAAAATAAATTCAGATGCAAAATTTAAAGAAGCCTCCAGTGTCCAATGTAGTTCTGTCAGAACCCTTTAATTTTGGATCTTACTAAATGTCCAGAGCCAAGTATTTAGGCATACTTCCAGACTCAGGTTGACTCCATTTTCCAGTTTGTTGGATTCTGGTCTGCTAGTGTTTATGTTAAATCACAAAAGTCCACTAGTGGTGCTGTCGTTTCACTTTAAGACCTTAAAACTGGAAGAAATTTAACATTTGTTATTACTACCTCTGTTCAGGTTTTGATTTTCATTATTATATCTGTATTGATGCTAAATAAAACTGTGCTTGTTACCTTAACTGACTGGCCTGAAGGCATCGAACATGTGTCAGCATTAAGAAAGTTGTATTAAATCAGCTTATTGTGTTTTTTCCCTAATTGCTTGAATTCACATGACAACATTTGAATGTATGGATTCATTTTTGCCTTGTTTCAGGCAAAGCGATTTAAATTGAATTATGCAACATATGGAAAACAGCCTGATAACAGGTAAGTGTTCAATATTTAAATATTAATTTTGCCTGCTTAGTGTCTCTTTATTAATTGCCTTGCAAAAAGTGTAAACCCAAAGTTCAGCACTGCCAGTCTTTAGTAGAGGGAGGAGAACTTAGATTGCCAGTTGTGTTCTTTGTCCTGTGTGTGGCACAGCAGATTTATCCAGCATCTTTTAGGGTATTTAAACTTTGTAGCATCAAAGTATCTAATTCATATGTTATAATTTAAGATCTGTGTATTGGAAATAGCATATCTAAAAATGAGATACTGTTTTATTGCTGTTTTAGAAATCAGAGATATCCTGTGAGTAATAAGCAGTGAAATAATCTTTAAATAAAAAGCAGTATAAAGTTGGTTGGTTGTGCTGCTTGAATTAACATGAAAAAGCAGTGTCAAAAAAAATTAGTTAAGCAGTTTAACCAGTGACACTTCAAAGTCTTCATTAAATGTTCTTTTAATATCACTCTTCTCTGAGTTCAAATATTTAAGCTAAATGGTATCTGTCACTTAGCATGTCTCTTGTGTTTTTTTCTTGGTTTTTTCCTTTTTTTTTTTGTGATTGTATTTAAGAAGTTTTCTTTTGATTTCTTTAGTCCAGAATATTCCCTTTTTGTGGGAGACCTGACTCCCGACGTGGATGATGGGATGTTATATGAATTTTTTGTCAAAGTTTATCCCTCGTGTAGAGGTGGAAAAGTTGTTTTGGACCAGGCAGGAGTATCCAAGTAAGTTGTCTTTTATTCACTTTTTTCCACTTCACATGTGGCAACAGGAAAGATAGAATGCAGCAAAGGGAAAAAAATTTCTTTTCGCTTAGATTTTAGTAATCTTTAAATATAGTGTTCTTGGCCATTCAGTCTGAAGTTTGCTTGAGTTTTAATAGTCACCATGGGTATTATTGTTCCTCTTCAGTGTGAGGCCCTTTGTGTGTTATTGCACTTCTTAAAATGTCTCAAGTAATCTTGAAACACTCTCTTCTGGACTTTCAGGTGGAATTGTGCTTTACAAACTTCAGGCTATTGAGTGTGTATTCCTGTGAGAGCTGTACAGTTGTTTTTTTTTTTCAAAAAGGGTAGAGCACACAAAGCTGTGATTCACTGTCAGATTCTCAGTAGCTGCCTTGTTTGTCTTTCCTGAAAATGTCTTGCCAAAAACAGGTATCAAAAAGTTGGATTTCTTAGTGTAATTAAAACATTTTCTAAGTAGCACAAAATTAAACTGTATTTTCCAGAGGAAGGAGCAGTTGGTGAGCATCCTTGTTTTCAAAGCAGAGCATGGCTTCAGTGAAGCACAATTTTCTGATAAAATACCTGTGAGAATGTTGGGATGTGGCTGTAGGTCTCCCCACTTTCTCATGTGCGGTTTTTCGGTCTTAGGCTGGTTTGAAGGAATCTCTCGGGGTCTCTGGTCCAGCTCCTAACAGGACTGCAGCCAGCCCTAGATCATATCATCCATGAATTGTGTGGCCTGGAAAACCTCCCAGGATGGAGATAATTCAGTCTGTCTGGGCAGCCTGTTCCAGAGCTTCACTTCCCCCCAGTCATGAAGTTCCTCTTCATGTGCAACCTGAACCTCTTGCGGAGCTACTCAGTCTCTCTGGCTGTTGAGTGTTCGTGATGTCATTGCCACCTCACCTGGGACTGACACTGCTGGGTTGGAATCTGCGTGCCTTCTGCTGCTCCTTAGTGTAAACCTCACAATTCCTGTTGTGCTGCACCTGCTTCAGTCTCTGTCTATAGAACAGGTGTTGGTGCTGCAGGTTGGACTATTAGTTGGGTTTTGGGAACTGTGCATAGGTGCAGACCTCAAGGAAAGGGAATCTGTGGTAGCTTGGGAAATAGGAAAAGAGCAAGGACTCAGAGTCATGCTTCTGGGAAGAGCAAAGCTGTTTCCCCTGGCAGTGCCAGAATGTTGGTGCCAGGGGCTTTGTTGGGACTTGTGCAGTTGCTCAAAGATGAGGAAACTGCAGGTGTCAGTGTGATGTGAGAGAGGAGCTTAGGTGTTGTGGACATGCCCAGTGAAGCCATGGCCCTTCCAGCCAGGGCTGGTGGATCAGGAAGGCCTCCTCCCAGCACTTCTTAGCCATACAGGAGAGGTGCTGTGGTGCTGTGTCTGCTTCTCTGCTTTCTGCTGATGGTGCGGGTTCCAGGGCTTTTCCAAACTTCAGGGGCAGGACAGAGGGTCTGCAGTGAGGTCCTGGCCAGGAAGAAATGTTTTTTTTCCACACCAATGGTTTAGCTATTGGTGTGGAAAAGCTAAGTGTCTGGAAGAGTTGGAAGAATCAGTGTCTGGAGGACTTGAAAGAATCACTGTTTTCCTTGCAGCACCCAGCATCTATTCCTGTACACTGCATCTATCTCTGTCTCTATTTTGGAACTGCCAGTCTTCCCAGTTTTTCTTACACACTCCTGGTCCCATCCGAAAATCTGCAGGAGTCTTTCGGCAGCTTAGAGACTTAGTTGGGTTTGTTGACTTGCGCTGGATTAATTTGCCATAGTTCTTTGGCAGAGGGCAAGTTAAACAAACTTGGGTATGTGTAGAGTTTTGCTTGTGCTTAATAATCTAGTTGTATGTAGATAAGCCTAAGCTTTGATCTGGTCTTTTTGTGAGGTGGATACATCCATACCTGTATATATATATGTATATATAAATAAGATATTTGAACTTGTGTGTGGAGCTTGCTGTGCAAGGTACTGCATTTTCTGGGACATGAACTGCTCTGAAATAGCTGCCAGAGAGGTCCTCCCATGAGTAATAGGTGATGCTGCTTTCAAAATAGTACATTACTTGGTGTTTAGCAGTTCCCACAGAATAGATAATGCACTGTTAATTTACACCTTTGCCTACAGCTCGTTCTTTTCCCCAGGTAGACAAGCCCTTCCCTTCCCAAACTTCTTCCTTTGCTTAGATGGATTCTTCTTACCCTCCCACACCTAAGTCTTTGATCTTTTTGCTGGGTAAGGCAGCCCATCCCATAATGGGATCCTGGCACTGACATCTGGATACTGTTGCATTGCTTCTGACTCACTACAGCATCTAAATCCCACGCAAAGGACCCTTGGGGTTGGCGGGAGTTGGAGTTTTCTGTCTGACTGACATGCAGTGCTACCACACTACAGTGAAGGGTTGTTGCAGAGTCCAGGGGTTCTGGATGTCCTGTCCCTGTTCCAGCTGTGCTCTCAGAGCAGGTTTTAGCTACTTGATGTTCAGAGCTCATTTTCAGTCCCACTGTTGGAAATGCTGTTGTTGGGGATGGCAGAAAGCCTATATTTGAATATATTCCAGTTGAAAAGCGAACTTGATTGGAACGCATATCTCATTGACCCTAGGAAAAAGTAGTGTTTTCCATCACAGCAGTGCAGTTTTGGATAGAAGCAAAGTCTATCTTGTCTATCCTGTGCTGACTTGTGACTCTTGAGACTATCAGTATCCTCCCAGCAGAGATTTGCAGCTTTACCACATGTCAGTTCATGCATTTCGATATGGCTTGTGTCAGCTCACTTCCAGTTGCCTGGAATCCACTGGCACAAGAACTACTTTACATTGACAAGCCCTTGAAGGTACTGCCAGAGCTTGGATGTGTGGCTTCAGGCATTCTGGAAAAGCAACTGGAAGGCAGAATAATTTCATCTCTCCCAAAAGCAGGAACAACAACCCTAATGAACATTTTAATTCACTGTGTTTCCCAAACCAATTCAAACTTCACTTGTGGTAATTATTATAACGTGGCATGGCTCTTTGGGATTGGTTTTGTGTGAGTTATTCTGTGTCTCTGCAGAGGTTATGGGTTCGTGAAATTCACGGATGAACTGGAACAGAAGAGAGCACTGACAGAGTGTCAGGGAGCTGTGGGGTTGGGCTCTAAACCTGTACGCTTGAGTGTGGCTATACCAAAAGCGTGAGTAGAAGAACAGCTGGACATTTATATGAAAAATGACATCTGGTTTTAAATGCCTTTTAGTGCTTTGGGTACGTGTCCTAGATGTCTCCATCACAAAATGAAGGAATACCCATGAATATGGGGAGTATCAGAATCCCCAGGAGTTCAAAGAAATTATAACATTAGCTCAAGACTAAGCATTTGACACTGTTTTGAATTGTATACATTGTTAAGTACATACACATGCATACACACTGTAGTTAAATACAATTGTTTTTAAAGTGTATGTTCCTTTGCATTAAGTTGAAATAGTTTATGATGGCTTAATGATGTCTGGATAGCAAAGCTCACCTACCTTGATAATTCTATTATGATGTCTACTACATATAAGACTTTTGGGGCAGGGATTAACTTTTTTTTCTGTGTTTGTTCAGAACCTGATACAATGAGATCCTGGTCTGACTTGGGGCTCGTAGCACTAGGGTAATACAAATCATAGTAATTGCTCCCTATTTGAATAATATTTAGATTTTCAGTGACCTCATAAGTTTGGTGGGGGGGGGAAGAGAAGAGCAGAAAAAAGGGTGTATCGTGGTGAGAAGATTGATGTTTCCTTCTCACTAATTTCATCATTAGTAGAAATAGCCATTTCCAAGCAGTATTTGTTGTCTCATTATTTCGAATCTTGGTAGTAGGTGGAATCCTATTTCCTTGGGAATGCTGCCACTTTATGACAAGGAATAGGAATTTTAGTTAGTTCTCAGGGTATTTAAGTTTATTTTTTGGTTACTAGTAGTTGATATTTCATGAACTTTTTCAAGTCTGTGCATTGAAGACCACTCAGTTCAGAGAGAAAAGGGATGAATCCTTGCTTAGGTTTCTGTATGACAGTGGCAGAAGAGAGAGTTTTTCCCATTCTTACAAAAGAAAACTCAAGGTTTTTTGCAAGGCTTTAAGTCTTTAACTCTTCATGTAAAGCAAGACTCAGTACCTTCTCTTTGAAAGCTGCAGATCACTTAACTTCATTCTCTTTATCAGAAGGAAAAAGAGACTCCAGTATCTGGATTGTGGTTCAGGATTGTTCTGAAATGAAGCTCATAGTCCTGAACTCTTCCCTTCCCAAAGCCAGGAAGAGATACCCAATTAGCTCATAAAGAATGAAAGCAATGTTTATTAATGAAGAGGAATATGAATACAGGAAAGGGTATTAAAGTTAAACAATTAAATATTGCTCCAGTAAATAGTGAATATATTTTAAAGATTGAAATTTGCACGTTAGACTAAGCCTTGTCTCTTTACCACATTGTATCTTAAGCTATTTCACTGCTTTTTTCCTACTTGTTCTGCATTATTCTATTGCAACTTACTTCTGCTTTATTTTTTTAAGTAATCGTGGGAAACCAATGGAGTACAATCAGATGTACAACTATAATTACAACCAGTATTACCAACAGTATCACAACTACTACGCTCAGTGGGGGTACGACCAGAACACGGGCAGTTACAGCTACAGCTATCCCCAGTATGGCTACACACAGAGCACCATGCAGGTAGGGCAGCACAGAAACACCACAGAGCTTGAAAGGTGGGATGGGAACATCTTATCTCCAGCTCTGAGAATCACAGAATGTCCTAAGCTGGAAGGGACCAAGAGGAATCATTGAGTGCAGCTTCTGGCCCTGCCCAGGACATCCCAACAATCCCACCCTGTGCATGAGAGCATTTTTCAAATGCTCCCGGAGCTGAGGCAGCCTTGGGGTTGTGCCCATTCCCTGGGTAACCTGTAAAGTGCCCAAGTACCCTCTGGGGGAAGAATCTTTTCCTGATATCCGGCCTGACTCTCCCCTGACACAGCTCCAGCCATTCCCTCAGGTCCTGTCCCTGATCACAGAGAGCAAAGATTGGAGCTGTCCCTTGGGAGGAGCTGCAGACCCTAATGACCTCTGGCCTCAGTCTGCTCTGCTCCAGACTGAACACACCAAGAGATCCTACTATAGACCTCTTAATAATGAAGTCTTAATATAGCTGCTATTTAGTGTTTAGCCCCTGGTGTGTCCTGTTGCCTTATGGAGACTGTATTGCTGAGGTAAAAAAAGGTCTGGAGGACACAAAGAGTCTCTTAATATAGTTGTCATGGTAGAAGAGTTCTCCTGGTACAGGAAGTGCTCAGAGTGCCTTTGGGATCCTCCATAAACTTTGTTATAAAAGGTAGAACACGTCAGAACAGTCACCCCACTTCAACCCTGACATTTCAAGAACTGCCTCTGTTAGAGGTTTAGTGTAGGATCTTGACCATGGAGTGTTGGGAATGGAACACAAGCTTATGTGTGAAGAATTCTGTTGTAATAATTCCAGTATAAATCAGTCTCTGACAGTACTAATCAACAACTGATGCTTGCAAAAGAAAAGATAATTATTCACTGTCCTAAGGGGTTTGTTTTCCCTTGCAGACATATGAAGAAGTTGGTGAGGATGCATTGGAAGGTACATTTCTCACATTCTGTATTGAAGTTCTGTATGTTCTGCACTGCTTAGAGATAGACTTTATCAAATCAGCTCTAACTTCAATTTATAATATACCTTTATCTTTGAGTAAATCTGAGAAAATTTGTGGGTCACTATCACCTAGAACCGTTGTATCCTGGTTTTAGTGTTGCTGCTCCTAGTCTGAACCTGGTGAGGATTGCAATTGTTTGATTTCCTCAGCACTGAGATTTTAATCTTCCATATTACTGATTTTTTTTTTTACTAGGAGTTTTTATTCTGATATGGTACCAAGAAAAAGTAGATATTCTGTTTTTCTATAAAATCTTGACATTTAAAGCCCAGAGTACTTAATTGTACTTTTGGTTTAATAGGGAATAATATTAGTCACCACGCTGATAAAAATTTTCAAGCAGTCATTGCTTCAAATGGGTCACTAAGCCAGATTGGGGTTTTAGATAACTGTAAAAGTAGCTTTCATTTATTGATGCAAGAAACTATCATTTCATGCCAGCCATTCCAGATTTCGGTCTTGAGTGGAATATGCACTATGCAGTGTATCTTACTCTTCTCTTAAAAAAAAATATTAAAATTACATGGTAACAGATCTACAGGATCCACAGGTATGAGTGATGATGTGTGTGGAAGCTCTTAATGGCTCTTGAAAGCATTCCAGGAGAGCTCTCCTTTTGCTGAACAAAACATCCCAGGACTAGAGTTGGGATATCTTTGGATATCTCTTTTTCTGGTTGATTAAATGAAAGATTCCTGCATTTGTAGGAAACTGAACTAATGTATTGCCACTCTATCATTCCTTTTCTTTAAATCGCTTCTCCTGTAATGTGTTACAACATGGTGTAGCTAAAACCAAACATAGAATCCTGGAATGGTTTGGGTGAGAAGGAACTTCAAAAGCCATCTTTATCCACCCACTGCCATGGACACCTTCTACTATACCAGGTTGCTCCAAGCCCTGTCCAGCCTAGCCTTGGACACTTCCAGGAATGGGGCAGCCACAGCTTCCCTGGGCAACCAGTGCCAGGGCCTCACCTCCCTCCTAGGGAAGTCACATGTTTACAAACATATTCCTGATGTGTTTTAGAGACTTTCCATTCATTCAGATTTGTACTGAGAGTCATTCACTGACCTGTGCGATTCTGCTACTCCGATAACCTGAGCTTTGGGTTGCCCCTGTTGTTAGGTGAGCTTAATCCCGTACAGGGGTTTGGGGAGTCCATCACAGTGCATTGGGAGCAACAGAATTGGACCTGGTGGCTTTTTGTCCAGCTTCAAAATGCTTTCCAAACATTTCTTCCACATGTGAAATAGGGCTGTGCTCACACGTAATGCTGTGGCACTCCCCTTATTCCTAACCGTGACTCCAGCTTTGAGCTGCGGGAGGCTTTGGCAGACGAGCTCTGGTGACTGCTTGCAGCAGCACAGGATGCTTCCATCCATCCGTCCATCATTTGTGACCTCACAGTCATGATGAAGAAGGGAACTGGTGCCTCTGTCTCTGCTCCTGCCCTTTCCATCAGGATGAGCCCCTTCTGGCAGTGCAGGTGGCTGCACTGGGCTGTGAGGTGGAGGTGTGTGTTCCCTCCACTGGCTCTCCTGTGGGGCAATCACCACTGTAAAAAGGGATGTGTTTGGATGTAGTTACTCCTTACTCCATTGCAGAGAGATTGAGTAGGGCTGATATGGTCAGGTTTGTGATTGGGTAAGTGCTGGGAACGTTTGGCGACTCACAGAATCACAGAACACATGGGGTTGGAAGGAACTCTGGAGATCATTCAGTCCAATCCCCTGTTAATGCTGGCTTACCTAGAGTATGGGACACAGGAATGCATCCAGGTGGGTTTGGAATGTCTCCAGAGAGGGAGACTCCACACCCTCCCTGGGCAGCTGTTACAGTGCGCTGCCATGCTCCATGAAAAGAACTTCTTGTTCGTGTTGAGGTGGTTGCTCCTTGTCCTGTCAGCGGGCACCACTGAACAGAGTCTGGCATTCGTCTGACACCTGCTCTGGAGATGTTGAGACTCCTGCTATGTTTGTTTTAATATACCAACTTGTTTACTGGGTGGGTTTTTTCTGAACACCTTTGATGTGTGACCTATTTGTCTGTCTTTCCTCCTATAGATCCCACGCCTCAGTTAGACGTCCATGAAGCAAATAAGCAGTTTATGGAACAGAGTGAAGAGCTCTATGATGCCTTGATGGACTGTCATTGGCAGCCTTTGGACACTGTCTCATCAGAGATCCCAGCTGTGTTATAGCGTCGTTGCTGAGGCATTGTGTCTGTGAGATATCCTGCCAGTGTGCTCCGGACTGTTACGCTGCCCCTGGATCCCTCAGTAGTGAGGGGTGGCCCGTTCCCCACCCAGGTCTGGTACTCAGAGTACAGGAGGACTGTGGCCTTTCCTGTAGAGAACAAGTATTGTAGGAGCATCACAGTAACCTTTATTCATGGTGAAAATTAGAACTGCGACAGTTTTATTCCTTTTGTCTTGAAACGAACTCTTAATACTTGTTGGGATTTGTAATTTATAAACTGTCGGCAAGATGGCACAGGGGAGAGACTCTACTCCATCGTACAACAAAAAAGTTGGTCTTTTAAGTAAAATTACCCTTTGCATTTTGGTTTCTGCCCATCTTTCTGTTTTGCTGCCCATTCAACAGTTTGAAGTCATTTGACCCAATGCTCATGAATGTGTTATTTAAAAAAAGGTCAATGTTGGACAACACTAAAATGTGTCAAAATCTTTCCAGTGACTGGGTAAGGTTGCTGTAATTTGAGCATAGCATGAAAGCTTATGTTGTGATTAACTTAAGCTGTGGTCTTGAGCTTGTAAATTTGATGTTCTTAAGCAATCAATCCAAAGTGCACTTTGGAGAGCAAAGACAGAAAGGAGTGTTACAAAGCTACAGATTGATGCCTTTTACCTGGTGATCTCTTGCACATCTGGCCTGCTTCTCCACCTGTGTATGAAGAAATAATTCCCCATCAACCAGCAGTTTAAAACACTTTTTCCAGCAACCATATTTAAATGTTATTTTTTGTATCATGCCTTTATTTTTTTTTTATTGTGGACACACCTTGATGCTCTCATTGAGATGTTGAGATTTTGTAGTCTTCCTCTGTCCAGTCAGAGTGAAACTGAAGATCTTGGCAGCAAAAACAGGTCAGAGCAATTGCATTGATATATTGTGCAACAAATGGTTATTAACTTGGAAAGTGGTTTTCTACTGGATGTTGTATAAGCTGGATGAACAAGCAATATAATATTTAAGCTGATATGTTACATTAGAGGTGAAAGTGAAAATAATAGCACTTATATACATGTTATAAGCCCTTTTTCAGGCTTTTGTGCCTTAAACTCTTGGGAAAATAGGAACAGAGAAACTACCTGTAATAAACGTCTATCCAAGGAATAGTTTGGTTACTGAAATTGCTGCTGCAGAACATTTTGTTGCCTCCCTGCCCATGTTGATGCAGAGATTTACCACAAAATTTAAATACTTTGATAAAGCTACTTCTACTACACCTTTGTTTGTGTCGATAACTATGACCTGTTCGTCAGTCTGTGGTCTTTTCTATCAACTGGAAGTGGGATGTGAGGGAAATGGTGATGTGACTGGAGTTAGGTTATTCCTAACAAGTGGAGCTAGAGGACTGCTGGACTCCTGCTGTGAATTTTCCTTGTGCTGTGCCCCTGACTGTGCTGCTGTCTCACCTTCACCTGCTCTGAATGTAAGGAAAGGAATGTTCCCCGTACATTCCAGGAGTTTCAGAAGCAGCAGAAGAGGAAGAGAGCAGAGCTTTATATCCTCTGATTTAGCCGCTCAGCTCAGGACACCCCCTCTTCTTGGGAGGTTCAGCAGAGTGGCATTGCAGCAGTGATGGAAAGAAAGGCATTTAAAACACTTTCTATATCATTCTGTTACTGTGCTGCCCTGTGTGCCTGCCCTTCTCCTATTTTGGAGTTTACTTTTCCTACTCCCATGAATTTTAACTTTTACAATGTGGCCATCCCAGTTTGCTCCAGGGGGTGAAGCCATACTTACTTAGCAATATGAATTTATTCTGCTGTTCTCATCTGCCCAGCATTGCTTTCCTAATGCCTGGATAAACTATGTCCATACAAGTCTTTCTCTAGAGGAGAGAGGAACAAGTTATCAGGGATCAGACAGCAACCCTGTGGGAAAATCCTTTTGCTCTCTGCTTTTGTTTTGTGGTGGAAAGAAAAATGGTAAATATTAATCCAACCCATCCTAACCCCTAATTCCTGGGAGAGCTGGGCACGTACAGATCCTTCTGAGGAATAATTTGGGAGTGCAGAAGGCAGCAGAGATGACCTGCTGACTCTTGTTTACTGGTGCTGTAGAGCTTAAAATAGCTGCAGCTCTCATTTCAGGAGACAAGTTGATGCAAGGCTCTGGGCCTCGTTCTCTGGAGGTATGAGCCAGGCTTTTGGGGTTGTTCAGGAGAATCTCAGGCAAGGTTCTGTGGAGCTGTTAAATCTCTGCATAGTTTTGGGGGTTTTTTTTTAATATCACTTACTCATCTTAATGTTAATTTTCAGCTCCCGGCCATTATTACAGTGTCTGAAGCACAGGAGAGACTTTTATATGAAGCTACAAAACAGCCACCTCCTGGAATTTGTAGGGTTTGCTTTTTGGAATCCCGGTTAAATACAGTGTGGGATTTTGTTTCTCCTGGATGGCTACAGGAAAAGCCCAGATTAGTTACCATTTAGTGTCACACAGGATGAAAGACAAGGACTTCGTGTAATAAGGTAAATTCTGCTTTTATCTCTGTGTGCTAAAGGCAAGAAGTTGAAGGCAGATGATATCACAGCTCCCTGTGATTATGTAATTCTTGAAAATTGCATCCATGTCAGCAACAGAGATCATGAAGCACTCTGCCTTTCAGCAGGCAGGGTTTACAGCAATTCCAAATACAACTCAAACATTCTTACTGTGTTTTTTGATGAAGATACGATCATCTAATTTAGATGAAATTGTAGTGACTCCAATTCCCATTTGAGTTACACAGACTGGGAATGTTCAACAGAGCTGGAGGGAGATGGGTGTTTTCAGGCACAGTGGTGATTTCCAAAGGCTGAGCTCTGAGGCTGCGGGGTGGCCTCTCGACATTAGCCTGTGTTTAATTAAAAGCTTGACAATACACATTGGGGTGGGCTGGAAGCAATCCTGACTTTGATTCCAAAGGGATGAGGAGTCTAGAAGCATTTCTTTAGCAAGTGTACGGATGAGAGGGCTGAAAGGGGCTGACTGATTTTTTTTTTTCCCCATGTGAGTCTGACTAGAGAAAATTCGTTACTTGGATCAGTTTCTGGAGACAGGTTCATATCCCACACACTGAGACATACACAACACCCTTAGGAATTTCTCTGAATCCCTTTTAAGAAACAGAGATAAATATTTGACTCTAATCTTCCTGTTCTGGGTTTCTCATTATTGGCTTCTTAATCTTCAGCTTTTACTAAACAAAATCTGAGAGGAATTTTTACCTTCCAGCCTTGCTATCTCCCAGTGATCTTGTAAAGCATACTGGATACACCTATTTCTGGATATAACTTGGTTAACCATGAAACTAACTTAGTGGGAGGATGGGGTATGAATCTGAAATGCAGTAGCAGAAACTGACAGAGCTGCTTCAGGAAGTGTCACTGACAGAGCTCACTTTCGCTTTTTCCTGGTTAGAGCATTTCTTCAGAAAATATCTCCTTTTTTTCTTCCCTAGCAGTTACTCGAAGTCAAAATGTTTTTTCCAAATGCAGTCAGTTTTTTAAGAAGGCATTTGGGGTCCTGCTCAGCACACACTCATTTTTCCCAGGCACTTGGTGGAATTCTTGGGTTGTTCTGTGCAGGACTGTTGGACTTTATGATCCTTGTGAGTCCTTTCCAAATCAGGATGTCCCATTATTCTGTAATTCAAAGATCATTTTGCCTCTGCTGTAAAATTTCCAGGGAAAAAGCAATGGTGGATAACACAGTTGATGGAGTTTGAGAGCTGACCATGGCCAGAACTTGCCTCGTCCCCTTGATGTCTCCCAGGCAGCCACAGTCACAACAATCCACCTGGATGACTGATGCACACCTGCTTTTCCTTACTGATAGTTCGCACATCCCTGTACATTGTCTGCTCCCATCTGTCAGGTGCTGGGAACTGCAGCCTCTTCCAGCAATGTGCTCCCTGTGCTGTGGAAGAGGCTGGTGAGAGATTCCCGGGAGGTTTCATCAGGGCTTCTATGTCTGTGGACATGCAGTGGGATTTTCTCTGCTCCTTTTGGATCTCCATCCATTTTGTCATGGCAGGCTGAGGACTGCTGAGTGTCCCGTGCTTTTCATTGCTGCTTTTTGGGGATTCTCCCAGTTCAGCATTTGGAAGAGTCTTTTCCCAAGCAATGTTTGCCAGGGTTTGAAGTTTTGGGGAAAGTTGATTTTTTTTTTTTTTACTACAGTAATCTCCGAGGTTCTACCCTTCCCTAGGATTTGACATGATTTCTAGGTTCACGTTTTACAAGTGGCTGTGCCAAAGAGACTCCAGAGATTGCCTTCTGACTTGGCAGAGCAGCTGTGAGATCCATGGAGAAAGAAAACGGGAGCAACTGCTTGTATCTTGCCCTGACAGCTTCGGCAAGGGCTGTCTTGGGGAGCATTTGGCCACAGAGTTTGCGGCTCGTTCCCAGACTTGGCCTTAAATGGCTGAGGGTTTATTTTGTTGTGATCTGTCATGTTTGGAGGGAATTACCAGCTCAAAAGGCCATTACTGAACACTGGGAATTTTTTCATCTGTTCATTTGCTCAGAACAGATTCAAACATGACCATCCTTTTTGCCCTTTCTCCAGGGCTTAGGCAGGAAGCAGTCTCAGGCTTTTCTGGCTGATTTCCCACAATGGCTGTGCCTTCAGCATCAGTAGCAGCAGCTGTTCCAGCACTCCCTTCCAGCCCGTTGGGAGGTGCTCCCATTTTAATCATGAGCCAGGAGCCTTACAGAGGTATTGTGTTAGCAAACAGACTTCTATTTCCAAGAACCTTTCCTTCTATTCCCCGAGGGTGGAGTGTTCCACCCCCAGTCCAAAAGGGAGGAAGGAATAGGGGAAAGGCAGCTGTTGCCTTCAGCTTTTCAAAGAGCATCCCCTGGTGTGGAGGAGAGAGAGAAATTGTACCAGTCTCACCCGGACTGGAAAGTTATTTAGGTGGGGTGAGGGTGCAGTTGATCCCAGGGCTAGTGGGAGTTGTGAATCATGGGATCATTAAATAGTTTGGGTTGGGAGGGGACTGAAAGCTCATCTCATTCCACCGGCTGCCATGGGCAGGAACACCTGCCACTGGAGCAGCTTGTTCGGGGGGGTTGTTTATCCTTTGAGATGGGGTGGAGTGGGAAGCTGGAAGGGAGTAAGGAAGGAACGATAATCGGGGGCCGTAGGCAGCGCGACCTACAACTCCCAGAAGCCTCTGCAGGAGAGCCCGACAACAGCAGCCAATCGGAGCCCGCGCTGCCGGGCTATAAAAGGCGGCCGCGAATCAGTTTCGACCTCTTTTGGCTATGGCGGCGAGTCTGGGCGGCTACGCGAGGGCCGTGCGGGACCATCCACCGCCATCCTTCTTTGCTAGGGCTCTCTCGCTGCTCGGCTCCGCCGCATCGGCACCCCGTGGGCATCGCGCCCGGCGGCGACGCTTCAGTGGGCTCCGAAGACTGTGAAGGGCAGCGCGGCCTTGCCCCCGCCCTCCTCCTCAGGCCGGGCCCGGCTCTGGGTGAGTGAGGGACTCCCGAGGCTGAACTAATCCCCTGTCTCGGGACAGGCGGCCGCGGGCGGAATAGCCCCCCGGCCCTGCCCGGCCCTATCGAAGCTGCGTCTGTCGGTGTTGTGGTAGATGCAGTCAAAAAGGAGCCGAGAGTAAAGGGATTTTCCTCGACGGTCGCCGCTCAGTTAAAGCCTTCGTAACTGTCCGGCAACACTTCGGGAAAGTACATGGCCCGCAATGGGCCACGGGGATTACTGGTGCTGGAAGCAGACAGCTGCCGGAAATCCCTGCCCCTGGAGCCCAAATGATGCACCGGGGTGGGGAGGGGTGTATACTGTCTTTGTAGTTTTGTTTAAACTTACTTCTTTTGTAATTTACTGAAGCTCAAGACTCTCTTCTTTCTCAGCAGCATCCTGGTATAGAAGGTGATCGCGGGGCGTGGGATGGCTGGTGATGGTCTCAGCTTCAGGCAGGTGAGATGGGTCATCCAGGTTCTGGAGTCCTGATTTGGGCTGAGAATCTGGTTGGTTTTGTGGCCTCCCTGGGCCAAGTGTAGCAGCCAGCAGCATTTCCTGCTCCTCTGATATCAGGCAGTGCCAGCATGTGCTGTTCCAAGGCTATGCATCCTCCACAGGCTTTGTCCTTAGGATTGCGCCCTGCAAACTCCCTTAGTTCTTTCTCCACCCAGATCGTGTATGGGTGAGATAAGTGCAGTTCCTCTCTCTGGGGCTCGCTAGAGGCAGAACTGTGAATCAACCCTGATCCAGAGCCAGTCAATCGCTCTGTCACAGCCTTTACCAGATAAACTCCGTGTTTACCTGCATGTTAATCCAAGAGCTGTGGCTCCACGAAGTAGCTGCAGGTCTCCAACAACATGCCAAAGCAATGGGAAGGTCTTTGACTGCTGGGCCTCTTCTGCCCGTGGCTGTCACTCACCCCTCCAATACATTTTCGGGAATTGTGCTGTTCCTTGCTCGTGGTTTCAGGGTGGAACGAGTCAAAGGTGTGTCCACAGGAGTCTGCAGCTCATTGCTGATATTGGGGGTATGTCATGATGTCTTCCAGGGCTCCTGGGTGTTCCAGAGCTCACCCATCTGATGGACAAACCCAGGTGAGAAGGTAATACCCTTGTTTGATCTCCACAGCCCATCCCTCCGAATCCCTTTCCCATCAGATCTGAATACCGATCTTGTGGTCGAAAAAGGAGGAAGAGTAAAATTCATGCTGGTCTTGGGCTCTCTGCAAGTGTGTTCTGTGCTGAGAGGGGCCACTAGGAAGACAGGCTGCACTGGCCTCACTGTGTTGGGAAGGAAACTCCTGGTCAGGAGAAGGGATAAATGTTGGGTACAGGGGGCAGAGGTGCTGTGAGGGTTGGAAGGCTGGGATTTGTTGGGAGTATCTGAGCCATGGATTTACAGAGACCCATTGGCATCAGGCACTAAACTCTGGCTCTGTTTTTTCAGCAGTTACTCTGTGGAAAAGGGTGAGAACATGTGAGCCCTGTCCTAAGTGCTGCAGCGTGGAGAACGTGAGTGTCCCCTGGGAACTCCAGGTGTTGGGATGGGCAGGAAGTTTAAACTAGATGCTGGGAGGAAATACCTGTCTGTGAGGGAGAGGAGGCCCTGGATGCCCAGAGGAGGAACTGGGTGAGCTTTTAAGATGCCTTCTAAGCCAGATCATTCTGGTCTTGCATGATCTGGAGTGGGGTCTGGGTGACAGGGGACAGTTCGAGCTGACTGTGCCTGCGCTGGAAGTGGCCAGTTTTTTGCCTGGACTGTGTAGGTGGGAATGATCAAACTCGTTTCAGAGGGTTTTCATTGGCCAGAGTTGTGATCTGTGCTGCAGGGTGTGGGTGGGTAAATCAGTGGCAATGCAGCCTGGTCCATGATGATTCCCAGGTCTGGAGACTGTTGGATGAGTCCTGTGGATATGGGGCTGAGGCCAGGCGTGAGCTACCCAAAAAACACAGGGTGAGGAGGGAACATCCAGGAATTCTGGAATGTGGATGGAATCTCACACAGTGCTGAGCCCAACTCCTCATCGCTCAGCTGGATTCTTTTTTATCCCTTTTTTCAGATCTAAGCAGAGGGCGAGCCATCCCTGAGGGACTTGGTGCTGCAGTGCCAGACTGTTCTTTCCCAGCCCTCTCCACCAGAAGTCTGAGCTCTGCAGAGCCAGATCCTGCCTCTTTCCAGCGCTATGAGTTCTACCAAATGGGATCAGCCACTTCTGGGCTCTACTCACCTGTGGTGGCGGGAGATTAAACTGGTTTGGCTCCAGGTGTTGCTCAAGCTCCCATTCAGGTGCTCCATGTGGAAGAACAGTCTGTTCCATGGAGTTTTCTCAGGAGGGGGTCTGGATATCAAATACTTGGTTGGAACAGGGAGCCAGTAATAGCCAAGGTGATGGGTTTGATCTCTGTACAGGCCGTTCACTTAAGAGCTGGACTCAGTGATCCCTGTGGGTCCCTTCCAACTTGGAATATTCTGTGTGTGTGATACGAGTTTGAGTAAATGCAATTACTTCACATCCTTGTGGTGTCTCCTGTTTATGTTGCATTGGGATGGGGTGAAGCTGGGCTGGCTTTGAGCCAGGGAGCCTGAGCATCCCCTTCCAGTGGAGCTCACCTGTGCTCAGACAAGTTCCTGTGCTTGCTGCAGCACTTGCCATTGGAGTGTCCCCCACAGCCTTCAGCAGGGGTCCCTGGAATGCAGAAACCCACCTGGGCCTTCATGGAGGTGCTAGAGCAGCTCCTGCAACCTTGGGACATTCCAACACCCTCAGCTGGGGCCCTGGTTGCCTGTTTTTTCACCATGGAGAAAAATGGGCTCTGAGTTGGAGCCACTCCCTTTTGTCCTTGGATGGCTGGGCTGTGGCAAAGTCCGTGCACCTGAGGTAACCTGGCTGCCAAGAGTACTTTGTCCTGGAATATGAGCTGGTGCCTCTGACTCTGGTCTCCTACCTGCAGGTCTTGACAGCCACCTTCCCTGGGGAGCATCTCCCAGCTCTCCCAAAACCTTAGCTTGTGGGAGACATGAGTCTGCACTCACTAGCTGGCTGTTGTCACCAAAGCCAGGCAGCAGAGACAGAGCTGGCATATGGCAACACTTAACAACATCCTGGTGACAAGTGAAGACTTCAATCCCAGTATGTTGCAAGGAAGTGATTAGAGCTGAACCTGTGTTGCTGCTAAAGTTTAAAATGTTGGGCTGTTTGCTAGGGTTTCTGTTTTGGAGTTTGGTGGTTGGGAAGCAGGCAAATGGAAAAAAAATAGTTCTGAAAACAGGGAAATTAAAAAGGCAAGTAACAATTCACTGATTTTCCTAAGTGGTTAAAATAACATGCAGCAGCTCCAAACCTTTTTTCATATGTACACCTAGGAAAAACACTTAGCCCTCTTACTTAGTGTCACTGGGGAGGATGAGGACGGAGCTCCCTCCCTGGGACTGTTTGTCCACTCGTGTGACTGTGGGGCCAGAGCTGTCCCTGTCCCCAACTGGGGTGGGGACAAGAGTGGAGACCTGTCCTGTTGCTGCTAGCACAGCAGGAATGCCGTGGGTCAGGATCTGGTCAACTCAGCCATGGAGACTGTGACAGATTCCCCCCAGGATCCTGACCCTGAGGGACACTTCCAGTTCCGTGTCATGCTAGGGGATGCAGCTGTGGACAAGTCCTCACTGCTGCGCTGCTTTGCTGAAGGGCCGGGTGGAGGTCCTGGTGGGGCAGCCACCCCCAGCCCCACCATCGGCGTTGAGTTCTACAGCCGGACTATCCTGATGCCCACCGGCAAGGCCAAGCTGCAGCTCGGGGACACAGCTGGCCAGGAGCTGTTCAGGTGAGCTGGAAATGTGAACCCCAGCAGCCCACTGAGTCATTCTCCCACCCTGGGGTGTTTGTAGATCCCCGTCTGGGCATGCAGGGACAGGCAGCAATGGGTGACTGGGACACTGGAGTGATGTTTTAGGGGTCAGTGACACCTTGTGCTGAACTTGCAATGACACTGGAGCTGTTTAGGGGAGCAGGGCTGGGTGCTGGTTGCAGTGGGCTGAGGCTGGGTGGTTTCTTGCCTGATTGCATCAGGCTGGAGCCAGGAGCACCAGGGAGTATGAGAGAGGCTCAGATGGGGCACAAAGGCCTGAAGAGCAAAGTGCTGTGGCTGGAGCTGGGCTCCCAGGCACTTGTCTTCCCTGGGAACCTTATGTGGACCCCCAGGCTTGGTCCTGGTGGTGCCCTGTTTCTGTCCAGTGCTGCCCCATCCCCACTGCAACTAGGACTGTTGGGATAATGGTACCACAGAGTCCCTGAAGAACCACAGGTCTCCTCTGGAGCCCCTCAGTCTGGGGACACGGATGCTGAACAGAAAACAGGAGTGTAAATGACCAAAACAGGTCTCCCTTTCCCACTCCCGAGGTCCAATCTGTCACCCAAAAGTCTCCCAAGACCCATCTTAGGGTTGGTGTGACAGCTTCCCAGTATCCTTTGAAATACTGCTGAGTATTCCCAGATCCATTACTAGGTCCTTCTACCGGAGTGCTGCAGGGGTGCTGCTGGTGTTTGACCTCACCAACCAGGCATCTTTTGAGCACATCCCTGAGTGGTATCGCGAGTCTGCAGGGGACTGGCCGCTTGCCTTTGTCCTGGTGGGACACAAGTGTGACCTGGTGGCCAAGCGAGCCTTGTCAGCAGAGGAAACTGGACACCTCACCACCAGCCTGGGCATGGGCTTTGTGGAGACCTCAGCCCGCAGCAACTTCAACGTGGAGTTGGCCTTCCAGACACTGGCACTGGGCCAGGGGATTCTTACCCAACACCAGGGATGTGATGGCATCAGACTCATCCCCAACCAAAGTCACTGCCAGCCCCCAGCAGGGAGGGAGCCTCAGGAGCGCTGCCAGTGCTGATGGAGACAGGGGGACATGGGACCCCAAATCGTGGGGATGCTTCTCTCTCCATCTGGCACCTGCAGCCCTTGGGTGATTATGGGGTTGGGTCTCCCACCTGGGCTTGGGTTCATTTTAAACTTAAATTTGGGGGGGTCTGAAAAAATAATACTCTGCTGTAGGAGTGCTTTTAATAAACCTAAGACTTTTTCACACTAAGTAAAGGCTGTGTCAAGGACTGCATCCCAGGCAGAGGCACAGCACTCAACTTATGGCATGGGGGATCCTCTGCTTTGGGAGGCATTGCTGGTGGAGCAACAGATCCCTTTGTCTTGGACACTTTTCAGGGTGTCCTGTCTATGGGAAAATGGGAGCAGGCACTCCTGAGTGCTTCCAGCTGGATGGAGCCAAAATAAAGGGGACAAAGGAGCTCCAAAGGGGCCATGCCGCACCGATGGTGCTGGGAACGCCTCCTGGGTGGAGGAGCTCCCTGCCTGCCTGAACACGCTCCTGGTGCGGGGGTGGCAGTTCCTGGCAGCTGACAGAGGCATCAATGGAGCCACAGTGGCAGTACCAGTTCCGGGTGATCATGCTGGGGGACTCGACGGTGGGGAAATCTTCACTGCTGCGGCGCTACACCGAGGGTGTCTTCCTGGACGCTGTCAACCAGACGGTGGGGGTGGACTTCTACGTCCAATTCGTGGAGCTGGAGCCAGGGCTTCAAGTGAAACTGCAGTTCTGGGACACAGCCGGGCAGGAGAGGTTCAGGTGGGTCCATGGTGTGGTGGTGGAGATGGGTGTCCCCCTCCAGATTTGAGGTGGAGTGTTGTGATTCCAAGCCCAGGGAGGAGGTCCTTGATGTGGCTGTGTTCCCACTTGTCCCTTTGGGTGAGGAAACACCATGCCAAAAGCCAAGGGAAAGAAGCCCTTAGGACTGCCTTATAAGCCCTAGCTCAAACTCTAAAGGGGGTACCGTACTCCCCCAAGAACCCCCCTGTCACACCAGCTGCAGAGGGGCTGGGGAACAGCTGGGAGCCTACTCGGTGCTGGGCAAAACACCTTCCTCAGCTCAACTGTTAGGAGCCTTCACACCTCACTGTGGAGCTGCCTCCACCACCAGCCAGCTTGGGAGATGTGGCTGCAGGGGATGAGAGAGTGACAGATCTGGGTTTGCAGGACTGGGAGCGTTCCAAGACTGTTGCAGCAGAGATGGGAAAGTAGTGGGAACATGGAAGCGGGGACAGAAGAGTTCCAGGACCGTGACAGCAGGATGGTGGAGCCCTGGGGACATGGTCGCAGACACAGGGGCACTTGGGGGCTGTGGCTGCAGGAGACAGATGAGCTTTAGTGGCTGAGCAGGGACAGAGCTGCCCCTGGAGCTCTTACTGACACAGCAAAAGGCTGATTCTCGTTACTCTCATGGTGTTTTGAACACGAGATGCTGCCTGCAGGAGCAGGTTCTAGCCAGGGCCACTCTGCAGGCAGGGAACATGCTGCCTGAGGTACCATAAGGAACCCCATGGGCCACTCAACCCCTGCTCTTGGCACCCCAGGTCTGTGACTCGCTCCTACTACCGCAACTCAGCCGGGGGGATGCTGCTCTTTGACCTCACCAACCGTGCATCTTTTGAGAGCATCCGGCGATGGCACCAGGAGGTGACTGACACGATCCAGCCCTTCCGCATGGTCTTCCTGCTGGTGGGGCACAAGAGTGACCTGGCTGGGCAGCGCCGGGTGGGCCAGAGGGAGGCGGAGAAGTTGGCAGCCTCACTGGGTGTCCAGTATGTGGAGACCTCAGCCAAAGACGCTTCCAATGTGGTTCAGGCCTTCCAGATGCTGACGGTGGCCATATACCAAGCCCTGCAGACGGGACGGTTGGTGACCACTGAGGCATGGGACGGCGTGAAGAGCAGCGTCCCACTGCAGATGCTGCCCAAGGCTCAGGCACTGGAGGAGGAGAAGCGGAAGAAATGCTCATGCTAGAATGGGGACACTGGGAAGGCAGGGACATGCTGGGCTCAGGAGGGGAAGTGGATATGGAGCAGTCAGGCACAGGCAGGAGTGGCATGGCTGCATTAAATACCTCCTGTCACCCTCTGCCTGCCTGTGTTTTCCTGGGAAAGAGGAAGTGCGTTGGAAGGGTGAAGTCCCCCGATGGGACTTCACAGGCCCATAGAGGTCAGTGTCACCCCTTCCTCGATTCTCTCTTGTAGTGACTGAGATCCCAATCATAAAGCCCTAAATTCTTTAGGTTTTCCCAAATAGAATTAAAAGTGAAAAATTTATCATGGAACTCAGATGATGTATCTGCTACTCTGGCTGAGTACATGCCTAATTGAGTCCAAAGCAAAAATATCCACATACTATTCTGCCGAAATGCCCACTTTCCCTTTTAGATTAATCTCCATACAATAGAATTTGAAAAAAAAAACCCTCTGTGCAAGGCTGCAGACAGGAGCTTCCTAGGCTCCTATCCCACAGTGATGAGGAGTGAGCCTGGGATAGCCCTGGAATCACTTCACCCATCCTGGTTTCCCCTGCAAGTACTGGGAGCCTCCAGAGAGCTGGACAGGGAGGATGAGCCCAGCTCTGCTTAGGGCTGCAGGAGCCTCCCTATAATGCAGGGGTCTGCAGTGCTGTCAACTCCCTCATCCCCACAAGAACCGTGCCCACCCCCCCACCTCCCCCAGCTTCCCTGAGGTCTGAGCAGAGCAGCAGGAACAGGCAGGGCATGCGGCCTTTTCAATGTTCAGGCACAGACAGAATCAGGAGGACCTACACTTTCCTGCCTTGTCACAACATCCCCCTCCCAGCAGTCCAAATATCCCAGCAATGGGGAAGGGACTCACTCTGGGCTGGAGGTCAGGAGGAACGTGACCTGGCCACCCTGACTGGCAGGTGAGGGACTGGCCAAATCCTTGTGATCTAGAAGGGTCTGGAGGGGAAACCTCTGGAAGAGCAGCTGAAGGCACTTGGTTTGTTCACCCTAGAGGAAAACAGACTCAACAGCATCTGCAGCTCCTCCCAAGGGACACCTCCAATCTCTACTCCCAGTGACCAGGGACAGGACCCAAGGAACAGCTGAAGCTGTGTCAGGGGAGAAATATACTGCTTATTAGGAAACAGTTCTTATCCCAGAGGGTGCTCAGGCACTGACCAAGCTCCCCAGGGAACAGGCATGGCCCCAAG
Organism: Cyanoderma ruficeps; assembly: GCA_008694505.1. Taxonomy (NCBI): domain Eukaryota; kingdom Metazoa; phylum Chordata; class Aves; order Passeriformes; family Timaliidae; genus Cyanoderma; species Cyanoderma ruficeps. The sequence goes on along the minus strand of VZDJ01000274.1, from coordinate 62,772 downwards.
GCTGCCACAGCTCCAGAGAGCATCAGACAATGCTCTCAGGCATAGGGTGGGATGGGTGGGGTGTCCTGGGCAGGCCAGGAGTTGGACTCAGTAATCCTTGGGGATCTTTTCCAGTTCAGAATATTCCACAATTCTGTTCCCCGTAAACTCGCAGGAGATCTCCCACAGAACAGCACCACACAGAGCTGAGGTGACAGGGACCCTGCCCCTGCCATCCCTTGCGCAATGCTGCCTGAAGAGCACAAGCCTGTGCCGGCAGCTTAGAATAATTTCTTTATTCATGAAAAACAAATGTAAGTATTTATATAAACACTGACATTACAAAGTACTGGAGCAGGTAGGGGCAGGAAGGAGGAAACAAAAACCTCTACAGATGCTTCTAATACTGTCCCACACAATCAAATGCTCTGTCCCTTGGATAATCACTTGTACGATAAACCACTTTAAAGTCACAAATAAGTCTCTGAGATATGTCACACTCTGAGGAGGAACGAGGAACAGGGCGTAGAATGTATTTGGCAGGTCTCCTCATCAAGTCAAGATATTGCTGCACCATTAATAAAAAATAGATGCTTCTCTGTAAAGCATTAAAAAAATATCCCACAGGTGACATTGTGGAGGTTTCACTGGAGAGGCAGGTATCCCAAACTGCACTGGTGGTGTCTCTGGCTCTGCCCAGGAGCTATTTCTTGGTAGTTTTGCGGATCAGTGCCATTCTCTGCAACAAGAGAGGGAAAACCATTGGAAGCCAAGCAGCTCAGAGCAGGTGACTGCACAACCACCCACAGCAAGAACAAGGCATCCCAGGTACTCCCAGGATGCTGCCTGACTTGCTTCCACACAGGTCTTTCAGGTCTGTTTGAATCCTAATGGGGTCCCAGGCTGAAGTCAGAGGAGGAGGAAGTGTCTGTGCTGCTCCACTTGGCACCCTGGGGCAGTGGAATCAAAGACCATCTCAAGGCCCTCCTCTCTGCTCAGTGGGAGCTGCAGTATCACCCGTGAACCCACTGCAGGGCAGATCCTTCTAGGCTCTGACCGTGGCTTAAAAAGCAGTGGCACAATGCATTTTCAAAGCAAAAATTAAAGGTGTATCAGTCCCTTTGCACAGAGATGGAGTTGGCAGGGGCAGGTGAGAAGAGCTTATGTGCAAATCCCAGTTGGTTTTAACCTTCCCAAGCCCTTCAGCACCAAGAGCTGCTGCTTCTCTTTGGGGAAAGCCAACACAGCTGAGGAGACACTCAGCAACCTCAACCCTCTGCACAAACAGGTCAGGAGGTTCTGGAAGTCATTTCCGGTCTGAACCACTTGGAAGAGGCCACAAATTCAAAGTGTCAGGAGGCCATGACCACCACCCCCATATCAGCCTTCCATATGATTGCTGGTGTTGTGAGGGCTTCTTACCTGTTTGTGAGCTTCTGTAGTGCAGGCTTTTTTGTAGGGCCTGATTTCTTCAGAACCAAAGCCCGGGATCCACATGTTCCACTGGCGCTCTGGAATTCACAGAATGGATTCAGTTGGAAGATACATTAAAGCTCGTCCAGTTCCAACCCCTTGCCACGGACAGGGATGCATTATCTCCTCACATGCACCACAGCACTGCAGCTGTGCCCTGACTCCAGGAGGACCTGACAGCTGGGGGTAGAGGGGAGAAAAACATAAAAGTCACTCACCAAGGTGCAACTGGACATCTTTCACTTCCAGGGTGTTTGACTTGCGGTGCCGCGCAAGCTGGCAGGCGGCTGTCACCACACTCTCAATGAAGTCATCAGCGATCTGTAGCAGCATCTGTGGTGGAACAAGGGCAACAACCAGTCTGGTCAGCACTGATCAGCTGAAATGATATGGGAAGATGAAAACAAGCCCTCAGAAGCTGAAATTTAGAATTACAGAATGTCCTGTCTTGTGAGGGACCCATAAGGATCATTCAGGCCAACTCCTGGCCTTGTACACCTCAGCAATCCCCATCCTGTGCCTGAGAGCATTATCCAAATGCTCCTTGAGTCTGGCCACCTGGAGAGCTGGCATTGCCTGGGGAGCCTGTTCAATGCCCAGTCACCCTCTGGGGGAAGAACCTTTCCCTGATCTCGAGCCTGACCCTGCTCCAGCCATTCCCTGGGTCCCGTCCCTGGTCATAGAGAGCAAAGATCGGAGCTGCTGCTCAGGAGGAGCTGCAGCCTCAACTAAGCTCTACCCTCAAATCTCCTCTGCTCCAGCCAAACACACCCTCAACCGCTTCTCTTGTGGCCCCTCCTGATGCTTCCCCATCTTCAGAGTCTCCTTTGGGTGCCCTCTAATAGTTTTAGATCTTTCTTAAATTGTGATGTCCAAAATTCCACTCAAAGGAGTGGATTTCATAGGTATTTGCTGCAATTGCAACTGCTGTTTTGCTTTTGGGGACTGGGGCACACAAAAACAGGGATGGCTGAAGGCTGCATGGGAGGAAAACAAGTGTTAAATGAACCAATGCTCCCTCCTTGGACAAAGGGCCACTGATCTGTGACAAATCCCAAATGAACTGTTTCTGCAGTTCCTTCCACGGGTTGGAACCTACTTCTTCCACATCTTCATCCAGCTGCTCATTCGGATCCACCTCACGCACCAGGTCCTGCAATTTCTTCTTGGTTAAAACCTGAGCATGTGGGAGGAGAGGAAGGATTTACTGCCCTGCTCCAGCAAAGAAGCTGCCCATGGAGCATAGCCACAACCACAACCACCTCCTCCCCCATGTCCCCAGGGCTGAGTAACACTGTTGACACAGTCTATCAGCTCAGGAATGACAGAGATAAGAAATATCAGGTGTTAAGGAATGATTTTCAAGCACCAGTGGTTGCTCTGGACAGCAACTGGAGTGCAGCAGCCAGGACAAATGTTTCCAGCATTAAAATGCTGCTGGCAAGGAGTGGAAAGGCAAAACTACAAGTGTTAAGACGCAGACAACAAGTACAATCAGCATATCAGTGACTGAAGTTGTGCTCAGGGCACCAGGGAAGCTTTTCCATGGCTCTAGCACTTATTAGCTTTAGTGTTTCACATGGAAAACAGAGTTGTGGGAGTGCTGGGTTATTCCAGGGCAGTCAGACATGGCAGGAGCAGAAACCACACTGGGCTGAAGAACAGGATGCCGAGTCTTAAAAGATACGGATGGAAGTTGTCAGCCTGGTCGGGTCAACCAGACACAGATGGGAAACACCTGCCCTTCCTCATTCCTTCGCTGCTGTGGCTGTTTTGTGCTGGGGTCTAGTGCACTTCCTGAGTCTGAGTGCCAGCAAAGCCATCAGGGAACAATGCTGGGGCATTCCCTGGGCAGCAGTTTGTTTTATGCACATCAAAGGCTCCATGCCAGGTTGGGCTGGAAGGGATCTCAAAGCTCATCCCATTCTACCTCCTGCTATGGGCAGGGACACCTTCCACTATCCCAGACTGCCCAAGCCCTGTCCAACCTGGCCTTGGACACTCTCAGGGATGGGGCAATCACAGCTTCTCTGGGCAACCTGCACCTTGCCATCCATTTCTCCTCATATTTCTCCCATCTAAACCCCATATAAAAATAACTTCCTGTCACACCCCAATATACACTTTCCTAAAGCTGAAAAAACCTCTACACCTACAGCATCCAATCCCCATCCAGCCAGGAAACACCTGGGAGAGAAGAACTCTGTGAGGAAGTCTTGCTCACTCAGTAACTGATACTTTAATAAACGTTAGATTTCTGCTGGTGATTTGAAGAAGGTGAAGCCACGGGCAAGTCTGTGATGCTTGTGACGCCTGAGCATCATCCCTGTTGTCCAAAAGTCGGGAATGGAATTACCTGGTTGCTTTCAGGACTGAGCCGTCCTCCTCCGCTGGGCGTTCCTGGCATCTTTGCCACAGTGGTGCTGTTGGCCATGGAGCTCTGCGGTGGGGTGCTGGCTGGTTCCGGCTTGATCGAGGAGTAGTTGGAGAGGTTGATCAAGGTAGAAGGGCCAAACTGGTTCATAATCTGTTGGGCTTTAGCTTTTAGATCATAAAGTTTGTTTAGGTCCTGCTTCTTCTTGGGGTTGTGGGGATCCAAACCAATCAACTGGAAAGGGAGAGGAAAGCCACAGTTAGCAAACAGAAGGAATTCAGCAGGGTGAACAGGTCTTTGTCCAGAGAAAATTGCAGTGTTCTGACAGGGTCTGGAGTTTATATATGAGGAATCTCTGCTCACAGCATGAAGGGAGAAGTGATGCTTAGTAACAAAGAAAACCTTCCCTGGTGTACGAAAAGAAGTTTTCCAGCAGCACAGTGGCTGCACGCTGGTGACAGCAGCACTGACCCACTCACCCATTCATCCCTTGGGCTGAATCCCCCCACATTCACCCCCACACAGCCTTCCTGAACCCATTTTCCACAAAGAACAGGTCACTCAGAGCAGATTGAACTGCAGGACATGAGGACATGGCTTGTTCCTGCTGCAGCAGCACAGAATCCCTCATCCCCACAATCCAAAGCCCTGGAAAGAAGGCAGGACCCAGCCTCCCTGGGGTCTCCAGAGGGTGGGGGTCTTGTTTTTGGCAGCATCATGCTCACAGCCCGGCCTGCAGGGACCCCTCCCTCTGGAATTGACAACATCGGTTCATTTTGGGTTCTGAGAGCACAATCTGGTGCTCATAGGGGGGAGGAACACGTGTGTGCCCACACCTGCCCCTTGTTCCTCCCACACTGGGCAACTGACAGCCACAGGAAATGAAATGGGATTTATGGAGCTCCCAATGGTGAACCACAAGTGGATTGTGTGGTTACACAGATCCTCCAGGTGCTGAAATTACTCACGTTGTTGGTCATGGGGTGAACATTGACTGGTACCTCCTCTATTTCTGCTCTAGGCCCTAGGCTCAGTGAAGTTTTGCTGTCTTCACTGCTCTATGACAGCAAATTCATCCAAACCCTACACCTTCCACTACCACAACCACCATGGGCAGCAATGATGGGTCTATCACAGGGAAAGAGAGTTTAAGGAATGGTTTGATGGCAAAGCCTCTCATGGTGGGGCCAGAGATGGCTGAGAAGCTGAGGCTGAACTCACGAAAAAAGAAGAGTTTGCTTAACCAACTTTACAAGACATTCACACGCAGTGTCTGCTCCCTGATCTACAAATGGACATTTCCCTTCATCAAAGCAAGCCTGGTTAGTTTGAATTAATTAATATCAAATTAATAATTAGTTATTAGTTAGTTTGAACTAATTAATATCAAAACCCACACAAGAAGGCACATGCAAGAATTTAGAAGCTTTAGTGCTTCATTCCAATGCACACTCATGCACTTGTAGACGTGGAGCCCTTTAAGGGGAATTTACATCCCTGACACCCTTCTGCAATGCCCTCAGCAAGTTTCCAGCTCCATTTTAATTGAATTAGCAAGGGAAAATCATCATCCTCACATCTTAAACCCCTCAGCCGGCACTTCTGGCTGAGGAGTCCAGCACAAGATTGAGAGGGACCTTCGGTCTTGGCTTTAGCTGGAGTTGATCTCAGGCTGTTCACTCCATGCCTCACTTCACAGATCCACAAAGCAGGAATTCCTACACACTATGCAGGGAAGGAAGCACTGAAATCCTCAGATTTCAGACAAAGCCCCAAAATCCTCAGGCAGAAGCACTTTAGCAGCATACAGTCGTTCTGTTGGTTTATTCGCAGATCTTAGTACACCCTTCACATGCCACTAAGATCCCTGAACACAAAACTCATGGGAGGAACAGATTTACAGGGTAAACCCCACATGTCAGCTCCATTTACTTACAGCTATCTGAGTGTCTAGATCTTTAATTACATCAGCGACTGCTGTGAGCCCAGTGAGTGCAGAAGCCATAGCCCACAACCTTCCCAGAACATCACCAGTCAGCGTTACCTACTCTGGCGTCCTCATCTTCCACATAACTCTCATTCCTACAAAAACACCAGATACTTTTTGTATCACCCATTCTACATAAGATGGTTAGAGGAAACAGTTTCACAAGTTGTCTTCACTACAATTCCACAAATTTTTTTGTCAGAAAAGATCACACAGTTGCTGTTGCAGAGGACGAGCCTCCTGCAGGATTCTGAAGAAAAACATGACCAAACTCCCTTTTTCTGCCAGGAAACGGAGCATCGTGGTACCTGCTGATGTCCAGGTAAGCCCAGACCCTCACAGCAGCAGCTACCTCCAGGGCAGGAGGAGATTTGGGTGCTGTGATCAGCACCATGACTTGTTCAGCTCTGGCACAGCACAGCATTAGAGCCATAACTGAAATCCATGTTAATGACAAACAGTACATTCCCTGGAGTGCTCAGGGGGCTCCCACTTCCATTAACCATAGTGATTTTCATCAAATATCTAAATACAAACATAGAATCTCAGAATGGTTTGGATGGGAAGAAACCTTAAGCTCATCTCATTCCATCCCTTCCCATGGGCAGGGACACCTTCCACTGTCCCAGGTGGCTACAAGCGCCGTCCAACCTGGCCTTGTGCACGTCCAGGGATGAAGCAGCCACAGCTTCTCCGAACAACCTGTGCCAGGGCCCCACCACCCTCACAGGGAGGAATTCCTTCCCAGTATCCGATCCATCTCTGCCCTCTGGCAGTGGGAAGCCATTCCCTGTGTCCTGTCCCTCCATCCTTGTCCCCAATCCCTCTTCAGCTCCCCCGGAGCCCCTCTAGGGGCTGTGAGTCTCCTCGGAGCCTTCTCTCCAGGCTGAACATCCACAGCTCATAGCGGCCACCAGCCTCACGGAGACCGCCGGGATGGGAATGAATCCCCCTCCCAGTGTAGAACATCCCCGCCGAGAGTCGCAGGGCAGAACGAAGGTCACCGACCGCCACCAGGAGCGACTCGGCGCCCACTCTTGTGCTCCCTCTCGGATTTGAAACACTGGTGTAGAATCCCCAGGTGCTCCGCGCAGCCCCTTTGAGACCCCCGTACCTCCCCATGACCCGCAGGGACGCCGAACCCCGCTGCCACCGCCGCGCTGCCTCCGCCGACACCCGGCAGGGCTTCCGCTTCCGGCCGTCGTCGCGACCAATGGGGAGAGAGCCCCCTGCGCGCGCGCGCATCACCGCCAATTAGGAGCGAGTCCACCTCCGCGCGCGTGCGCACCATGGTGCTCCCGCCAGAGGCGCCCCTCCTCCCTGCGCTTCTTCAGGGAAGAGGCGTGCCCAGCATGCCCCGCGCGATTTGCATAACCCCGATCGGCTAAAAAGCAGGGGGGAAAGGCACGTTTTTGAGGGAAACCACAGAAATGGCAATAAGAAATGATCAAATAGATGAGCGAAGTTAAAAGAATAGACTCGCGAAATATGTTTTGTGTCTGCGGCGTCCCTCACCCTGACCCTGTCAGTACACCGGTGCTTCCCGACTGTGGCTGGGTGAGTACGCCAACTTTAAAAAGGGCTTCTGTCGTGCGTGACACGGGGGGGTTTCACGCCACCCCTGCGGAATCGACATCAAGAGATTTCGGAAGCACAATTTTTGTGAAAGAGGGCTGCTGGTAACCGCTTGTTCCGGCACCCCAGCATCTGTGAATAGCAGACAGAGACTGTGTATCAAGGGGGTGTGTAATGCTGTAAGGGTGGTTTTAGCACTCCAGTGTATTTTGTCATGTCTGAGCAAGGGTTCCAAGGTTGGTGGGGACGGAGGTGTAGACACCATGAATGGCAGTTGGGTGGATGGTCAACAGGCAGTGCAGGGCACTGAGCTCCACAACTGTGTTTCTGTATATAATACATATATTTACATAGGATTACTTTAAGAAAGCCCCGTGCTAGCGCGGGGAAGTTCCTCCTTTACACATCTTCCTCCGCCCAATATCGTTCTACTGTGCACCCCTCCTCACAAGGCTTCATGGTACACATGTGTGAGGGAACAGTGCCTAGGCCACCCACGGGGCCCCTCAGAATAGGGGCTGCCAGTCTGTTTCACCCCAGCTGGCAGCTCCCCGGGGCGCAGGGCAGGGGTCTGGTACTGCACTGGGGAGCACCCGGCAGGCCCTGTGATGCTGCAAGTGCTGCGGCACATCCCAGCAGGCTCCAGCTCACTGAATGGCATGGCGTACTCAGGCTCTGGTGGCAGCGGCTCCGCGTATTCATGGTGCTTTCCTGGGACGTCATAGTGGCTCAGAACCAGCGGCAGAGTGTAGCCCTCTTCCAGGAGTGGCTTGAAGGTGGAGGGACCTGTCTGGCTGCTGGGGCTCACCTGCACCAGGTCTGGCTCAGCATACTCTGAAACAGGGAGGCTGCCATGTCAGGGAGGTCATGGTGCTGTGGCAGAGGTGGGTGGAGTGGGTTGAAAAACTGGGCATATTTGGACTTTCAGAGATAGGAGAACTGCCAAAACGCACCCAGGGCAAGGCACCCAACCATGGAGACCCCCCCATTCCTCTGCCACACCACAGAGAGGGTCTCCTGCTGTCCCCAGCCACCCTCCAGGGGCCACAGCTGTAATTGAGGTGGACAACTACTACTAAGTAATGTGTGGTGTTATTATAATAATTATAAAAATTAATTATAATAATTAAATGGGTATGTCTAATTTATCAGGGCCTCCCTGTTGCACAGGACCATGATGCAGGAGGGGTCAGACCAGAACAAGGAGGGATGTGCAATTGGGAAGATCTGACTCCTGCTCTGGGCTGAGAGACCAGTTCATACCCTGATGTGCCTATTACCTGGTGAATGGGTCTGGCTGAAGTCCCCTGGCGTGCGGGCCATGGGGAAGGAGGCCAGGCTGGGGGCTGGCAGGCTCTGCAGGGAGCAGACCTGGCTCAACTCCAGTTTGGGGTACCCTGGGGAGGGAGAGGAAACCCTCGGTTGTCACAGGCTGTCACCTGGACGTGCAGGTACTCCTGGGGGGTGGGACAAATCCGAGCTTGGCAGCAGCACCAGTTAAACCAGCTGCACCCCACGGCACACAGACGCCCGATTTTGGGGAGGAGTTGTGGACCCTTTTACCTTTTGCGATCTCACAATTCAGTTCCACTGCTGACTTCCTGCCAAAGGGAGAGGCAAGATGGGGCAAGAGGTCCCAGCTGCCCTGTGCCCACCACCACCCATCTCCTCACACCCACTGCATGAGGGGCTGCACCCCTTGGGATCTGGTGAGCAGCTGGATGAAGCTGCCAGAATTTGGGGAGGTGATGCTGAGTCCCCCAGGGCAAAGCAGGGGACAAGACAGGACCAACCTCTTCCTGTGACAGAGGAAAGCCAGGAGCAGGAGGCAGGAGCAGAGGAGCACAAAGCCGCCAATGAGCAGTATCACCAGCAGCGTGGAACCTGGGGAGGGAGGGCGGTGTCAGCCCCCTGGGCCCCCATCTCACTCCTTTGCACCCATGAGAGCCAGGAGCCCACCTGGGGCCACTAGAGGAGGAAAATCAATGTGTTCCCACAGGGGGATGAAGCCCCGGTGGCACCTGGAACACCAAAAGACAATGCTGCACCCCAAGGACAGCCCCCTTTGGCACCCACCTGCCTTCTCCGGGTCCAGGGCGATGCCAGGGATAGGGGTGTGGCTGGCTGGGTGGCTGGTGGGTTCCAGGACCTCCCTAGGGACACTGGGCACTATGGAACAGAGCAGGGACAGTGACTACGGGACCACCACTGCGTGCACAGGGAGGTGAAGGCCCCAGGAGGATTATTTTGGACATGGGGGTGTGAGGTCCTGTGGAGGGTCTCACCATAGGGACGGGGTGCGCGGACCCGTGCCAGCTGGCAGCCCACCACAGCCACCTTCATGGCCACGTGCTGGTGCCAGCTCTGTGGTATGACACGGATGTAGCGGGCGACCATGGGGGGTATAAAGGCGTTGGAGACTTCCCCCTGGCTGTCAGCATTTCCTTCAAACACCTACCGGAGAGGGTGAAGAGACACCAATGGCCAAATATCCATGGGCAGGGGATCTCAGCCCTGTGATGTTCTCCCCATGCCCACCTTGTCCTCCTGACCACTGCTGCCTCTGTAGGGTCTCCAATTCCTCCCATCGCGGCTAGAGGAGACACGGTAGGATGTCACATAGTAGTTGTGCTGCTCAGAGGAGCCCTTTGTGATGATGCCTGTGAACACAGGAGGGGGGTCCCCGCTGTCAGTCAAGGGTTGCAGGGCTGGGGAAGGGCCGCCCTTTACCCCACTGCCCTCTGCTCCCAACTGGAATAACCCCCATCTCTGGGATACTCAGGACCCAGCTGGGAAAGGACTAGGAGGGCAGGATGTGTCACCTGGCAGAGGGGGATCCTTCTGACCCTGGGAGGGGTTTTGGGTGGCAGATTCCAGTGTGGGACGCATTGGTCTGCCCCCAGGAACCGATAACCTCCAGCCCTGGCTGTCAGCCCTGCATTCCTCCCTCCTCCAGCCTCTGGCCGGACAATGTCCCCATTTTTCTCACTGCGGTCACCAGCCGTTGGCACACAAAGCCCCTGCTTTTGGCAGGCTTGGGCCAGACAAAAGACGTTTACTGGCACCAGATGCAAGAGCATAATATTAACTTGTTCATCCCAGAAATGGCTACAGATGAGGGGGGCAAAGGGACAAAAGGAGGACAGGAGCAGCGGGGGGGGCTGGTGTGCTCTGCATCCCAGTTTGCACCAGTAAAACCACAGCACAGTGAACTCCAGTGCATCCTGGGAGTTATGGGGGTGCAACTGCCCTGGGCATTTTTATGGGAATCAGTGCAGCTGTCACAGTGGGAGGACAGTGGTCAGGGTAGCATGGGGACACAGGCAGCTGTTATCCCCCTCTGATGGCCAACTCTCACCTGTGACATTCCTTCGGGTGCCAAGGTCCAGCTCCAGCCAGGCAGCCTCAGCACCAGGTTCGGCTGCCCAGGAGTGGCCAGTGGTGCTGAGTGCTGCCCATTTGGCCATCCAGGCTCGGTCCTGGCCCAGCGCATTCACCTCATGCCACCAGGATGAGGCATTGAAGGCAACCACCTCCAGCACATCATCACAGGCTGGGGACAGGAGACATCACACTGGTAACCCCGAAACCCCAATGAGGCACATGGGGATGGCACCAGGTCTGACAGCTACAATCACGCCTTAATTTCAGGAGAAATGGGAAAAAAATACCTTTGTGGAATACAAGTCGCTTCTCAGAGAGAGATCCCCTGTGTGGAAGAAAGCATCAGGGAAACATCAGATGGGGTGAACAAATGCTGGCGTCTCTGAAACTGAGGGGTGGCAGTTTCCCAGTGTCAGCATGGGTGGGTCCCACAGCTCCATGTGGAGTGCAGCCCCAGCCACTCCTCACCCACCTTTTGGAGCGGAGCCCGTTGGCAAAGGCTGACTCATAGAGCGTGATCCCCTTCTCCCGGGACAGGGTGACCTGCCCGCCCAGCTCATCCGCAATCACCCCAGCATGCACGGCTGCCTTGCATAGCACCGATGTCTGCAGGGAGCAGGGAGTAAGGGCAGACCCCCCACGGCAAGCCCAAGAACCCCAAGGCCACACTCATCACCTCTGGGTTGCTGGGGGTGACAAGCAATGGCCACACATGCTGTGGAGACCATCCCTGGTGGGTGCACCATGGTCCCCACACTTACGTCCCGGTAACCCTGGCTTGGGTTCCCCCAGATGTCCCCATGGATGTCCTTGCAGCCCGCAGGGCAGTACACACTGAAACACATGGTAAGGGGTGGGTCAGGGCTCCCTGCCATCCAACCCCCTCTGTATACCCGCTCTGCTTCCCATCCCACTGGAGCTGTACCTCAGGAGAGGGATGGGGAAGATATCAGCACTGATGGGGACCCCTGCAGCAAGGGACAACAAAATGGGACCATTCCCCACTCCCGACCACTCACCTGACGTGCTCCTGAGTGTAGTGGGTGCCTCGAACCAGGCAGGAGATCAAGTCTGCAAGGCAGGGACACCCCAGGATGAGGAACCTGCCCCACAGCATACACCCACTTCCGCCCCAGGGCACCCCATTCCACTTCCCAACCGAATCCTGCTCCTCATTTGGGTTGCCCTTCATGTTCCCATGTCTGGAGAGGCAGGGAGGGACGGCCCCTTGGTCCCTGCAGTCATTGGCCCCATGGCACAACCTATGGTGCCTGTGGCTCTGCCTGATATTGGGCTGCCACCTGAATTGGGGGTTCAGGGTTCTTGAAGGGATCCCAGCTGGCTGTATGGCCTGTAGGTCTCCCATGTTTGTCCCTTGCCAGGGAGAACATGGATGTTCAGGGAGCTCAGGGCAACGGGAGCTCATCCTGGGGTCAGCAAGGAGCTCCCTTCATGCATCTGCATGGGCCAGGACACTTCCCAGGGGTGTCTCTGTATCCCAGGGGATGCTGCCCCCATACCTGGGTGCTGCGAGGTGGCATAAGACAGGAGGAGGCCTCGTCCTGAGCGGTGGCTGGTGCTGTTGAACAGGACGGTCACAGTGCTGGAGTTTGTCACCAGGAGTGGGGCAGAAGGGACGGAGTTCCTGCAGTAGGGCCCTGCCAGCAGGGATGGCACCATGGAGAGGATTTGGCATCCTTGGGGACATGCTTGGGCACCTGGACCCAGGACCTCACCGCCCCTGGTTTGGCCCTTGCCAGGGCCAAGGGGGGCTCAGGTGATTGGGTTGTGCTCATTGTGGTCCCAGAGTTGTTCCACATCCAGGGTGGCCCATCCCCAAGGTAGTCCCAGCACCAGGGTGCTGAAGGGTGGTCCCATGCAGCGTGGCTGCATGCCGGGCTGGTCCCATCCTGAGGATGGTCCCACAGCAACTTCATTACAGGGTGGTCCCATGCCCAGGCTGGTCCCAGCCCCAGGGTGGCCCCATTGCCCTCATCCGGCACCTGCCACCACATTCTCCACTACAGAGACTGGTACATATGACATCACCCCATGGGACCCCAAAATGAGAGCTGTCCCCTTGTCTCCTCCCCATGTCCCCTTTCACAGGTGTTGCTGAAGCTGCTAAACTGCCCCCTCCTCCCATTTAATCCACATTAATTTGCAATTCCATCCCCCTGATTAAAACTTCAGTTTAGCAGGCAGGCGGATTCCTTAGGGACATCTCTGGTCCCAGCTGGGGACAGAAGGTGGCCCCAATCCCTGGACTGCCATCACCCTGTCCCCTACATTGCCCCGCTCTGTATCATGCCTATCACCGAGGCCTCTGGGCACCCAGAGATGTTTTGAGCAAATGCCATCGTTGTCCTGGGAACAGGGAATTGTGTCCCTGTGCTCCCCTGGAGATGCCGGTGACACCTCCCCCTTTGCCTCAGTGTCCCTGCCCAGACCCACATCCTCATCCTGGCTGGCTCATATTGAACTGGGAGGTTGATCCCAGGGGATGTGGGACACACGTGCATGCAGAGATGCCACACATATGACAGAACTGAGGTCTGCATGATATGAAGATGAGATGCAGATGAGATGCAGATGACCCACATGCAGATTTCCCTTCCACCAGCTGCCAGATGCCAGTGCTGCCCTGGATCAGTGGTGCCACTACTGTATGGATCTCAGTGATAGTCTGGGAGCTGGGAACCCCTCGCTGCCATCCCCATGGGGATCCTGCCACGTCCCAACAGAATCAGGCCAGGGGCCAGACACTGGCTCTGAGTCAGCAGGAAGGAGCCCACAGCCTCCGCCTGCTCCAGCCGCTTCCTGAAAAACATCTGGGACTTCTGAAGGGCCAACGTCAGCCGTGGGAGAGGGAGTGGAACCAAACCTCTGTGTCACGCTAGCATGGCCCTGGTGGCACCCAAAGGAGCCGTGGGTGCCTAGCCACTTCCCCCAGCCCCCCAAGAGCATCATCTGGGTGACCCCCTCTTTCCCACATTGCTGTGTCTCTGCCTGGGGCCAGGATGTCTCTTAGCTTTGGGGACAATTATGTCCCTGAGGCCACAGCAGACGAGATGGGGACCAGTGACCTTGCGTGCTTCACCCTTCTGGGGACCAGCCCAGAAAGGGTGAAAGCCCTGAAGAACAGGCAAAACTCCCAGTCCCATGGATCCAAGCTGGCTCCTTTCCATCCCATCGCATCTCCTGCCCAGCCCCTGGCCCTCACCAGGGCTGCTCCTCCATCCCACCCCATCACTTGATGCTTTCCCCCATTCCAAAGATATTTTTCTCAGCACTCGTCATGTTCTCTGTGTTGTCAAATCCCTCCAAGACCATTAAATCTGTCTGGGAAAATCCTGGAAGAATTAGAGCAGTGGCTGGGCTGACAAATTAATTATTCAGTGGCTGCATCTGGTCCCATCTGGGCATTCTCCCCCCCCCCCCCCNNAGCCTGGCGATAATCATCTCCTTGGGTACCTCCCTCCTCAGATACCCCCATTCACAAATATTACTTTCCTTTGTTATCCTCCTCCTTGGATATCATCCCCTCTATTTGGGTACCCCACTCCTCAGGTATCCCCATCCTTGGATATTTCTCTTCTTTGTATAACCCACTCATCAGAAATTGGGAACCCTTCATCCTCTAATATTCCCCTCCTTGGATACCCTCTCCTTGAATATCTCCTTCCTTGGATACTGCCCCACTTGGTTACCCCCCTCCTTAGATATTCTCCCTCCCCATGATGAAATCGGCTAAAACCCCAGATGTTCCTGATATTCTCCCTATCCACAACATTGTATCACCCCTGCCTCAGTTCTCCCAGGATCCCGCCCTACCGTAGGCAGTGCCAGTGTGGGGGTCAGCGAGCAGCAAGGAGCTGTGGGCACAGTGCTCTGAGGGCTCCAGATCCACATCCCCAAATGCCAGGAGTAGGGAGGTGCCCAGTGGGGCTTGGAGCCGCCAGCAGCACATGGTGTGGTTGGGATAGGTGCTCGGGTAGTTCTTGGAGCTCAGGGTACCACTGTGGGGTGTCAGCAATGTGTGGCCACAGCCGTTTCCTGCAGAGACATCGGGAAGAGGACTCAGACAGGCAGTTCCCTGCCTCAGTTTCCCCCCTTGGTGAGACCCTCAGAACAACCCCTGGGCACCTGCAGCCTCTTCAAATGTTTTCCTCATCCAAAGCATCATTTTCTGGTGGCTTTTCTGGATGCTCCTGGCACTGGGAACTGTCCACAGGGGGATCCAGGGATGAAGCTGCCATTATTTTCCCCACAGCCACCCAGCACACCCATCAACCTCCAACTCCTCTACATCCCCCAGTCCAGGAGAACCACAATTTGGAGGGATATAAAAGGATTCAGGGAGAGAATATCCGCACTCCATGGGGCTGTACAGCACTGGGCAGCTCCCGGGACACCCCAGCTGCAGCCTTGACCTTGAGGATAGCCTCCGGCAGCTGCATCTCCATTACCTACTTCCCAGGATGATGCCAAACCCACCACAAAAGGGGCTTTTCTCTGGCCTTGAGGGAATATCCTGGAAATAAGCTGAAAACACCCAGCATTGAGACCTGGCTGGAATTTCTGGGCAAGATTGGGGTGCAGGGAAAGGGGGGAAGCAGCACTCAGCCCCACTGTGTGGGCTGGGCGTTTGTAGGGGTCCAGTGCTCAACACCTCCTCCCCACATCCCCCAAAAGCTGTTGCTCCTGCCAAGCATCATCCTGGCACAGCCAGAAAGAAAAGGGACGGTGGGCATATATTTGCCCAGCCTTGGCTTCCCTCACTGTCGCTGGGAGACGACACAAAGCGCCAGCAAGGGAAAATCCTGCAGGGATAAAAAAGGCGGGGGATAGACATGAAAGATGCCAGTCCCCCCACAGAACCCCCTCCTCTCCAGCCTGTGGGAGGGGCTGGCATCCAAACTGGGGGGAGGTTTATGCTGTGGGACTGGGAGAGATCACCAACTTTACCCCCTTCTGGGCAGCGTCTGCTGACACAGCAGAGCGGGGAAGGATCACGGCCTCCAAGAGTGCAGGCTGGGAGAGAAGTGGGAACCCCAGGACTGCCAGGGCAATAGTTCCCAGAAGAGTGCTCTGCTGGGGGAGAGAAATTTGGGGTATCTGGGGGGAGTTTGTATCACAGAAAGTCAAAGCCATTGGGATCTGCATGGAAAACCCCACATGGCCAGAACAGATGGACATATGAGCCCAACTGAGGGGTCTTGGATGGATCCTCCCAGCTCCATGTCGATACTGGTGGTACAGAGGAGAGCTATGGTGACCCATTCCAGGAGAAAACAATCCAAGGAAAGGAAATATTTGTTTAAAACATCCTGAGTGTGACCAGCGCATGCCGGCAGGGAATGCCAGAGATAAACTGAGAGCTGCAGGCACTCCTGGGAATTCGGCTCCAAAGATGCTACTGAGGGCCCAGGAATAGCCAAGACAGAGCCACAGGGACTTGCCCCCAGCCACAGAAACTTTACTCCCCTCTCAAAAAATGTGAAAACTAGATTTCCGGTGGGTGAGGGTGAACTCATGACTGAGCCCCGCTGGGGTCATTCCTGCCAGGGATTTGTTTGTTTTCTCACAGGATGCAAGAAAGACACAACAGGGCAATGCTCCGATAAAAGCCCAGCACACTCCTGCCTCTGTCATGCTGCCGGCCCCAGGAAAGCCCCCCTGCATCCACCAGTGGGTTTGGGATATGGTGGAAACGCGTTGCATGATGAGCCCCAAATCATACTTGGGGAACGTAGTGGGATTCTGCCTCCAGTGATCCCAGCCTGTCCCTGTGCCTCAGTTTCCCCTCGAGAATAATGCCTTGGATGACCCGTCGTTATTTCCTCTCTCTTGGATGAGTTGGGGACGAGTGACACCGGGAAACACGAACTTTGGGATCACGTTTGGGTGAACATTCCCTCGGGGTCGTCCTGGAACCCGCGGCTACAAAACCCCCGGGAGCGACGCTGCCGGCC
>VZDJ01000274.1:0-45842 GCA_008694505.1 Cyanoderma ruficeps | reverse complement strand
GGGGGGCTGCGGGGAAAATGGGCGTGATGCGAGGGTGGTGGGGGCAGGGACAGAGCTCGTCCCGTCCGGTACCAGAGCAGAGGGACATTGGGGACCCCGTCCCGGACCAGTACCAGGACCGAGGGACGGCGGGAACCTCGTCCAGTCCCATACCGGGACAGAGGGATGGCAGAAATCCCGTTCCGGAAAGGAACCGGGGCAGGCGCACCACGACGACTTGGTCCCGGTGTGGTCCGGTCTGGACACAGCGGGGAACCGTTCCCAGGAGCCCATCCTGGTTCGATCCCGGTCCAAACACAGCGAAGAGCCCGTCTTGGACCGCCCCGCTTCCCAGTCCCCATCCTGCACCAAGTTCCGCTCCCATCCCAGCGAGCGAAGCGGAAGCTCCGGGGGTACCGGTGGGAGTGGGGCTCCCCGTGACGCGTGCCGGTGTGGGATGTCCCGCCGTAGGTTCTCCGCAATGAGGCACTCACCGTCCTGTGCGTTGGCCGAGCGCAGCCCCAGAGGGCCGAGCAGGAGGCAGCGGCGGACCAGCGCTAGCGCCAGCGCCCCCGGGGCTGCCCCGCCGCCCGCCCGCATTCTCCTCCCGCCGCCGCCGCCCCAGTCCTGCCGCGGCTCCGCGGCGCTGTCGCCCCGACCCCGCCCCCCTCCGCCCCGCCGGGCCCATTGGCTGCGGCCGCTCGCCACCATTGGTCTGCCTCGTTGTCAGTCGACCGGCCCGCGAGGCGGGGGCAGTGGGGGATTCGGCGGGCCGGCCGTGGGAGGTCTCGGTGGTCCCTCCGGGGCTGACTTGGGGCGGGAGATGCCCGGTAGCGAGTTCCACTACTCGCTGATGGGACCGGGGGGAGTGAACCTCGCCGTGACACCCCCGCCGGCAACTCGTGTCCTGGGCTGGCGGGAGACGCTGCGAAGGCGATACTGCTGGCCGCCACCAGGGAGCAGCACAGCGCCGCGTGCTTCACGGTTCGGCCCCTTTAAAGCAGGCGGTGGCCGGAAGTGCTGGCGGCCGAGGCCGCGGCGGGCATTGCGCATGCGTTGCAGCTGCCCGGCCCGCCTCCCCCCCCCCCATCCCCCCGTTACCCCGTCCCACAGCCCCCGGTCTCGGCCGCTCGCCGACGGTAAGACTCAGTCGGCGCCGCGCTACAGGGGCCAGTAGGGGTCATGCGCCGCGAAGGGGCGGGGCGAGGCGGGAGGGGGCCTGGCCCCGCCGAGAGGGGAGGGAGGGGTCGCCGCCGTACGTGCCGCCGCCGCTGCCGCGAGGGCGGGCGTCGCGCGCGCGCCGCTCGGGAGGGGGGGAGGGGGGCAGCGGGGGGGTAGCCACCGCCGTGGGGAGGGGGGTGAGGCCACGCCCCCTCCCCGGGCAGGCCACGCCCCTTCGCCGCCGTGCGCGCCGCGGGGCGGCCCCGCGGGTCCCTTCTCACGTGACCTCTCGACCCCAGCGCGGGGGCGGTGGCGACCCCCGAACCGCAGCGCGGAGACCCCGCGGAATCTTAGGGGTTCCCCTGTGTAGCCCCCTCCTCTTCACTTAAGGCGTCGGCGCGATCGCCGCCGCGATTTGTCCGTGTCCTATTGACCCCCCGCGCCAGATATCCTGGGGAAGCCCCACCGTCTCCCGAGGGGTCCCGCGTGGATCTGTCCCCCGGAGCGGGATGGGGTGCGGGGACCTACGGGAGTCCCAGACCTGGAGCCGGGTGGGCGCGTGGCTCCTGTGCCGGCGGCTCCCCAGCTGTGTCCTGGTGTATCCCAACCAGGGGATCCCGAGCCCCCTGTCACGCACCAGGAGATCCTGACCTGAAATCTGAGATTTAGATGGGATATTGAGAAGAAATTCTTCTCTGTGAGGGTGGGGAGACCCTGGCATCAGTTGCCCAGAGAAGCTATGGCTGCCCCTGCATCCCTGGAAGTGTTCAAGGCCAGGTTCGATGGGGCTTGGAGCAACCTAGTCCAGTGGAAGGTGTCCCTGCCCATGGCAAGGGGTGGACAAGATGAGCTTTCAGGTTCCTTCTCACCCAAACCATTCCACGATTCTGAGACTGGCTTTCCCAGCTGCTTGTAGACCCCAGGTTTGCAGGTATGATCTCCAGCCCCGCACTGTAACAAAACCACCTCTGTGCCTCGTGCACAACCATAGGCACATCCCCTGGGAATGCAGCTTCTCCGGGACCCCCTGTCAGGTTCTCCTGAGGTAGCACCACACCTTGACACCAGCTTCTATTGGGGAGGATCATCCACATGCATGTTCCTGGTATTGAGGGATTAGAACATGCCAAGGGTGGACCAGAGCATCCCATCGGTGGCTGGAAGCACTGCTGGTCAGGGCCAGTGGGAGAAGCTCTGTGTTGGAAACAAATACTTGCCAAAACCTACCCAGTGTGGGTTTGTTCCTTGATGCCAGGTTGGGGGGTTCAGAGCTGGAGAGAGCTGCTGGCTTGGGAAGTTAAGAGTGAGATGACACTGGGGGGATCTGCCTCTGGGATCTGTTCCCAGCTTTCGTGATCCACAGGGAGGAGAAAACCTCACTGGGTTCATGTGAGAGATGGCGAATGCCGAGGTGAGCGTCCCTGTGGGTGATGTGGTGGTTGTACCAAGTGACGGGAATGAAGGGGAGAACCCGGAGGATACCAAAACCCAAGTGATCTTGCAGCTCCAGCCGGTGCAGCAAGGGTGAGTATGATGGCACTCTTGTGACTGGGAGGTGTGAGGTGGGATGGGGATAGAGCATCACTGTGTTTTCCAGGACTGCGTCAGTTTTGTGGCATGCAGAGGAGAGAGAAAATACAACAGATTAAATCTTTTATGTGTATGGCTGTCATGGGGCCTCCAAGGGCTGAAATTGTCCTGTGAGGCTGTGTTGTTGCAATGCTCCCGGATCGTGGAAGCAGTGCTTTTCTCTTCCTTCTCCAGTCCCAGAGTGGGTTTCTGCCACACTGCAGCTGCTGGATGTGGTGGCCTGTGTGTTCAGATCTTCATGTGCCTTTGTGCCAGCTCTCCGCTAAAATAATCTTCATCTAAAATAAAGTGGGCCTGGGATGTGGAGGGAATTTTGGAACGGCAGAGTGGCTTCATCTTCACTCTGGATCAATCAGGATGGAAAAAAACTGGCTCTAGTTTGATAATATTTGCAGGGCAGGGTGGCTGTGGGCCTGACAGTGACTTCCCTTTGTGGTCATCTGTGCTGCAGTGTCACACAGGGCTGGAAGGAAAATCCTGGGACACTGGGCTCTGCTTCCTGCTGTCAAGGGTGACAGAAAGCAGAGAAAAAGGCCCAGGGAAGCCTGCAGAGCTGTCTCAGTGGTGCTGGCAGAGTGGAGCGTGGGATGACAGCACTGGGAATGCTTCTCTGTGTGTCAGCCCTTGGGGTTACTAGTGTTTTGTTTTATTAGCATTTGCCAAAATATTCCTGGTGGTTGAAACTGTATCACACAAAACTAATGTTCCCTGAGGACTGGCAAAAAAGAAATTTACTTAATTTTTTAACCCTGTCCTGTGAATCCTAATTTCCCATAATTTGTTTATGGATGGCCACTTTCATCACAGGATTTACCAAGAGAGCTCTGAGGCCAGTGCTGCAGTGGTGGCCGTGGAAACACACACCATCCACAAGCTGGAAGAAGGGATTGGTGAGTTCCCGCTTGGCGTGGATGAATCCCGTCCTGTGCAGGGCTGGTGTCTCCTGTTTGCTGGGTTTCCTTCTGGCTCTGCCCCTGCAGATGCTGATTCCCAAGCATGGATGTGGGTACAGGGGCTGGGCATACTCTGGAATAAGAGTCTGCTGTTATTGCTTGGTCTAAAAGTCCTGGAAGTAAGATCCTGGCTCTCCTGCAATGAATGGTAGGAGCTCCCATGGGGTCCAGGGGAGCCAGGATGTCCCCTTAGTCCTGGTGTGCAGATACTGGCAGCAGGAATGATAGTGATGAGGACGTGGTGGCTGAAGCATCAGGCACTGGTTGTGAGGTTTTTGCTGAATCAGCTGTCTGATGGTTTGGATTGGATGTTCATAAGAATCAAGCAGCTTGGCTCCAAGTGCTCTCTGCCATGCAGGGTGTGGGAAAAGGCTCCTGTCACCAGGTGCTATCACTGGATCTTGACTAGAGTTCTTCCTGTATGGGTCTTTTAGTAGGATTAACAGAAACTCTGCACATGAACAGAATATATTATCAGTAAATATCTGGTATCATTGTTTAAGAGATACCAAAACTGCAAGAATCAGAGAGATATCTGTGCTTCAAATTTTATACCATTTTGTTGTCACTAAGATTGTTCTCATTGACACATCCTCCCTTATAGATGTGTTGGATTTCTGAGTTCATGTTCCTTATAGATGAGCTTCATTTGGACATTGTTATACCAAAAAGCAGATGCCAGTTGCTGTTAGAGTTAATCTGAACTGAGAATATGAAGAGAGAACTGATCCTGAACTGGGATCTGCCCTTTTTTTTGGTTTTCCAAGTGCAGGTCTCACAACCTATGAGCTTCCAGCTCCCACCTTGTGGGATTGGAGCCTCTTGGGTGGAAAGTTTGATTTTGAGCCATTCCTCCCTCAGACCCCAGCACCCTTGAAACAAGTGAGGAAATCGAGATCGCCTATCCCATCACCTGTGGGGAGAGCAAAGCCATCCTTCTCTGGAAAAAGTTCGTCTGTCCAGGAATTAATGTCAAATGTGTGAAGGTAAGGGAGAAACTCCCAGTGGATTCATTCTCTGCTCTTTAGGTGTGCTGTTTGGCATCCACAGGCCAAGTTTTTGTGTTTCATCCTAACTGAGTCCTTGGATTGTTGGTGCTAAAGTTGATTTTGGTGGGGAGAAGCATGGAAAGAGGGGATTAAGGAGGAAAGGATATCACCCACTTCATATTTGAATTGTATTGGCCCTTGAAGAGGGACTGAAGGCAGGCAGGAGATGTGTGTTGAGATTTGGCAGAGCTTTGCCCCGCTCCCTTTTGCTTGGTGTCCTGGTGCTCCATTCCTGTCACTTCCTTGGTGAGCAGGTTGCATTGAGAAGGGAAATCCTGGTGTTACCTTTTCCCACCTGAGAGCATGGCAGTGTGACAGCCAAGCCTCTTGTGCTCCTGCCCCTCAGCAGGAACTACTCAGGTCACTGGAGCAGGGCAGAACAGATCCCCAAGGTAATACCTGTGTCAGCTGGATGCTGCTGGGCCATTGGATATAACAGAAACCTCCTGTAATGATCTCCAAAATAACTGTACATGTTCATAGGAGATGATTTGGTTCATATAAAGCCTTCAGTGCTGTTCTTGGTTAGGGCTGTGAATACCTATGGTTGGCAAGTCATCCCTACAGACACGCTTCCTGGAGCTGTGAGCATTGTTGTGCCCAGCGGATTAAAGCTGGGAGTGATTTGAGAGGCAGCTCCTCTCTCTGGGTGGAAGTGGGGGCTCAGATGAGCTGTGTTGGATGTCTCAATCCTCCCAAGTGTTATTACGCTATTTGCTGAGCCTTTGCTTGTCTTGTTGCCAGTTCAATGACCAACTGATTAGCCCAAAGCACTTTGTTCACCTGGCTGGGAAGTCTACCCTGAAGGATTGGAAGAGAGCCATTCGCCTTGGAGGGATCATGCTAAGGTATTTGACCCTGTCCAGCTGCAGGGCTCCACCCCTGCAGCTGCAGGTCCCTCAGCAGGGCTTTTGTCTGCTTTGCAGTCCCCAGAAGGTCTCTTGCAGGCCCACAGTACCCAGCCAGCAGCCTGCAGAGAACCTGTCCCCATGATGTGAGGGTCAGGATCCCTCACCCTGGACAGAAGTGGCATCACCTGGGGAACCTGGGGTGGAACAGGACTGAAACCCTGTGTGTGAAGCAGGGGGTCACTTGTGTTTACCATCTGAAAACCTTGCAGGAGATTTCTTGGGTGCAGAGTGGCCCTGGGATCTCCCTTTCTCTTTCCTTCCCATGGCCATAGCATTCCTGGGTGGAATACTCCCTTTGTCTCTAGACTGAGATTTGGGTTGAGCCTGATTTTATCCCCACTCCCTGCACAGGAAGATGATGGATTCGGGGCAGATTGATTTCTACCAACACGACAAAGTTTGCACCAACACCTGTCGAAGCACCAAGTTTGATCTCCTGATCAGCAGTGCCAGAGCACCAGTGCCAGGGCAGCAGAGCGTAGTGCAGACTCCAACCTCAGCTGATGGTAGGAAACCAGTTACCAATGCCATGGGAACTTCCCTCTGATGCTCCTCTCCCTCCTACACACACTTTACACCTTCTCCCCGGGCACATCAGGGCAGTCCCACCAGGAGATTGTTCTGGTTTCTGGGAAGGAAAATGCTTCTTGTGTCTGTTTGGAGAAGTCTTGGCAGCACCTGTCAGGGAGCTCTGCTCTGCAGGACTGGGTAAGCTGGAAAACAGCTGGCATCAAGTAACTGCTTTCCAGAGAGTCAGCCTTCATAGCCAGGAGAAGGATCGAGAGCTTTGCAGGGGTCCTTGTTCTGGGATCATCACATAAGCAAACACCTGTGAGAGCTCGCACAGCATTTTCCGATATATTTTCCATTTGGGAATCTGTTATAAAGGCATGAGTTGGTCCCAGGAGTGAATTTAGAAATGCTGTCCTCCTTCAGAACATCCCTGAACAGGATGTGGTGGCTGGACAGGATCTGATTGCCATTCCAACTGCAAGTTCTCAGTGATCCTGTGCTCCAGAGCAGAAATTGATATCTTTGCTGAGGTTAGGGGAGAAAATATTCCCAATTGTACCACATTGTTAAGCTGTGTGGGTTACATTTCTCTGAGCCCCTTGGTGGGTGACATCCCAGAGCTGTCCATAGGCTAAGGAGAATCTCTTGGAAAGCACCATAGCCAGCTTGTGGTTGCACATTGGTTTAGTCCCAAATTTGATTCATAAACTTAGAATTGCATCAGATCCATTTCCCTTCTATAAACCAGCTGGGACCCCAGCTCCATTTCGTGAGGGATTAGGAGTGCAGAGGTTCTTGTGGATAATGCAAGGGGACAAGGGTGGCTGGGCTGAACCTTATTTGTTCCCTTCTTTATTCTGATCCTTTCTGCTCCCTTGAGCTGGGACTCCAATGTGCAAGCCACATGGTTTTCCTTCCAGAAGCTCCAGAGCTTTTCACAATCACAGTACCAATGAGAAGCAGCAATATTTGCTTTTTACTGGTTTGGTCAAAAGAAGCCAAGCACAGACCTGACTCAAAGAGTGAAAGAGAGCCTGAGGGGTTGGGAAGCAAAGCAAGGATTCAGACTGTCAGAGGGAGCTGATGGGGGCTTTCTGGCAGGGAGCATCACCCAGATTGCGCTGTCAGAGGAGAGTATGGAGGAGGGGATCGAGTGGAACTCAGCTCTGACAGCTGCTGTCACCGTGGCCACTGAGGAAGGCATGAAAAAGGACACAGATGAGATCTCAGGTAAGCTCAGGGCTCTTGTTGTATGTTTTCTTCCCCTTTCACATTTCAGAAACCTAAATCTTGCAAATAAGTAAAGCGTGGGCAATGAAAAAGCTGCCCCCCAGCCCCTTGGATCTCCAGCATTATCCAGGCATCCAGGCTTTCTGCCAGTGGAGCTCCTCACCACTGTAGGACTTTGGCCCTGGCCTCATGGCTGATGGATGATCTCTCAGATCAGATGTTACTGGTTAGTGAGGGGCTTTTCTGTTTTATTCCAAGGATGTGAAACATATCTGCCTGCCTGGAGCCAGGCTGGAACCAACCAAGAGCAGAGTCATGTTTGTTCCTTGTTGACTGTATGTTCTCTGTCTCTCTGCCCTGCTTTCTCTTGTTGTATCAGTGTGGAAGCTTAGCTAGAATTTCCTCAAATGATGATTTTAAGCTCTGCACCTTGCAAAAATGGGAAATGTTGCCTTGGTAGTCATGGACTTGCCTAAAAACTTCTTCCTGATTTGCTGCCTGAGTCCATTTTGCTTGCTTTGGGGTTGGTTTTTTATTTCACATCCTGTCCACCCCTAAAGCCGAATTACCTTGCAAAGGTATTCACCTTGAAAAGATACATTTGCCTGAGAGGTTTAAGGTGGCCCTGTGGGAAAAACGCCAAATGCTTGTATATGTTGACTTCTTTTCCTCCTCTTTTGTGCCAGAGGACACGCTGATGTTCTGGAAAGGAATAGCTGATGTGGGGTTGATGGAAGAGGTGGTGTGCAACATCCAGAAGGAGATAGAAGAAGTCCTAAGAGGTGTGCAGCAGCGACTGGGTCAGTCTCCCTTCCAGATGACAGGTAGGTTGTGAGGAAGAAGCCTCAAAAGGGCAGTTGCAGGCAAAAAACCCAGTGCTGAGGGTCCATTCCACCATGTGAAGCTGGTGAGTGAAGATGGGGAGTGAATTCCCACTCATCGGCTGAGTTGTGGGAGCACCGCCTGTGTTCTCAGCCTGCCCAACTGTGAAGTGCCTTTGCTTCAAAGCACAAGCACACACCATTCCATCCTGTTCCCTGAGCAAAGTGACCCTGGCAGCTTGCTAGGACCATCAGATGGCTGTCCACAGCTCCCAGCCCTCATGGATGCTTTCCCAGAGTCACTTGGACTGGAGTTACTTAAACACTTCTCTGTCACACTGCAGGCTTAAACAGGTCCTGCCCCTCACTTCTCGTTCGGCTTTCACTGGTGCCAGAATACCTGTTTTGGGGGCTTCCTAATCTGGTTCAGCACATTCCCCTGTGAACACTTCTTGTTGGTGCTCTTCCTGAGAGAACATCCTTGTAGCCACAAACTTCATTTTAGCCAGGATTTTTTTTTTTAATTTTCCAATTTCACTTTGGGCTGGCGCATCTTTGTGTCTGGTAGGTGTCAGTTTTTGGGAACTGTGAGTGATTGAAGTCAGTGGATTATAATAGACATTTTGCACAGCTTTCAGTGGAGCTTGGCATGTTAATGACACTGTCAGCAGCATGGGGTGATGATTTGTAGGTGGAGAGCTCCTTTGTATCTATGTGATTGCAAATTACACTTTCATTTGCAGCAGTTAGGAGCTGCTTGAGTGACACAGCTCTGTCCAATTTGCTTTATCGTGTGAATGGGATTATTTAATCCTGGGATGTCAGAAGGATGAGGGAGTTGGGTTTCCTTTTTTCAGCTGGCCCTTGTGAAAGAACAGAGTTTTTAAAAGCAGTAGAGAATTTTTGGTGTAACAGGAGCATCTTTTGAGTGCCTGAGTCTTAACATCCCTGTGCCCTTTCTTTGGAGATGCTGCAGTCCTGAACAACGTTGCCCATACATTTGGCTTAATGGACACAGTTAAGAAGGTACTGGACAACAGGAAAAACCAGACAGAGCAAGGAGAGGAGCAGTTTCTTTATACACTGGCAGGTAAAGTGCCTAATAAGGGTTCACATCCTGCTGCTACTCTTGAGAATGGACATGATTTGCCTTCCACAAAACCCCAATAAATTCAGGTTAGCATTCAGTACAGGCTGCTCCAAAACAAGTACATCCCAATCCCTTTCTGTCCTAGGGCTTGAGTGGAATTTCCTCTCTCCCCTGCCTTACAGAGAGCAGTTGCTTGAGACATTGGACAACCCAAAGTCTGTGCCCTTTGCTGCAGATGGGGTGCTGTGGGCACGAGTCCAGTGCCCTCAGGATTAGGGATAAGACCTGCCAGCTCAGTGCTGTGCCATGGTCACCTGAACTATGCACAGTATATGTGCTATACCTACTAAGCCTCTTTGAGTATGGGGTGCTGAGCTTCTGCTTGTCTCGGCTGTCAGGGCTATCTGCTTGTCTTGTGGTGCTATGGGGTGTCCTACTCAGTGTCTCCTGAGCTGAAGCCACTGACTGATCTGGGATCCCCAGAGCTGCTCACTGGATGTGTCTCCCTCATCACTGTGTCCTGTAGGATCTGCTGTTATCTGAGATGTCCTACTCCCCTACTTCCCTGGATAAATGAGGTCACTGTGCTACTGCTGGCTCCTAGTGTTCTCACTGACAAGGGTTGAGGGGGATGTTTTGTCGACCCAAGCATCCTGCTGGCTGTCCCCAGTGCAGGTGCTTTGCTCCTGGGGAGGTGACCCAGCCAAGCTCAGGGAGCAATTCCAGCTGCCTAGGGGTGGGTTTAGCTTGTGGGGAGCAGAAATGTCCATCTCCTTGTCAGTAGGAGTAGCCAACAAGTATGGAATGTTACCTGTATCTTACCCAAGCACTGGCAGTTGGAACATTAACCAGCTGCTATGTGGGTGGCAGGAGAACCTACCCTTTGCCTTCAGTGCCATTTGATCTAGAGGGAGAAGCCAAGATCAGGCTCACTGGGTGGTTGGGTGACCTCCTGTCACAAACCTGGTAGTGATGGCTGGTTCTGGAGCCCCAGGAGCTCCTACTTAGCCTGGCGTGACGTGTTGCTCAACCATTCCCTTTGCAGACCTGGAGCGGCAGCTGGAAGAACAGAAGAAACTTGCCAGGGACCAGAAGGCCAAGTCCCAAACCATTCAGAATGTGGTGCTGATGCCCATGAGCGCTCCCAAGCCCCCCAAGAGACCCCGTCTGCAGCGCCCAGCCTCCGCCACCATCCTCAGCCCCTCCACCCCCATCCAGCAGCCTCAGTTCACTGTCATCTCCCCCATCGCCATTGCGCCTGTTGGACAGCAGTTCTCTGTGGGCAACATCCCAGTGGCAACCCTCAGCCAAGGCTCCAGCCCGGTGACTGTTCATACCTTGCCATCTGGCTCCCAGCTCTTTCGATATGCCACTGTGGTTTCATCCTCCAAGACTAGCTCCTCGGACACCGTCACCCTGCACCCATCCTCCAGCCTGGCACTGCTGAGCTCAGCAGCCATGCAGGACAGCGGGGCCCTGGCCAACGTGGCGGCCATGGTCAACCCCGTGGAACTGGTGGCCATGGAGTCTGGCATCACTTCCACCATCCAAGCTGTGGAAGGCACCTCGGACGATGGGCAGACCATCATAGAGATTGACCCGGCGCCAGATCCTGAGGCAGACACAGACGAATCAGAGGGCAAAGCTGTGATCCTGGAGACAGAGCTGAGGACTGAAGAGAAAGTGGTGGGAGATGTGGAAGACCATCAGCACCAGGTCCATAATGTGGAGATTGTGGTCTTGGAAGACTAGTGTGGAAGGCAAGCAACAGTTAGGGGAAGAGTTGGGAATTTGTTTTATTTCAGGCTTTTTTGTTAAGCATCTTTTCCAGCCACCCCATTTATTGCCATGGATATTTTCATTGTACTGTATATTTTATATATATATATATGCAAAATTTTGTTTTTTAAAACAAAGCTGGAGAAATGTGAGACGTGGATAAGGCTCCATCTCCGTGGAGCACTGAACAGTACCACCTGTGGCAGGGTCAAGGAGAGACTGGATGTCTGCTGGACAACCCAACCAGGAGGAACTAGCCATGCCTCGGTGCTTGTGCGTCAGGGCTGCCCTGGCCCAGAGACTTTATTTGTGAGACAATAACGCTTGAGTGTGGATGTGGCTGTGAGAAGGGGTGACGGATTTGGGGTGGAACAGGTACCTCATTTGTATTTTTATTTTCCCCAGGGAAGGGAATTTTGTTGGCCTCTTCACTGTCACCTCAAATGGGATTTTTTATTATTTTTCTTGCTTTGGGGAGGCCAACAGTACAATTAATTTACTGTCCATGTTCTCCTCCTCCACACAAATTGTTTTTATATCTCTGTTTTTTTGTATTTGTTTGCTCTCTCCCTTGTCCAGATTTCCCAGCTGCAAAGCCCTGAGACCATCTGTCAGGGTCTCTGTATCCCAATCTCTCCTCTTCCCATGGCACTTTTCCCCCATCCCTTTCCCTGCCTGGCAAGGCTTGGTGCTGCAAATGCCGCTTGAAGACTCCGAGATCACTTCAGCCTTTTTTATAAGGCAAAAAATTACCAACCCAAGCTCAAACTCAGATCCTCCCCCTTGGCTGCTCAGCACCGCAGGGACCTTTTGGGGTGTACAAAGCATGTTGTGCTGTTGCTTTCTGGGAGAGCCAGATTTCGGATTGGGTTTCTGTTTACACTGTGTGCTGAGGCTGCTCCGTGCTTGTCACTACTTGTTTGGTGGTTTTATTTTTATATTATTTTTTCTTCTTTCTTCCTATAATCTCTTGGCAGGGTTAGAACTGGCACATTGCTGAAATACTGTGCACCCTGCTGTTTTCCCTCTTACGCTCTTTTTTTTCAATGGCTGGAGATCCATTTGGGCTTCGCCATACTGGGAAAATGGAAGGGGGAAAGCACCGGGTGGCTTTAGAGCTACAGAGGTTTGGGAGGGCTGGGAGGGTGGGAGCTGCTTGGCTGGAAATATTAAGCAAAACAATAGCAAAGGAAACACACCTGGGGAGGGTGGGGGGAGGGCAGGAAGATATGTTTGGCTATTTTTTTGCATTAAAACGAAAAATGGAATTAAGCTCCAATAGATTTTTTCATTGGAGAGGTGAAAGGCAGTGCCTCCGTTGCCTTGGGGACAGCAGTGGATGGGCAGGGATTCCTGAACCCCAGTTTGTGAGGGGTAGTTGCTGCTGCTCTGATCTTGCCTCTGGGAAATGTTTCCTGGTTTGGGGTGGAGATGGAAATAGCTGTGGGAGCCAGATCCCATGCTCAGTCTGGAGAAGAGAAGGCTCCAGGGGGACCTCAGAAGCCTTTCCAATGCCTAAAGGGGGTCCAAGAGAGCTGGAGAGGAACTTTGGACAAGGGCCTGGAGGAACAGGACAAGAAGGAATGGCTTCCCACTGCCAGAGGGCAGGGCTAGATGGAGTTATGGGAAAGAATTTTTCCCTGTTAGGGTGGGTAGGCCCTGGCTTAGGTTGCCCAGGGAAGCTGTCTGCCCCATCCCTGGAAGTGTCCAAAGCCGCCTTGGACAGGACTTGAAGCAACCTGTGATAGTGGAAGGTGTCCCTGCCTGTGGCAGGGAGTAAAACAAGATGAACTTTTAGGTCTCTTCCAACCCAAACCAGTCTGGGATTTTGTAGTTTTGGATCAGGTATTCACCTCCTTCCATATCCAGCCACTTTCCCTCCATTCTTTGGCTTGCTCCATGCAGGTAACCCCCTGACTGAAGGGGAATGGGGACCTTTTCGGGACTCCCTTCCCCAATCCAGGCACACAGCAGATCCTGTCAGATCCCTGCTGGAGCTGTTCTCGTCTGTTGGCTGGGAAGTGGGGGTGAATCTGGGCTCCCTGCACGCCCGCCCAACATCCAGGTAGCCACCTTGACCTGGGTGGGGGTCCTATAGGACTGCGATGTCCCCTGGGTCTTCCGCACCCTGGATTGCTGGACTGGGGACGGGAGGAGCTAAAATGTCGCGGCGCGAGAGGATGAGGTTGGGGTGAGCCCACAGCCGGGCACCGAATTTGCCATTTTTTGCCTTAAAACCTCAGCGGGGCCGCCTGGCCCTTTAAGAGGTCTCCCACTTCCAGCCGAATGGGGGTGCTGCTCCCGCCCGCTCCGGTCCTCCGCCGTCCCGGCATGCACTGCACCCCCACCATTTCCCGCCATTGTGCCTGGGCGCGCGCGGTGCCGCGTGACCGGGCGGGGGGAGCGCGAGGCGGCGGGCCCGGGCCATAGAGACGCGCGGCCGGGGGGGGGTGGGGTGGGGATGGTGGGATAGAGCGTGCCCCCGCCCCGCTCCGCCGGCGGCCGCCCCGAGTCCGCCAGGGCCACCCCGAGCCCGCCGGGCCCGGACAAAGCGCCGCCGCCTCCCGCCCGGCCCCGCCCCACCTGCAGCCCCGCCGCGGAGCCATGTCGGCTAGCAGCCTCCTGGAGCAGGTAGGAGTCTCCCCGCCGATATGGGACGGCTCTGCCGGGTGAGGCCGCAGCTCTGGGCCTAACAGGGCTTGCGCCCCAGGCCGGGGGCCGGCTGCGGCCTCACTCCTCTCCCGTTGCAGGGCCGCACTCCATTGTGATGCGGCCGGGCCGGGCCTGTCCCCGCAGGGCTCGACCCAGCCGGTCCGGATCTCTCCCCTCCCTGGGTCGTGTCTGTCCCTGCCGGGCCTTGGCTTTCCCCGCCGCGACGGGTCTGTTTTACCCACGCCGGCTCTGTGTCCTCCCCTTACCTCGGGCCGGGTCTGTCCCTCTGACTCACCACTCTCCTTCTTTCTCTCCCCACGTCGCCGCTGCCGTGCCAGAGACCCAAGGGCCAAGGCAACAAAGGTGAGATCCCGGGGGGCCGGGCGGGCCTGGCTGGGAGCGGGAGGATCCCGCCGCCGGGAGAGAGAGTCTCCCTAAAACCTATCGGGAGGGAAATAAACCCTGTGACCGGGCCTGGCGTCTGGAGTGGGGATCGTTTGCAGGGGATGTCTGTGCGGTGGGGTAGTGTCTGTGTGCCGTGGGCTGAGTGTGGTGTGTTGGAACTGGCAGACGTTCGTTATATTCCAGGGTTTGGCTCGAAATATTTTAAGCTGATAATGATGGGAGCACATTGTATAGGTTTTTCTAACGCTACACATTTCTTCTCAGTGCAAAACGGCTCCGTGCACCAGAAGGATGGGTTGAATGATGATGACTTTGAACCCTACCTGAGTCCCCAGGCCCGTCCGGTGAGTCCCTGCTG
The DNA here is from genome assembly GCA_008694505.1 of Cyanoderma ruficeps. Lineage (NCBI taxonomy): Eukaryota > Metazoa > Chordata > Aves > Passeriformes > Timaliidae > Cyanoderma > Cyanoderma ruficeps. The sequence goes on along the minus strand of VZDJ01000274.1, from coordinate 31,351 downwards.
CAGGCAGGAGCACCAAGGTTTCCTGCTGCTCCAAGGGAGGGGAGTTTGGCCTCCTTGTATGTTCCCCATCTCCACTGGTTGCATTTTGATGTTTGCCAGCTGCCCTAACTTATATCCCATCCTACACGTGCATTTATGCTGGTAGAAAGCATCAACTGCTCTTAGATTGTGGTGGGTGAGGTAAGAAGGTTTTTAGCAAATTTTTGAGGCTGTGAGAACTTCCTAGAGTTGGTGTCCAGCTCTTTTTTTTTTTTTTTAATGTGACTGTCTCAAAGTCACCATTTGTGCTCTTTTAGTTTTAGCGTTGTGCCTGTGTTGGTCTCTGGTTCTTTACACCAGGGAGATGTGCTGAGTTGGGTTGTGAAGTTGCTTTGCATGAGGCTGCTGCACTTTCGGAGGATCAGCTCAACCTTCTTACCTCTACATTAAGTCAACTGATGATGCCTGTCAAGGGGATTTCTCTGTTTTTTTCAAAAACCACCAAACCCAGAGCCCACATGTGATACAAGTGTTGAGACTTTCTGAGAACTTTGGTTACAAGTTGAGCCAGAGAGTTTTGGAGTTTCGTAACCAGATCCTGGAAGTCAAACTTGCAGCTACTTTTCCTCTTCACTTTCTCTTAGAGTAACACCACTGTTAACTGGTGTTCGTTTGTTTTCCTTAATGAGCTACAGGGGAGTGACACAGAACAGATGGAGTTCAGCTGATTAGATGTACAAGTGAGTACCATAGATAAACATCTGTAATAGCACTGGAACAGTCAGTTTATTGTCTTGGCTTCTCTTTCCAGTTGTGATCAGTAAAAATAAGCTTTGCTGGTTTTCCCTTGCTGCATTTTTGCATATTTTTACTAGTCAGTACATTATTTTTTTCGTGTAAACGTGATGCATGTTTTATTGGAGCACAGGAACAGGTTTCTGTCTCAGTTAAATTTTCAACAAGTATTTTCCTAGTTTGTGCCAAAGATCTGAGGATAAGTATTCTTTGTCAGCTGTTCATTATCTTCAGAATTCAGCCTCTTCATTCAGACAACTCACTACATTCAGCTCCCTGAAAAGTTACAAGCCTAAATTCAGCCTTCATGGAGTGAGAGAACATTATTGCTTTCTCAAGTCTTGATTAGAAAGCACTGCTTTCCTAGTAGCTGTCCTTTAGTGCTGTTTTTTTCTGTCTCAGCTATCAACATCCCTAATTCCCAGCTTCTTTCTGAATATGGATATATTTCCTACAGATGCAGTTTTATTTAAGTTTCCTAAAGACAATGAGGGTTACTATAATTTTGAAGCAACACAGTATTTTATTCTATTTTGCATGTTTTGGTGAAGTATTTCTCGGTGTGTCTCAGGCTGGTAAAAATTCATTTTAAAAATAAGGAAATGATTGGATGTGCCCCAGGAGGCAGAAACAGAGCTGGAGCAAGGTGAAACTACCAAGTTAACTAGGAGTGGAACCTTTGAGTAACTCTCAGTTCCTTGTTGTGCTGTGTTGCTGGTCTGTATTCTATAAAATAGAGTCCAAAGTCTCCAGAGCTGAGTCTGGAGGGAGGCAAAAATACTCAGATACCCAAGGGTGCACCACTTTGCTGGAGATGGGAAAGGGAGTTAGAGAAACCGCTCTGAATAATTGAATTAAATGAGCTTTAGAGTTGTTTCCTGAGATACCATGGTTATCTCCTCTGAGTTAACCATGTTGTAAAGTTTCACTGCTTGTTATTCCCCACCTGCTCTTTCAGGTATGACTGTTACTTGTCAGATCCCACGAGGTTACTGTGTATTTTAAAGCCCAGATACACAGTAAATGATTTTTCAACCCTTTAAAAACCAAAAGCTCGACAGCAAGGCTCACTCAGAACCCTGATTCTGGTCTGAGGTGAAGAGGAAGAGTGAATTTCAGGAAATAACTGTGCGAAGAGTCTTAGTCATGGAGAGAAGGAGAAGCTGGTGAAGTTTTATTTGCATGGTAATCAGCAAGTGTGTTGGTCTTGCGAGGGCAGGGGAGCAGGGCGAGGTGCTGTGTTTGATAACAAAGCAGTGTTGGAGACATTCGGGTGGAGAACAGCAGTGACTGTGTCCCAAATGTGCTTTGAGTTGCCTCTGCTCAACACTTGTACTGCTTCTCCCTACTTACTACCTGTATGTAGCTGCCAAGTACTCCACAGGTCATAGCTTAATACACCCTGTGTTAGAGATCTCAAAGTTGAACATAATTGACAAGTGAAAAGATACTGTGAGGTGGCAAGAGCAGAGATTTTTATCTGATAATGATGTGTTTCAAGTGCTCCTGTGGAGAGAAAGTGGCTCTGCCTCGGGTTTAGGGGTGGGCCGACATGTTCCTGTGTCTTTAAAGCTGAGTTCAGGAGAAAAAAATTATCTTATCATTGAAGCAATTAACTTATGAAGTGACTTTGCTGGCTCAAAATAATAATAGGAAGTTTTAAGTTTCATTTGTCTTACAAGTTCGTGTCAGTGTTGATGCTTTTGCGCATATTGAGTCCTGGGTTGAGTCCTGGGCAGGATTGAGTTTGTCAGTTAGTAAAACCCTGGATGAGAGTGAGTTTTTTTACTGATTTGCTTTTGGGAGACCTTTGTGAAACCAAAGGTTGAAGAGAGCATCTCTTGAGTTTTCAGGCAGTACCACAGAAATCTTGTCTCTGAGCACATGGTGTTAAATAATTCCTATTAATTTCTGTAAAGCTGGGACTTGGTTAGCCCCAAACCTGTTGCTCTCCTGTAAGCAGAAGGTAGAGTGGCAAACCAGCTATTTCTGGAGGGTGCCAGAGCCATCTTGAGAGACTCCCTGGATTTCAGTGTGGCATGAAGTCCTTTGGGAGCTGTGCTTGGCACGTGAATACACGATTCAATGAAAAATGGAGCAGATCCTTCTGCAAGCCAAGCTTTTAGCTGGGAACTGAACATGCCTTTCATCTTGTCTGCACTGGGCTGGTGTGTTAGGGGCTGGGCAGCATGAGTCTGCTGCTCAGAGGTTCAAATCACTCAGGATAATGTCCATTAGCAGGACTGAAACCACTCCCCGGAGGGGACCTGTGTTTGAATGGGAAATGACAGATATTTTTCATGTAAGCAAGTCTTGGGGATGTCTGAGACTTCGCTAATTGTCAAATTAGGCATTTGTTTTTTTGTAACCTAAAGGCTGCTTGGATGTTAAAAGGGAGATCAAGGCATGGAGCCGGGGTTTTTTTTTCCTCTCTGGATTTGAAACCTGCTTGTGCTGATGCTGTCACTGCTGTAAAAGGCTTGTACTGATTACTTCCCCTTTTCAGGTAATTTTCAGTGTGTGCCCACAGCACTGGAGAAGTTTGTGTTTTGAGGAATGGGCCTTAAATCCCTGTTTGCAATTGGAATATTGTGAAGTATGGAACTTTAAATTGTGGGAATAAAGCTGTTTTCACAGCTAGCAAGTTTAAGAAAAGCAATCAGGGACACCTGTGATTTTCACAGTGTGTTTCCACTGGATCCTTTTCTTTCTTATTCCTCTTCTCTCTGCATTCTTTCCTTAAATCCTCCCTGGAACACCCTATTAAGGGTTAAGTATGTTATATAGGCAGGAAAAACCCTTGTTGGACATAGCTACTAGCAGAAGATAATACTTGGATGCAAAATACTGGATTTTAACGCCTGAGCAGGAGTTCAGAGACTTCCCAGTGTTCAGTCCCACACCATATGTCAGAAACACCAAACACTCCTCTCTTTGCATGGGAAGCTTTGTCTTTAACCCTTCTTAGCCTTTGTCTTTAACCTTTCTGGCAACGGAAAATATTTTAGAGCCCTTGTAACAAAGAAGGTGTTTGAGGCTGGGTCTGTTTATCTGCCCAGCCCTAAGGCAGGGAGGAGTGGGGCAGGGGAATTCTAAGCTGCCTTTACTCCTGGTCCCTTAAAATTGGTTCAACTCCTTCTAACAATTCAGTGCTTATGTTTTTGTGGTTTTCTTTCAGAATAATGCATACACTGCAATGTCTGATTCCTACTTACCAAGCTACTTCAGTCCCTCCATTGGATTCTCCTACTCCTTAGGCGAAGCTGCCTGGTCCACAGGGGGAGACCCCCCCATGCCCTACCTGACCTCGTATGGACAGCTGAGCAATGGGGAGCCTCACTTCCTCCCTGACGCCATGTTTGGGCAGCCAGGGGCCCTTGGCAGCACTCCATTCCTCGGGCAGCATGGCTTTAACTTCTTTCCGAGCGGGATTGACTTTTCAGCTTGGGGGAATAACAGTTCTCAGGGACAATCCACTCAAAGCTCTGGCTACAGCAGCAACTACGCTTATGCTCCCAGCTCACTGGGAGGGGCCATGATCGATGGACAGTCGGCCTTTGCCAACGAGACTCTGAACAAGGCTCCTGGCATGAATACCATTGACCAGGGCATGGCAGCCCTCAAGCTGGGCAGCACGGACATGGCGAGCAGTGTCCCGAAAGTCGTCGGCTCAGCTGTGGGCAGTGGATCTATCACCAGTAATATTGTGACATCAAACAGTTTGCCTCCGGCAACAATTGCACCACCAAAGCCGACCTCGTGGGCTGACATTGCCAGTAAACCCGCCAAGCAGCAGCCCAAGCTGAAGACCAAGAATGGCATTGCAGGGTCAAGTCTTCCACCACCTCCCATAAAACATAACATGGACATTGGAACTTGGGATAACAAAGGGCCGGTGGCAAAAGCCTCATCACAGGCCTTGGTCCAGAATCTTGCTCAGCAGCCAGCGCAGGTGTCTCCGCAGCCCATGGGCCAGCAGATCAATAGTAGCCCACCGGTGACCCAGGCTCTGGGTGGGCAGCAGCCGCAGGCGCTGCCACCGCCAGCCCCGCTGCCTGTGCCACCGGCCCAGCCCACCCGCTGGGTCCCCCCTCGGAATCGTGGCAACGGCTTCAGCCAGAATGGAGTGGATGGTAATGGAGTGGGACAGGCTCAGGCTGGTTCTGGTTCTCCTTCAGAGCCACACCCAGTCTTGGAGAAGTTGAGATCTGTCAACAACTACAACCCCAAGGATTTTGACTGGAACCCAAAGCATGGGCGGGTTTTCATCATTAAGAGTTACTCTGAGGACGATATCCACCGTTCCATTAAATACAACATCTGGTGCAGTACAGAGCATGGCAACAAGAGACTGGATGCAGCCTATCGCTCCATGAATGGGAAGGGCCCCGTATACTTACTGTTCAGTGTCAACGGTAGTGGTCACTTCTGCGGTGTAGCAGAGATGAAATCTGCTGTGGACTATAACACCTGTGCGGGTGTGTGGTCCCAGGACAAATGGAAGGGACGTTTTGATGTCAGGTGGATTTTTGTGAAGGACGTTCCCAACAGCCAGCTCCGACACATCCGCCTAGAGAACAATGAGAATAAACCAGTGACCAACTCCAGGGACACTCAGGAGGTGCCTCTGGAAAAGGCTAAGCAGGTGTTGAAAATCATTGCCACCTACAAGCACACCACTTCCATCTTTGATGACTTCTCACACTATGAGAAACGCCAAGAGGAGGAGGAAAATGTTAAAAAGGTAGCATGTTTGTGTGTCTTGCCTGAGTTCTGTGGGGCAAGAGGTGGTGAGGGCTGCCTTGCACTGGACAAACTCTGGGGCATGAAGGGGTGGACTTGGTGGGCATTAGCCTGCTTTTTGGCAATCTGCCTCCTCGTACCTGGAACCCACACCAAAATACTAGCCTCTCTTTGTGGGGGAGTATGTCCAGAGAAGGCATCAAGGTGATTACAGGGATAGAGCACCTCTCCTGTGTGAAAAGGCTGAGAGAATTGGGATTGTTCAGCCAGGAGAAGAGAAGGCTTTGGGGTGACCTAATTGTGGCCTTCTAGTGCCTGACGGGAGCCAACAGGAAAGATGGATAGAGACTATTTACAAGGGCCTGGAGAGACAGGACAAGAGGGAATGGCTTTAAATTGAAAGAATAGGTTTTGATTGGATATTAGGAGAAAATTGTTCCCTGTGAGGGTGGTGAGGCCCTGGCACAGGTTGCCTAGAAAAGCTGTGGCTGCCCCATCCCTGAAAGTGTTCAAGGCCAGGTTGGATGGGGCTTGGAGCTGCCTGGTCTCGCAGAAGGTGTCTCTGCCCATGGCAGGGAGTTAGAATTAGATGATCTTTAACATCCTTTCCAACCCAAAACATTCCATGATTCTATGAAATGGGTGCCAGCACTTGGCAGAGCAAGGTGAGGAGCCTTGCCCAGGCCCTGCCTATGATTGACTGTGTGTTGGTTACGCTGAATTTCAGCCTTTGCCAAGTGCTGTGATGTAAACAAAATGTATTTTTGTGCCATTATCAGCTCTTGGATCACAGCAGTTTGAAGTTGGAGACTATCAGAGAATTTCGGAAGTTGTTAGAAACCAGAGCTGGGTCTTAGAATGGCTGCTAATCCAGCCCCCAGCCACAGTGGGGTCAGCATGACAGATGTCTCCCTCCACTTGTAAAACCTCCAGGAACAGCAGTTCCTGTCCCTCTCCAGGCAATTTGTCCCTCTCCCTAATTATCCTTCCTGTAAGGAGGCTTTGTCTAATTCCCAACCTAAACCTCCCTCACTGCGATTGAAGTCCGTGACTGCTTGTCCTGTGTCCAAGTTGTTGTGTTCCTCCTTGCTCTGTTTGGGGCCATGGTGTGCTGTCACCTGCACAGCACTGCCAGTAGTGTGGCACATGAGCTGAGCTCACAACTTGCCTTACAGCTGCTCTCAAATCCTCCTGTCATCATCTACTCCTTAATGATGCATTAATTGAAAATCCTGCCCCAAATTCAGGAACCAGTGGACTTTGAATCTTACTTGGGTTCAGCTGTAGTAAAGTCACCTGGGGCTGCCCTTCCCCTCAATATGGGTCTGGCTTACATTTGATCAAAATGATAATTAAAAAATTAGCATTAGCACAGCTGGCTGGGAGTTTGCCAAGTTTCCTGATGATCTCTTTAGTTTGAGCAATGGGGATTTTTTCACCCAGGACTTGAAGAACAGAACCAGGAGCTGCAGCTGCACACTGTGGCAGTGAATGCAGTTTTTAATTTTTTATATATATTTTACATGGAGCATCATATAAATAAAAACTTCAGCACAAAGGTAGTCACTTGTACTTGGAGAAAATCTATAAGGCAGGAATAATAAATGACAAGGTGTGAAGGTGTAAACTGGTATTTTGTGAGGACCTGATTGTTTTATGTAATATCACCTCCTAGAGTTGTTTCACTTGTTACCCAGCTTTTATTTTCCCTGTGAGGGTGGTGAGGCTCTGGCACAGGTTGGCCCAGAGAAGCTGTTGCTGCCCCATCCATGGAAGTGTTCAAGGCCAGACCGGATGGGGCTTGGAACAACCTTGTCTAGTGGAAGATGTGCTTGCCCATGGCAGGGGGTGGAGCAGGATCATCTGTAAAGTTCTTTCCAACCTAAATGATTATAGGATTCTGTGATACCCTCCAGTCCTGACTTCAGGGAGCAACAGTTAGCATTATTAGTGTCAGACCTTGGCATAGTGGGAGAATGCAGGTGAAGGGGGAAAATGCTCCTTAAGGACAGGGGATGGATGGATAGATGAATGGATGGATGGATCAAAAGAGTTAATACTAAGTAGAGGTGAGTAGGAGGAAAAGAGAGGAGAAGGCTTTGGGAAAACCACACATAATAATGGGCTTATCTTCTGGGGAGTTGCTGTGTTTGCTGTGTAAAGTCTGAAAATCAGGAATATACTAAAAATGAGATTTAATAGTTTTCTTAAAGCTGTAAACCATCTTTTTTCATCTTCCCAGTTGCATTCTGAAGTCTCCTCTCCTTGCTTCTTGAGATGTGCTGGTGTGGAGAGTTGAAAGCAGCAGCAATAGTCTGAGCACCAGCACTGCCTTTCTGAAACATATTCTAGTGGATGCAGCAGCAATTGATTAGGAAAGCGCTCTTTCTCTGCAAAGGAACTTAGTCACAGGTCTTTGGAATTCACAGAGGAGAAGGGAGTTGTGTAAACACAGTTGGTGTTTGCTTTGCTATTTACTCACCCAGGCCCCTGTAACATCCAGCACAGAGGAGGTGACTCTCTGAGCCCTGGTCATTCTTGCAGCAACAGTTTGACCTTCTGGGTCACTCACTGACACGGCCTGGAATGTAGTTAAGGTTTCTGTAACTTCTCTTTCATGGCTTCATTGAGGACGAGTTATTCTTGCTGAAGGAGGTGATACTGGAGTGATTCCTACCATGGGACTAGAGGTGCCAAAAAGCCCAAACCATGCTCTGTCTGCTTGAAGCATCTCAAGTAGTCACCTGAATTAAAAAATATGTATGAGGAACCAAGTTGAAGCACTGGAAGGTTAAAACGCTGCTCTGGCAGCAGCTCCCTTGCCTGCTTTTTATGCCGCTTTGCGCTGGGGAAATCCCGTTGTGCTCACCTCTTTTGTCTCTCCCACGGTGTGAGATGTTGATGTTCTGCAGTTGTGTTTCTTGAAGCTTAATGTTTGAAGGTTTGGCTTGTTTTGAACTTCTGCCAAGCTGAAGTTGTTTCACTCAGCATCAACTTTCCCAAATCTTAGTCTCGTTTGCAGTTTGATTCCTGCTTGCTGCCTGATCAGGTGGGTGATCTCTTGTAAAAGTCTGGGAACTCTTGAATATTCTTTTATACTTCTCAATGTTAGTCACTTCTTCAGAAACCCCTAAAGCAGGTCCAAGAAATTATATGAAAAATGTATAGCGTTTATGCTGTTTCCATTGTCCAGTGAAGGAGAGGGGTGACTAGTTAGTTCAGTGTTGAAAACACTGAAATAATCCTCTTTTTTTTCTTTTACTGTTGCCTGTTCCCATCTTGTTCTTCATAAGCTAATCCCCATTCCTTTTGTGTTGCTTTGCTCTATTGATCCAATTTTTAAAAAGGTTTGAATATTCTCCTGACCCAAAATGGTGGAGCCAACTCACAGTGCAATCCTGCCCAGAGCAGTCTTGAAACCCAGAAGAGCTGTTTTTATTGGAGAGCTTGTCACTGACTTCTTCCATGTAAGAATTATTTTATGCTTGCTTTAAACAACCAAAACAGCCACACAAATCTCTGCCCCACGGTCACGCACCTGGATTTCTAGGAATGCTGCAGTGACCTTGGTGTAAAGATCTCCCATAATAATCTGCTTGGTGTGAAAGGTTGTCAGCTTGTGTTTTGTGAAAACACCATCAGTGGAAACTCTAAGGGAAGTTTATTTTGGTTCTTTCTGCCTGCCCAGGCTTGAGATATTTGGCTACTCACACTTTCCAGGAGTTTTAGGAAGGCTATCTCATGAAAACCAGTCCCTTATAAAGTGCTTAGTGGTCAGGTTTGCAGCTGAGGGGAGACACTTTTTGCTGGGACTTTGAATGTTGAGTCAGGCTGAGCTGTGCAGGATAGGGAGGGCTTTGGTGGGGTTTGCCATGCTGAGGATCAGCCTCAAAGCACAAAGGTAGGATTGGCCAGATTGGATCTGTTATTTCTGGAATTGTGCTGCTTTGTGCCTCATCTGATCTTGTCTGCTGGTTGAAGGAGTATTAATAGTGCACTGCAAGTGTCACTGCCTCCTTGGATGGAACGTGTGATTTAAGGGAAAACTGAGGGGTGCTGTATGAGCTTGTTTGAAACGGACAGGCTATTTCACAGTCAGTGGAATACATGAATGCTTCCTGATGGATTTTACAAAGCTCTCTTTTTCTTCCCAATTTGTAATCTCAGAGGGGAGGAGAGAGAATATTCCCTACAGGGTGAATCAGCACTCTTTTTCCTCCTGCTGATAAGAGTTGTCCTGGAGAATGCTGCATTTGCTTTGGCTTTACCATATTCCACAGGAGAGTATTTCTGACTAGAAGATGCAGTTCCTGGATATTCTATATCCAGACAAAGCCAACTGTTCTCTGTGGCAGCAAGGGAACACTCCTTCCACTCACACAGTTTCTTTCATTCAATGATCCCAGGGCTATTTGTTGTTTTCTGCTCCAAATCCTGGCCATAGTGAAATTAATTGATTGATGCACCAAGACAGAATTTCCACTGTGCTGTTCAGCAATGCACATGGTGCCAGTTTATTTCCAGGCTGTTTAAATCCTGTAGGTCTGTGTCCCTACTTGTATATTTGCCCAGGAATGGAGGAAACAAACCATCCTGCTTATACCAGTGGCTTGGCACTGGCTGTTTGTAAGGAATACCTTGTGCTTATGATATTTTTAAGCCAGCCCTTAACATTCACAGATTTTTGCTTGTGTTCTAGCTGTGTCTAAAGACAAGAGGAAACTGGAGGGAAGACTTAGATTTGTGTGATGCTCTAATCCGTGTTTTCTGCTGTGAGACAGGGAGCTGTGTTTCCTCATCCCTAAAACAGGAGCAGCTTGGAGCCTTTTCACTGCAACTGAAGTGGAATCAGAGCAGTGGAAGAGCAAACCACTTGCACTTGCCTTGTAGTCCTGTCTCTCACTATTAGTATTGTGTTAGAAGTCTTAAAAATAATATTTTAATGTAATGTTTGTTAATATTACAGAATAATGTTTAAAGTTGACTTGTTGATGTTGGTTTAGGGGCCTGTTGAGATGCATTGTTTAAGTTTTTCAATTATTTTATTCCTGGCAATGACAGAGGGTTAGAACTAGAAAATTTATAAGGTTCTTTCCAACTCAGGCCATTCTAGGATTCAAGGACTGGGATTGGTGTTGGGCCAGCCAGAGGGTGCAGGCCATCTGCAATGGGGTTTCTCACCTCTTAGAGGTATGGCCTCGAGCAGAAGGAGTTTATTCCATGCCCTGTTCTTGTGAACTTGTTCCCAACATGCTTCTTGCCCTCTCCCTGTGGGCAAAGCTTCGTGTCTCCTTGCTCCAGGTTATCTCGGCTGGATGATTTCAGCTCTGAGCTGCAGAATACCCTGAACTAATTGTTCTTATAAATACATTAATTGCATTGATTATGAACATACTAATGACTTCAAACGAATGTCTTAAAATTAAAAATACACAATTTTTTCCCTTTAGCAGATGAATTAAAATGGGAGAATGACCTTAAACTGAAGTAGGGTAGATTTAAATTAGATATTAGGGAGAAATTAATTTCTGTAAGTGTGTTGAGGTCCTGGCTGGGGCTGCCCAGAGAAGCTGTGGCTGCCCCTGGATCCCTGCAAGTGTCCAAGGCCAGGCTGGATGGGTCTTGGAGCTGCCTGGTCTAGTGGAAGGTGTCTCTGTCCATGGTGGTGAGTGGAATGAGGTGGGCTTTCAGGTCTCTTCCAACCCAAACCAGTCTGTGATTCTGTGATAAACTGTATGTTTATGGCTGGCAAATTGCCTAGAAACACTGTGGAAGGCTTGGAATGCAGAAGGGGAGTGTGTAAGGCGTAGCAACGGGGATTGCTTTGGTTTTTTTTCCCTCTTAATTTTTGCTCCAAGAGTTCTGGATAACTTGCTGGCACCAAGGTTAAGAGCTACTGACACAGGTATGTATTTCAGGTTATTTTATTAACATCTGCTTCCCCAGAAAAGGCACTTGTCTTCTAAGCAAATCTCTTTGCCAGCTGTTTCATTCAGTGAAATTCCCAGGGCATGGTCTAGTTCAGTTCCCTGGATTTTTCCCTAGTGCAGAAGTACAGTGGGTCATTAGACATTGCTGAAAACCAATTAAGATCCCAAAAAAACAGTTGAAGCTCGTTGATCTGTGGGCAGTCCATCAAGAACAGCTCTATGCACAGTGTTCTTTCCTTGTTCTTACTGAAACTGTAATTCTGCACCAGCTTTTAGCCTGAAGGACGCTGCTTGCTTCTTCTATGTCTCCGGTTCATGAAGCTCCTTGTTTTGTGCTGTGTAGTCATTCTCACCACAATTAGTCCTCTCATTTTCCTGCATGTTCTGGTTTGTACCTAGTAGTAATTGTGCTGTCTTATGGCTTTGTGAGTTAATAACTAATTCCTTAGTGGTGCAAACCACTGGAGGCTTGGCAGCCAGAACAGTGCCAGCACCCTGCTTTACCACAGCACTTCCTAGGGAAGTCCCTGTTAAAAAAGGATGGTCATTATCCAAACTGATGGTCAGGGTAGAGAGTTGTTTGTAGCTCATTCCAGTGACTAGTGCCCAGTATGAGCCTTTTTAATAGTCATGTAAGTTATATAATAGTGTGTTTGAGCAGTTAATAATGAACCATTTGGGGTTTGTGCAAGAACTTGGAAATTTCTGGTTCTTTATAATTAGAAATTTTTTTTCTTAAAAGCAGAGTGCAGAGCTGCTTTTTTGTGTGGTTAACTACAGAGCTATTGTAATGTAATCCCAGTTTGGAAGACTTAGATAAAATCAACCTAAAACTCTTGCCTTTTGTTTCTAATCTTGGGGAGAAAGGACACCACACTCTTTACTTACTTTCTCAGTATCTCTGCAGAGTCAGGGAAAGCTCTGCTCTCTCCATCTCATCTCTGTTATTTGTACCATCTGTAAAATACCTTCAGAGAATTTCCCATCATCATCTCAAATTTAAGGAAATCAAGAAGCCCTGGTCATCAGCCTTTTGGCTGTTGTAGCCTGATTTGGAGTTCAGCTGATTCCAGAGCCATGTTCTTGGTACACTTTAGAGGAAAAAAGAAAAAAGATGAAATACAAAACTCTGTTCCAGTGAATGTGGCTTTGTGTTCCCTTTCAAGTGGCTGTAAAATGATGGGACTCACATGCTGTGGGGAGTGTTGGCTTTTACTTGAGCTTGTGAATTCAGCTCTTCATGGCCGACAGAAGCAGGCAAATAGATCTCCTCTTGTCCTCTCATAATGCAGAACATTGTGGTGTGTTTTTCTTTTAGCATGAAGTGTCTCTTCTGTCTTATTTGGAGGTGGTGTTTAAGCCTCAAATACCAGGACAGCTGCAGTGGGTCAGATCAAAGTCTGTGTCAGTGTATCTCACATGGCTGTAGGAGCTGCGTGTCTGCTGGCCACAGAGAGAGACATTGCTTGGGTATCCCTGCCTCTCTGTTTCCAGTTAGAAAATCCTATGTGCAGCTGGCAATAACACAGTCAAGGGCAAACACCTGTGAGGACAGTACAGGCACATATCCATTTATGAAGGCTTTTGTTCCCTTGAACAATATGTGGCTTTGGAATTTACATAATGTATCTTTGCCTTTATCAGTTCATTATTTTTCTGTCCAAGGTCTCAGTGTACTCCTTGAGCCATCCACAGGATCTCCAGTTGTTCAGCTAAATTATGTGTTGTGTGGGGAAATGTGTCTTTCTGGTTTGCTTTGAGTCTGCCTCATGATTCTTCTTGTTCTTGTGTAAGAAAAGGTGGCAAGCAATTATTTCACTGTCTCTCTGTGCCTACTCTTCCTTTCCAGTCGTCTATCTTCCACGCTAGAGAGTTAGAACACAGTGGCTCTGCAGATAGAAATACTTCTATCCCTTGCCCATCCCTGTTTTTATTTGACCCTTTTCCAGTTCTGCTCCATGCCTGTGGAGGTGGAGAGGAGCAGAGCTACACTCTGCTCAGATTAGATCTTGCCTGGGTTTGTATAACAGCACAGTGGTATGTTTTGTTTAGGGTGATATTTGCTTTTCTTCAGGGTAGGCAATTTCCTGGAGTTACAAATAGTGTTTCTGATGGTTAGTGGTCAGTTTAGAATCTGTAATCTTGGAATGAGGGTAGGGATTTTCTGCACACGCAAAGTTTTAATTTTTCTCAACCAGGTAGACCAAGTGTCCTGTGAAGTTCAGTAGCTTTTTCTCACAAAGTCGTCCACTTAATCAACTGATGGTTTTATTACCCTGAGTAGCTTAATATCATCGGTAAACTTGGTCACTATTATTCACTCCTCTTACTAGATGTTTTATGAATGTATGTAGCCACAAGTTCCATTAGAGCTCCCTGGGTTTTCAGTCCTTGGCATTACACCTGCATGGTGTGACAAAGGGCACTGCCAAGGCTTTAACTCTACAGCAGTGAAGATTTCGAAACATTAAAGTGCAGTTCCTTCCTTTTCTAAAGTGTTTTGGAGCACTCGTGGTAAGACTTCTTGCCTGAGTGATGGCTTAAGGTAACCAAAGTAATGAAATGCATTTCCCTTGTAGTGATGGGGAAGAATAAAAAACTCCCTGTTTGCTGAAGACCAGGAGAATTTTCTTTCTTCCTAATGACCGGAAAGGACTTGTGTTATTTTGCTTGTGCTCCAAAGTCAGCCTGTCCAGTTCCAGGCTGTGTTGTGAGCCCAGTTGTCCTATGAAATTCTACTGGGAATTCTCCCAGCTTGCTCTGTCTCTTTTGCTCAAATATTCATGCATGTTCTCAGCTTTTCACCATTCTGTTTCCTGCCCTGTGGGACAAGAGTCCCTATGTGAGAGTAATTATAAATGTTTATGGGAATTGGACTGCTTTATTCAGGCAATTAAATGTGATGTTTAAGCAAGAGGAAGTTTGTTCTTTGCAATTAATTGCATCAGTTTTAAAAGGTGCATGGAAAGATTCTGGGTAACAGCAGTGTGCCTGAGGATATCCAATAGCTCGGACCACCTTGTGTAAACCCTCCTGTAGAGAAAAAGCCTTGGCTGTCTTTTCCCAGGCTGGTCGCTCTGACATGGAAATTAGGCATCCAAGGCCGTGTGTCTCTTCTTGGGTCCTGCTTGTTCAGTGATGGGAGTTTGCCCTGTTTAGGGTTCTGTGGATATTTGGGTTTGCTGTTAGATTTTGATCTGTAGAAGAAAAGGCCTGTCCTGCTATGACAAAGAATCACTTTTATTTGCATTATCTCCTGTCTTCCTTGGTGCTGAGCCCCATTAAGTGAATGGCAGGTAGGATGAAGGTGTCAGGTTATAACCAGATCACTACCTGACTTTTTATCCCCTTTTCTAGACTAGGATGTAGCTGGGTTTTTTTGTAACTCTGATGGCTTTCAAATGCTGACAACAGGAAAAGTCATGTTTGGTTTGTAAACTACTTGTGGAGCATAATATGCAAGTGATGCATCATCCATCATTTGTGCTGTGTCCCTTGAGCAGATCCTGCTGGGAGGGCCAATGGCTGCAGTAACTCGTGATTTCTAAGGCAGTGATCTAAGATACCTGCCTTGGAGACATGGGCACATGGAAATCCCACTGGGTTGCTTGGCTGGGATTGCATCAAACACCAAAGTCCAACACCATAGGCTGAGTGGGATTGTTGAGGTGCTTGATCAGTGAGAACGTGTGTGTGTGTCTGTATACCCAGGGCAGGGTTTGATTACAGGCTCTCCTGGGAATGGCCCCAAGGCTGCCAGAGCTCCAGAAGCATTTGGACAACACTCTCTGACACAGGGTGGGATTGTTGGGGTGTCCTCTGTAGGGCCAGGAGCTGGACTTGATCCTTGTGGGTCCAACTCGGGATTTTCTGGTTGGGTGTCTCAGCCTTTTGGGGAGTGATACTGGGAGTTCCAGTGCTCCAGTGAAGAAAACTCCTGCTGTTTCCTCCGTAGGCAGGCATTGGGTGATTGATGCCTTTTGGAGTGATGCCTTTTGGTTGGAGGACCTTCTCAGGCTGAACTGAGACTGTGCCTGTGCCTGGCCACAGACTTTGGGCTGTGCTGCAGCTCAGGCAGGTCCCAACAAACCAGGGTTTGTGTGCTGCGCAGCTGGGAGCTGTGCCCTGGCTTCTTTTCCAGGTCCTCCTTTGGCTTAGTCTGCTATTTCCCCATCTGTGGTGTGGCAATAAAATTCTTACCTTTGCTGGGAGTGTTGATGCTGAACCTTGGCTGTAAGTGAGGTAAGATCCTCTGAACAAATGGGCAGCATTGTCTCTCATTGTCATCTTGTCAGTACAAACACTTGAGCTTTTTGTTGGTTCCCCTGCAGTGTGAATATATAAGGTGATCTCCTTTAAAATGTGATCTCCTGATAACAGTTGCTGTTATCAGGACCTGGCTTGTGACATTGCTGCAGCCCCAGGGGACAGCACTGACAGGACTGAAGTTGCTTTGAGTGGCATGATCAAGAGAGGGCTTTTATTTGTGTACTTGCCCTCTGTGAACTTGGTGTCAGCACAGGATTTGAGCCATGGCACATATCAGCCATTCCTATGCCATGCTGCTCTTGCCCATCCTGTTCCTGAGGGGTTTGATGGATGGGGATGAGTCTGAGCAGGTGTCTTTCCTGCTTCTCCCATATGGATCAATAAGATGCAACCCAAGTTTAATGAAAGTGCAGCCAAAGGGCATAAATCACTTTCTGATGGAATCCCTTTGCTCTCCAAGGATTGTATCCCAGAGCAAAGCCCAGTGTGTGTGCTCAGATGCTGCTCTGCCTTCCAGGGCTGTTGTATAGCTGTGTGCACTGTGACTTACACTGTTCCACAGCCTGTGGGTTCGGACGAGGACGAACCAGAAAGGACAAATGTTTGCAATGTGATTGAGCCTTGCTGTGTGTTCTGGTACATCTGGCTGGTGGCTGAATGCTCACTGTAACACCCCAAGAACCAAGATGTCTTGGATCCCTCTGCTCCACTCAGATGAGACCTTACATGCAGTGCTGCATCCAGCTCTGTGGATTCCAGCATCACAAGGATGTGGAGCTGCTGGAGCTAGTCCAAAGGAGGCCACAGAGATGCTCTGAGGGCTGGAGCCAGGCTGGGAGAGCTGAGGATGTTCATGGGGAGAAGAGAAAGCTCCAGGGGGACCTCAGAGGCTCTTCTAATGCCTAAATGGGCTCCAAGAGAGTTGGAGAGGAACTTTGGACAAGGGATGGAGGGACGGGACACAGGGAATGGCTTTCCCACTGCCAGAAGGCAGAGTTAGATGGGATATTAGGAAGGGATTGTTCCTTGGGAGGGTGGTGAGACTCTGGCACAGGGTGCCCAGAGAAACTGTGGCTGCCCCTTCCCTGGAATTGTTCAAGGCCAAGTTGGACAGGGCCTGGAAGAATCCGGTCTAGTGGAAAGTGCGCCTACCCATGGCAAGATGAGATTTCAGCTCTCTTCCAACCCAAACCAGTTGATTCTGTGGTTTTGGATCAGGGATCCACCTTCATATCCAGCCACCTTTCCTCCATTCTTCTCTGGCTTGCTCCTTACAGGTAGCCCCTTGCTTGAAGGGGAATGGGGACCTTTTGGGGGCTCCCTTCCCCAGTCCTGGTTTACAGCAGGTCTGAAGTGAAGATATTTGCTTTGGTCCCCTCTCTAGCTTGGTGACATGTGGGGCATCTGCTCTAGCCTCTGTTCCAACACGTTGGTATTTAAGGGGGGATTTTTCCCAGGGTTGGCTCCTTATTAGCTACATGCAGGCCTTGGGAGCAGCATTACCTTCGCCATGGGAAGTTGATTGATTGGGGTCCAGCTGCTGAGCTGACAGGGTGATCTGTGCAGCAGGTCCCTTGGCCACTGGCCCAGCACAGGACACTGGCCCTGGAGATGCATAGGGGATGATTGAACATGGCAGCCAGCTTATCCCATGTCTGCATTTGAGAAGTGATGGCATTAGCTCAGGCAGTTGCAGCTGCTTCCCAAAGGGATGTGTGACATTGCCATCTGTCCCTGTGTAAAATAACATGCTGGCTGCTGAGCCAGGAGCAGGGCTTGGTACCTCTCTTTGGATTTGTGGCTCTCCCTGCAGTGCTTGTTGTGCTTCATGTTCAGACCTGGCTCTGACTCCCACCCGGGCATTTGGATTTTGCTGTGATGCAGTGGGTTTTTTTGGCAATGGAAGCACCTGCAGCAGACTTGGGCAGTGTTACAGGAAAAGAGGGGAATTAAATTGACTTATGTTGGGTAACTATTCTTGTTGAGAACGTGTGCCTCGGTCTGATCCCCATCCCCAGAAGACAGCAGAGGATCATGCTGGCCTTGCTTTGCATCCTGCAGAGGAATTGGAGGTGAAGCTTCCTTGGGTGTGTCTGAGAGGCCAAAGCCAGTGATGCTGTTCTGAGCTGGAGGCAAGGCCTCTCTATTTGGGAAGGTTTCTAAGGATAGATGGCTGCCCCTGTTGTCTCAGGATTGAAGCTGTTTGGGGATGGGCTCTCCCTAGATTTAGCAGTGGCAAAGGATGGTGTTTCCTGTAGCAGCCTGTGTACTTGTGGTAGAGGTTGTGTGAGCTGCCAAGATGGGAAGGTGCCTCCCATCACCAGGTTAGCATGGGACCATGGAAAGCAGGCAAGGGGACTCCGTTGCTGTCCTTATTTCAGGGGATACAATTCCAGGCACAGCAACTGACATGCAGGGAAACATCCTGAGCTGAACCAATGCACCAGGTTCAGAGCCCTGACAGCATCTCCTCTCTGAGTGAAGAGGGAGAGCCTGCTGTGAGTACCTGCTGCAGTTCGGGCTTTACTGTGGGATGGACTTGGCACCTCTCAGACTGGTTGGGTGTTGATGGACTCACTCCACAGGAGCCAGAGCCCCACAGTGCATGTCATGCCCAGACTGCAGGGACCTGCCTGTCGTCATTGAACAGACAGAGCCAGGAAGGAGCATCAGTTCAGGGCCTTCTGGCTGCTGACAGGTTTCATTTCTGAGGTTGTGTCTTATGATCTGGGTATGACACTTTGAACACCTCATAACCCTTTAGGGAGGTCTGGACCTGCTTCTGTGACAGCTTTTCTATTAAACCCAAACAGAACCCAGAAGAGATGGGCACGGGGTTCTGAGAACAGCAGAGGGGGTAGCAGCCTTTGGTGTCTGGGGGTGTTTGATGCTGCATTGCCTTTTAGTTCTGGTGCAAGTGTTTGGACAGGGTGTTTCTGCAGAGCTGGGGGAACACCCAGGGTGATAGCAGCAGTTAGTGGGAAATTGCTGTGAAGTTCTTGTTTTTCAAGTGAGATGCCATCAGGTAGTGTCAGGAGTATCAGGGAGGTTTTCTGCTGCGTGCTGGGACTGTTCCAGTCCCTGCAGACCAAGGCTGATGTCAGTGCTCCCTGTTAGTTGAGCTCCATCCAGCCTGCTTTGATGCATACATGGGACTTCAGGTGGAGTTTTTTCATAGACTCATGGAATGATTTGGGTTGGAAAGGACCTTAAAGACCATCTCATTCCAATGCAGACACACCTTCCACTAGACCAGGTTGCTCCAAGTCTTGTCCGGCCTGACCCTGGGACACTTACAAGGATGAGGCAGCCACAGCTTCTCTGGGCAACTTGTGCCACAGCCTCCTCATGCTCACAGGGAAGAATTTCTTCCCAAGATCCCACCTAGCCCTGTCCTCTGGCAGTGGGAAAGCCATTCCCTTGTCCTGTCCCTCCAGGCCCTTGTCCAGAGTCCCTCTCCAGTTCTCTTGGAGCCCCTATAGACACCAGAATGGGCCTCAGAGGTCTCCCTGGATGAACAACCACAGCTCTTCCAGCCTGTCTCCAGAGCAGCAGGGCTCCAGCCCTCAGAGCATTTCCGTGGCCCCCTCTGGACTTGCTCCAACAGTTCCGCATCCTTCTGATGTTGAAATCCCTGGAGCTGGATGAAGCTCTGCAGGTGGTGAATCACCTGAGATGAGGAAAAAAAGGAGAATGAGGAGCTGTTTGACCTCAGCAATGTCACATCTCTGCAATGACTGGATGCAATAGCAGCACTTCTTTTGGCAAGAGCAATGCTCTTTTCCTGGCTTTGCTGGCTATGGGACAGGCTCCGTGGGAGAGCCATGTCTTGGAATGCTGATGTATAACAGTGGTGAATAAAACTGCTCTCAGGTAATAATGATCTCTGTTATTTCTTTTGCAGGAACGTCAAGGCCGTGTCAAGTAAAGGGCCATTCCTCCACCACAGATTGCAGCAGAGATTGCATCCCAGCTGTCCTTCAGAGAGAGAAAGGAGCAAGAGTATCCCAGAGAGAATTAGGACTTTTTTTTTTCTTAATTGCTTTGACTTCAAAAAGACTTTTGCAAACTTGCAGTTAAAAAGTATTGGAATATCAAAAGACATAGGACTAAAAAAAACAACAAAAAAAATCCCTTCTAGGTAGAGTAGAGGTAAAACCTGCCCCCTTTCTTTTGGCTTTGGTTGTGATTTCAGAGCATACACTTTGTTTTTTGTCTTTTTACTATGGTTTTTGGATTTCAAGTCCATAAGTGGCGTATGCCTTTTTTTTTCTCTAATTTTTAAATCCCACCATTCCCTGTCCTTCCACCCTGTTGCGCCTCCTTCCCTGGTTTTGACATTTGCACTTGGAACACTGAATTGTAACATCCACCATGCAAAGTGGAGTAACTTTATTTTTTTCTTTCCCTGGGCTGGAAGAGGAGGAGTTCTGTGAGAAAGTCAGGGTTTTGGCCTAAGAAGAATTGAACAGAAAATTGTCCACGAGGTTATGTCTTTAAGGTGGTTCATTTTTCTCTGACCCTTTGTTACTCAAAAGTCAAATACTAGGAGTCCTAAGAAACGTTCTGTTCTTGTGCATTATATGGATTTAAAGATTAGGTTGGGATGAATTTGATTTTTTGAAAGCTGAGAACAGTGGTAAAAAACTTTCTTGTTTACAGGAAAATTAATTTTGGACAATAAAAAGTCCAAAACAAACCAAGGAAGAAATACTGTAAAATGTGTAGTGACTATATTTCAGTTTCTTGTTAAGCCAATGAGGAATGGGCGTTGCCTTTTTTTTCACCATTAATCACTTCTCAGTAATAAATGTGAGATCCTGTTGAGCATCACTCTTGTCTCCTGCTCACTTCCCCATGCTGTAAGCTCCTTGGATTCCAACTACTGGAAAAATACCTGAAAATAAGGAGTGGAGACACGACTTCTCCTTGGGTTTGAAGTAGTGCTCTTACCTTGGCATCCCCAGATCAATCCTGGGGCTTTTCCAAGCCCTTTGGGATTGTTGTGGCTCAGTAGTGTGGCCTCACTCCAGGTGTGAGGGGCAGTGCCCACAGTTCCTTCCCATGTCATGGCTAAGTTGGGGATGATTCAACTCCTTCCAGGTGTGGGAAATGCAGACACCTCATAGCCCAAATCATCTTCCCTGGGAAAACCCTCCCCCTCTTCTCTCATCATGGACCCTGCTGCTCATTTTTGGTGGACTCCACCTCTGTCCAGCAGTCCATTGCTCCAGGAGGTGACCAGCTGACCAGTGTGACAACGCTGCTCTGGAAACGTCAGGTGTCCTGGGGGCATGGCCAGTGTCAGGGCCCCCAAGTGCCAACGGACTAGCTGAAGGAACTTGTTATGCGTGTGATGGAATAAACCCTTACTGGACACCTTTCCCCTCCCTTTGCACTGGGGAAGGGGCTATGAGAGCGCCCTGGGTAGGAGCTGATGCAGAGATGGTGTAATTTGGGGCAGCCCAATGTCACTGGGAGAGTGAAGATGCAGTGAAGAAGGTAAGGAGGTTATAAGAGGGGTTAGGTGGGGTCCTCCCAAAAAAGGGAGGATACAGCCCAAAAATACTTGGACGTTTAGGGA
Organism: Cyanoderma ruficeps; assembly: GCA_008694505.1. NCBI lineage: Eukaryota > Metazoa > Chordata > Aves > Passeriformes > Timaliidae > Cyanoderma > Cyanoderma ruficeps. The sequence continues at coordinate 10,051 of VZDJ01000274.1, read as the reverse complement.
GTGTGTTTGTGCAAAAAAATACAAAAAACTATACCATTTCTTTTCTTTTTATATATATATATATATAAAGAATTTTTTTAAGATTGATTTCAAAATATACCCCTGTATCTACTATATACAGGATCCTGGAGAATAAGAAATTTGAAATATAGATATACAGGGTTTAAACATGTAAATACAACTTTTGCATATATAAATATAAATTGAACAACAAAGGGCTTGAAAATGCAGGAAAATACCTCTGTGAAGGCAATAGGAATAGCTCTGACTATTCAGTTTTGTTGTGTCTCTGTTGAACACAGTCTGAGATCTTGGCTGGGACTGAAATCGCTGCTGCCACCCGGTGATAAGTACCACGTACTGCAGCTGCCCGGCAAGAATTGCTACACTCAAAATGGCTGTAGTGGTTTGAAAACAAACCAAGTGAGAGGCTCCAAGTCAGAGAAAAAAAAATTTAATAAGAGGAAAGAAAAACAAGGTAGAATAAAAATAAATCCAGTAATACAAAAGACCACTGACAGAGTCAGAATACAACCTGATCCGGGTGATGGAAGCAGTCCAGATGAGGTGGTCTTCCTGAAGCAGTGATCCCGTAGACAGGTCTGGTAGCTCCAGTCCTCTGGGAATTCAGTCCTGCTGGGGCTGCTCAAATCCCTGATTATATTCAGGTGAGACTGCCCCTCTCCCTCCCCCTGGGCGGAGCATCTCACAATGGGATGGTAATGATGCAGAAGAGTCTTGATGGCCCATTAGCGAGAGATTGCTCCCGGAGGCAGTTATCTATGAGTTATACAGCAAGGCACCTGATGGGCCATTAACAGAAGACAGTCCAGGGGGAGGGGTCTGGGAAACACTGCTCCAACAAACGGCTCATGAAGATGGTGATAGAATACTTCTGCAAATTCTATACTACAACCCAGGACAATGGCATTTGAGTTTTAACTTGAGACCCCTGGAAAAGCAAAATTGAGGTGGAATTACCTGGAGCCCGAGGGGACTGAGGTGAAGGTGATGAAGAAGCAGACAGCACGCAGATTCCACTGCTCACTGCAGCAAGGGGAACATCCCTGGAATTTCATGTCTAGTGTCTCTTCCAAGCCCCACAGGTGAACAAACAGGTACCCCAAGACTGATCTTTGTACTTCCAGCAGTGTAGACTCACCGGGAAGACTTGCAATCCAAGGAGGCATGTCAGCAACTGTCTTCTCACTTGCCACTCTCTTCACATTTTCCCTTTCCAGTGGGATGCAACTGCCACCCCCCCAGGCAGGAAAACTGCTTTGCAATCTAGTACAAAACTTGCCTGGCAAGCCCAGGATGTCAGGAGCCAGCAGGCATTTCTCCTGGATTTCGTGCTCACAGGCATTTTAAGCCTGCTTTACCTCATAGATGCCTTTCTGCCAAGGGCATTCCCATATTTTTTTAACCTCATTCAAGTTTTGGAGAACTGAGTTTCATGAGAACTTGTTCATAGTTTGATTATGACAGTTGGGAGCATCCATGTTCCCTCGTTCCTCCATTCAGGAGAAAAAGACAACACAACTCTTAGACACCTGGTGTGTAATCCCAACAATCAAGGGAAAACCACCTAACTGGGAAGAAACATAATGCCCACTTTTGGCCAAGACCGAAAAAATAAAACAGCAGTACTGGAAACATTTCCAGGCATGGAGCCTCCCAGCTCCAAAAATGCAACTCACAGGCTTCTTCCCAAGGAAACCCCAAAAATGCTGACTGGGCTTAGGGAGAAAAACTCACCCGTTCCACCACCCTGGCATTGAGCATATTCCATGAACACCACAGGAACATGTCCCTGACCATGACAGGGGGTTGGAATGTGATGATCTCTAAAGTCCTTTCCAACCCAGACCATTCCAGGGATTTAAGGCTGATTTGACCTACTTTTCAGCTCAATTCCTTCCCAAGTCTCATCCACTAGGCTGTTTTTCCCATGCCTTGCTAGAAAGGGAAACAGTGGCTCCTCCATAATCATGCCTGCTGCAAAATGCTGAGCCCTGCCCAAAAATCACCGGGTAACATAAATAAGTGATCCATTGTCTTGTCTGTTTTCCATAATCCAATACTTCAATGATGTCAGAGTCAAACAATCAGGATCAATCCCAGGTTATAGGTACAGTTCCTATGAAATAATCACCAACATTCACTGTCAAGTGCTGTTGGAGCATCTCTCCAGGAAAAAGAGCTGTGCCCAATTCATATGATGTTAAGGAGGGTTCCTCCCTAGTTTCCCAGAATGTATAGAAAGCTGCTACTGACAGACTGGGACTCAGGAGAACATAAGTAGTTTACTGAAAGCTTCTAAAACGGGCTTTTTTTCCAACTCTAAGGCAGCTCAAATGCTGTGTCTCACCAGGCATCCTTATAAAGTGCTGCATAAGTGTGTCTGTGTGTGGGAATCTTCACCTAATTTCAGGGAAGAGTTGCATGAGATTTCAGTTGAAATTTAAATCAGCTTGTAAGACATCAGACAGAAAAAAGATACCCAGAAGCTCAATTTTCCTAGCTGAAACTTACTGGGATATTCAGAGCTTATTTGGAAAGAAACCCCTATGAAGGGTATAATATAAAAAATCATGAAAATTCTGAGGGATGGAAAAGCAAATTAAATACCTTCAGAGTAATTTCCAGCACAATAATCACAAACATCCTCAGAGGTGACATTTGGTGGCTCAAATCCTGTATGGCCCAGACCGAACACTTTGGGAAACAGATGGGAAGGGCAGAACAAAGTTCAATCCTTCCTTAAAGTAATTCCCAAGAAGCTGATGACCCTCCAGTGGAACTCTGGCTTGGGATAAGGCCTTCCTGCCTCTGGCATTGATCTGGGTGAGCACAGGTGCTCTGGCTGGGAGTGACGGTGTCACTGAAATGATAGGAAAAGCAAAAACTCTCCAGCAACATTTTTTAGTGTTAGAGAATTAAGATGTTGCTTTATTCTGTCCAGGATGTTGTTCTGGCCAGGATGTGCAACAGAAATAATTTCTTTCATGTATTGCCTGGGTTATGCAGAGAAAATTCTTCCTTCACACATGATTTTTACTAGATTTTTCACCTATATATACAGTGAAAACTCAGAGAAATCCACTGGTTCAATGTTCATTGGTCCCAAGTTGCACAGTTCTTAGCATTTGGTTTCCTATTGGTTATTGATCCCTTCGCCTTCCATGTTAATTAGGTTCTCATTCTTTGTTCTCTTCCCTACGTTTTCCGAGACCAGGTGCCTCTGACCATGCCAAGGATGATGTTTGAAGTTCATGTTTGTTAATGATCATTATCTTTTGTCTATCTTCTGTGCTACTCCCAGTCTGCTGAGATGTTAAACTCATCAGGCCTCAGAGTGGTGAAATGGTCCTTTAAAAAGAAACTTCAATTCCTTTCACCCTGGGAAAAGATGAACAAAACTCCTTACTAAAGTTATATTTTAAAAAATTTAAACTTTTTATCATTTCCAACAACAGGTCCTGCACTGCTCCCTGTCCCCTATCAGGACCCTGGGATCCCGAGAGTTTGGTGTGGCTGCAGCTGAATTCCAGAATGTGGGAAAACCCAAACCGAATAGTGACTGGAATGCAGAATTGGGAAAAACCTGGGCCAGATGGCATGGATGCAGTCCAGAATGAGGGAAACCCTACATCTGGAATAGAGAAAATCTTGGACCAGATCATGCCTAGAATCTGGAATGGGGGAAAACCTGGACAAGATCAAAACTGGAATGGGGGAAAACCTGGGCTGGATCTCTGCCATAATTCAGAATGGTAGAAACCCTGAGAGGATGGCATCCAGAATCCACAGTTGGAGAAAACCCAGCCCAGATTCTGTCCACAAGCCAGAACGGAGGAATATCTGGTACAGATCAAGGCCAGAATATAGAATGGGGTAAAACACAGGCAGGACTGCACCTGAAGTCCAGTACAGGGGAAAACCCAAGCAGGATTGTGCATGGGCTCCGGCATGAGAAAAAACCCAGGTCAGATCAAGGCCAGAATGCCAAATGAGGGAAAACTTGGACAGAATTGCACCTGGAGTCTGGCATGGGGGATGGGGAGGAAACTTGGGTGGGATTGCACAGAGTCCAGCATAGTGCAGGGCAAAACCCATTCTGGTTCAATGTTGGAATATAGAATGAGGAAAAAAACCCAGGAGGGATTGCACAGGCAGTCCAGGATGGGGAGAAAAACCATGGGCAGGATCATGCCAAAAGTCTGGCACAGGGGAGAAAACCCAGGCAGGATTGTGTATGCAGTCCACCAAAGAGAAAAAAAACTGTGCTGGATGAAGGCTGGAATGCAGAATAGGAGTAAACCCAGGTGGGACTGTATGCAGAGCCCAGCATGGGAGGGAAAAAACAGCTGGAATCATACCTGGAAGTCCAGCACGAGGAGAAACCTGGGTGGGAACACAAGTGGAATCTGGCACTGGGGGGAAATCCAGGGGGGATTAAGACCAGAGTGCAGAATGAGAAAATCCAGGCAGGATAATGCATGGAGCCTGGCACAGAGAGAGGAACACCCAGGCAGGATTGTGTGCAAAGCCCAGCATGGAGAGGAACATCCAGGCACAATCACACATGGAGCCTGGCACAGGGGCAACCACCTGGAGAAATAGTGCGCATAGCCTGGGACAGGGGATAAACCCAGGCAGGATCATGCACAGAGTACAGCACAGAGGAAAACCAGGATAGGATCAAGAACAGAATGCAGAATGGGGGAGGAAACTCAAGTGGGATTGCACGTAGAGTCCAGCACAAGAGAGAGGGCCATGGAAACCCAGGCAAGAGCTGAACACAAGGGAAAACCTGCAGAGAATCATGCGTGGCCCACAGCATGCGAGACAACATGGGGAGGATCACACATGTATCCACACAGGATCCAAGACACAGGACAGTGCATGGAATCCAATCATGGGAAAACATAGGAAGGTTCACATGCTGAATTCAGTGTGTGGGACAATACAGGGAGGCTTGCATGGAATCTGAGACATAGAACGCAGAGAGTATTGCTTTCAAAATCCAATGCATGGGACAAAGCAGGGAGGATCAATAGAATTCAATGCATAGGACAGTGTGGAGAAGATCACACACAGCCTCCTATACACAAGACATCTCAGAGATGGTTGCGCGCAGCCCCAATATGTGGAACAATGCAGAGAGGAGAGTGTGTGGCATCCAATACACCAGAGAACATGGAGAAGTTCTCACAGAGCCTCCAATATGCCAGAAAAAGGAGAGGATTGCATACAGGATTCAATGCATCGGACAATGTGGAGAGCATTGTGCATGGCAGCAAAGATGCAGGACAACCCAAAGAGGATCATGGGTGGAAACAAATGCATTCATGGGAAAACCCGGAGAGGCATGCACGCAGCATCCAATTCATGGGACAATGTGGGGAGGTGGGTGCAGCATCCAATTATCCAGGCAAGGTGGGTGTGCAGCTTCCAGTATGAGTGACAACCCAAAGAGGCTCACATATGGCAGCAATAAACATGACAACGTGGAGAGACTCATGAGCAGCCGCAAAGATGTGGGACAACACCAAAAAAGAGTCACAAGCACTGACTCACAGAAACTCTCCCAACACTGTTTGCTGCTTCTCTCTCTGCCAAGGCCCCAAGAAGCTCTGGGTCAGTTTATGTCCAGTGACCTTGAGAGATAAAAACACAGAATTACTACTCTTCATTATTGCCACAAGCTTTGGGTTCACTTGCAGGCAAGTTTTCTGTAAATATAAGGAGACAGTCCTCAACCTGTTGGAGCTGACTTGTCCATTCCCTGTTCTGCTCTCACAAACCCTTACACCACTCTTCAAAATTCAGCACTGCTGAAGATGTACAACAGAACAGCAGTTTCTCCACAGGTCACTTCTCCTAACGGTCACTTGTCCTAACACACATCTCCTACTATACTTCCAAAGCAATCCAAGCTGCCAAGACAGACCTCCCCTGGGCTGCCTCTCATGTACTTCTGGAATACTGGGGGTACATGAAGTTGTTCAGAGTCCTAGGAGAGCAGACAGGACAAGCCAAGGCTGGGAAATGCCAGGACAAAAGGGATATTAAATTCTAGGTTGACGAGAGGTGAGCAAGATAATGCAAGGCAAAGGGAGGGGTGCAAGGGCAGGGTAAATCAAGTGGTGGCTTTGCCAAGCAAGGCAAGTGATAGCTAGGCAAGGCAGTGAGAGTCATAGAAGAACAAGTAAAGGCAAGATGACACCTGGAAAAATGGGTAGGCAATTCAAGTTGGAGGATGGGCAAGTCAGCGCAAGGGAATGGAGTGGTAGGAAGGGCAAGGGAAAGCCATGGATGAGTCAGGAACAGAAAGGAAGACCCAGTCAGGAATATCGAGGAAATACAAATGAGTTAAAAGCCTGGAAATGCAAGGCAAGGGAAGAAAACAGTAGACAGGTCAACAGAAAGGATGGCATGCAAGGGAATGCAAGACAAGGGAGGGGTAACAGGTCAAGGCAAGAAAATTGTTGGGCTTCCAAGACAAGGCAAGGCAAGAGAGAAGTACAAACAAAAGGTGCTCACATACAAAAGTGGCCAGAAATAAATGGTCTGTCTGGCTTACATCTTGCATGGGCCATCTCTAATCTGCACCTAAAACATTAGGGCTACATGGTTCCCTTCCTATGCAAAAGAACCATTCCAGTCAGGGACCGTAAGGGTGGACTGCATAGTGAGTGTCCGAAATGTAACATGCAAGCACTGGTGCCAGACAAAAGCTGCCAGGACAGCTTCAAATGACCACTTGTGGGTTTCCTCTCACATGGTCATGAAACACTGGGGATACATGACAGCCCTGAGAGTTCTCGGAAGAGCAGGTAGAGGAAGGCAAAGCTGGGAAATGACAGGAGAAAAGGAGTCTTGAATGGTAGGTGGGGGAGGGGTGAGCAAGGTAATGCAAGGCAAGGGAGGCCTTCAAAGGTAAGGGAAGGGAAGCAGTGGGTTTGTATGGCAAGGCAAGAGAGAGGTAGGCAAGGGAATGAGAGTCTTAGAAGAAAAAAAGGCATGGCTGGACCAGGACAAATTAGTAAGGAAGTCAAGGGGGGGCAGGTGGCGGCGTGTGGGTGAGCCGGTGGATGCAAGGCAGTGGAGAAAAGGCAGGCCAAATGAAAGCTACACAGGGGGCCGCAAGCAATGCAAAGTGTGGGGAAGCAAGACAAAGCAAAGGAATGTTCAGGAATGGCAAGGAAATTCAAGGTTGCGTAGGAAAGGCAAGGCAAGGGAGGGATAGGTAATACAATGGGTGTCCTAAGAGGAACAGTTCATGCATGGCAAGGCAAAGAGAAAAGTGGTAAGAGAAGGGGATTGGAGAGTCCAGCTGAGAAAGAAAATGCATAGTTCCAGTATGTGTATGTGCCTGTGCGTGCGTGTGTGAAATTTGCAGGATGTAAAGTGAAGATAGTTATCATTCAATTGTGAAGCAAAGGGACATTTTCGAATGTAAGCAGCAAGGTTCAAGCAACCTTTTACTCCTGGCATATCTGCATGTGCAAGATGTAGCCAGAAACTTCTCAGTTTAGATTCAGACTTCAAGTGGGACAAAGAACATGATGGTGCAAATCACTGAGCAAGAAAGTGTATGGCATAGGCATGTTTTGACATTTATCTGTGTGAGGAGATGGATATATGGGATTCCGGCAATAGGACGCTACGCTCAGCTGAGAAACAAAGTGCATGGCTTCAGTGTGTGTGCTCGGAAAATGAAAGGCTGCAAGGAAAAGGGAAGGGGGCAGGTCAGCTAAAGCTTTCTGTCCTGGCACATTGAGCTGCTTGAAGTGGAACCGCTGTTCCGTTTCGCTAAGGACCCCACGACACTGAAAGGAAGTCCTTTTTCAGGTAGCTGAGAAGGAAAGTGAGAGTCACCTAGACATCGGGCAGAGTTTGTAGGCTGCAAGGGGAAGGTGAAGGTCAGACCTGGCTTTTGGCTGTGGGACTTGCTGCAAGGAAGCAGCTGCTGAATGTTTTAAGTTTTTTGGGATCTGCAAGAGTGAAAGACTATGCTCATACCTAGAGCTTGAGGGAAGGTGCACATTTCCATCATACATTACACAGTTCACCTGGTGGAAGCTAAACTTTGAGCAAGGACATTCTCAGCTGACACTGCCGGTCCTAGAGAAGACCGGTGCTATGTACTTTGCTTCTCAGCTCTACATACTGTGGCCTTCAACTACTCCTTCAGTCTGAATCTAAACTGAAAGGTTTCCAGCTATGGCTCTATAGACAATGAGTAAAAAGTAAAGAATGTTTCTACATTGCCTCTTTGAAGATTAAATTTGTCTCTAACCAAAACTTCAGAAACTGTTTAATTTTAGAACATAAGGCACTTTGCTGAAAGTTATTACTAGTAATGAGTTTATAGTTGATACTATAAACTATAGTTGGTAAAGCTTGCTAATACCAAGCTTTGGATACAGCAGGTGAGAGAGCAGTAAACGGTTAATACATTAAGTGAGATAGCAGCAGGCTTAGTACATGAGGCAAGCAAACAGCAAACTTTTGATGCACCAAGTGAGCAAGCAGTAAACTTTTCCATACATCAGGAGAGCCAACCAGTGAACTTCATGAAGTGAACATGAAGATTGCCTTTCTCAAAACCCTTTCTAAGCAAGTGTCCAACTGGCCATGTGTGCCAGCGCTGCAAAAACCTACACAGTGTGAGAATCTTTGCTGTGCTGTGTTGTCCTTTGCTATCCTGGCTATTCCTGCAAGGCTGCTTGTGCTCCCTCACTTGCAAACACTGCTGGTGCTGCTGCCGCGGTCCTGCTCCCTATCTGGCTCGCTTGACTACTCTCAGAGTGACCAGGGAAAGACCCATTACACTTTACACAGATCTCCCCCATCACACTCTAAAAGCCAGCTCTGGACCCATGGTCGTGGTAACCGCTTCCCTATGTTTCTCACAGATATTCTGGGCATTTTCATTACTTTTCTATCTCTCTCATTTCTTCTCCTCTATAAATAAATAAAGTTCTATTATCACTTTGGACCCAAACATTCAAACTTGTTTATTTTTAAATCTCAGTTTTGGGTATGTTTAAAACTCAGTTACATTCTACAGCTGTGGATTGAGGCAAACTTCTCTCCTCCCTTTAAGCAAATCACAGGCTTTGCTGCACCCAAGGAAAGCTCCTGGTTCAGGGTCACCTTTGCAGCTCAGCCAGACCCCCTGAGTGCCCCAGAAGCAGGAAATTGCCAGATCTGGGTGGTACTGGTGGTGGCAAATGCTGCACTGGGTGGTGGCAGTGTGGGAAATTTGCTGGATCCAGAGTCCTGGCACTGGCAATTCACCACATCTGGGCAGTGCCAGTTCTGGCACAAGAAAACTGCCGGATTTTGGCTTTCTGTGCCAGCAAATTGCTGGATTTGGGATACACTGGCACGGGGAAATTTCTAGATCAGGGCACTGGAAGTGCCAGCAAATTCCAGATTACAGCTCCAGCTGCAGATAACGACCAGATCGGCATCCCTTCTNCTTTCTTCCTTTTTCTTTCTTTCTCTCTCTCTTCCTCCCTTACTGCCTTCCATCCTTCCTTTTTCTTTCTTTTTCTCTGAATAAGGTGCCCTCATTCTCCTGGAATCCCTGCCACTTCACCTCAGCCCTCCACAGCTTCACACTTGTACCTCAGCCTCCCCAATTGCACTGCAACGGCCCACAAGACACTTCAAGGCCCCACAATTACTACAAGCACCACAGACATCCCCAAAAGTGCCCCCTGCTCTCCTTTCCTCTAGTGCCACACTCCACTTTTTGCCCGAGGCCCCAGCCCGGCCCGGCGACAGGGCCGGAACCTTTCCCCGTACCTCTGCGGCCGCTGCCTCCCTTCGGCCCCGGCGCGGCAGACGCAGCTCTCCGGGGGCTGCAGCTCCTTGCCAGGGTAGGCGCTGGGCTGGGCCCCGCAAGAGCACGGACAGCAGCCCAGGCAACGGCCGGCACTGGGCCAGGCCGGCTCCGGGTCGCAGAGCAGCAAAAGCTCCTTCCCCTACAAGGGGAGCTGGCCCACTCAGCAGGTTCCCCAGGGAATGGGCA